>JASPKZ010000430.1:450000-895000 GCA_030220185.1 Diploptera punctata
CATACTTCGCTACCATACAAAAGAGTTGGAAGAGCCAGTGTTTTATACACTTTCAGTCTTGAATGCTTTTGGACTAACTGTGGCTTGAAGATAGAATTTATTAACCCTAAAATTCTTAAAAATTTTGATATTTTTGCATTTACATCCTTTTCTTCTTCATATGAGATATTGCATCCTAGATATGTAAAATTATTCACCTGCTCCAAAATTTTATTGTCCAGTACAATTTTACTTCTGACAGGATCTACACCTTGAAATGCCATAATTATAATAGCATTAATCTTCATGAATTTTTTCATAAATTAGAGACCAAACGTTATACCGTACTTCTGGGATTAAAACTCCTATTTTATTATTTCGTTTCTGCCTAAATCTTTGTTCCTGTTTCCAGCCAAGGTTGTCAACGTTGGGACAGTCCTGTTTCCATTGCATTGTGCATTGTATTGTATTGTAAGCCTATATTTTCCCTTTGCAGAGATTTAGGCGCTCTCCCCCTACAGGGAAGAATTTGAACCATACTAATTTAGTTACACTTGTTTTCCTATAGATGCCATTTTGAGTGGTCCATGGTCAGAATCCAAGGTAGTACTAGGACGGGAATATTCGGTAAATTTTGTTTAGAGGCCTTTTCATTCGGGCTTAAGGATTTTTTTACGAGCCTGAATGGCTTAAAGTCCCTCCCGGAGGACTTGCTCCTTGGATTTTTCCGTCCTAAAAAATCCATCGACCCCGGCCGGGTTTGAACCCACGACCCTCGGAACCAGTGGTAAGGAGCATCCATTATCTATGAGACTTTTAATAATGACGTACTTCCTCTGGATACGTTACTGGCGTTCTGCAGAGTGAGATGTACGATGGATTGCCATCTTAAGGCTAGACATCATAGCCCCCAGTTGTATGAACCCCAAATGGAGGGCTGCCTCTTTTCAACATCTACCTGGAAGACTTAACGAAGAATTGCTTCAACAATACGGGATGCGTAAACATGGGAGGAAGAAGAATAAAGTACATAAGACTTGCTGATGAAATGTCTTTGCTAACAAAAGATGCAATGACACTGAGGAACATGCTGATGGAGCTAAATGACAAGTGCGAGGATTATGGGATGAAGATAATATAAATAAGACGAAGGTCATGATTATTGGAAGGAAGCTAAGGAAGATAAATATGAGGATTAAAGATGAAGCCATTGAGCAAGTGGAGAGCTTCAAATACCGGGTGCGGCAGCATAACTTCCTTTTTTAAAATGTGCGCCATTTAGTCGGTTGATGTCGTAGCGGAGCGCTAGTGGTCTCGTTCGAGAGGGGGGACTATAAAGTTTTGTCCTGACACAGTTCAGTCGCCATCATGCGTTGGAACAGTGAGGAGCGTGCGTTTGCCATTGAGGCCTACTTTTCAAGCGGATGTTCTGTGATCGCAACCCGGCGCGCCTTTCGGAATCGCTTTAAATTAGCCCCGTTGGCCCCTGTCCCGGACCGGAAATCAATTGTTACGTGGGTCACTACGTTCAGACAAACTGCAAGTGCGACAAGACGAAGAACTGGAGTCCCTCGGCCGATTAGATCACCTGAGAACATTGAGGTAGTTAGAGCTTCAATGTTGCGACCACCACGGCGTTCTGCGCGCAAACATGCGTCTGCCCTTGGACTTTCCGATCGTTCTGTAAGGAGAATACTTCATGATGATCTTCATTTCCATCCATACAAGATGGCAATTGTGCAGGAACTTTCTGAACGTGACTTCAATTCTCGGAGGAACGCGTGTGAGGTTATTCTGGAAGTCGTTCCTGAGGACGCTATTGTTTTTTTTAGTGATGAAGCCCATTTTCATTTGTGTGGATCCGTCAACAAACAAAACATGCGCTACTGGGCTGACACCAATCCTCGACAATTGCATCAAAGGCCTTTGCATTTACCTAAAGTCACAGTGTGGTGTGCAATTTCCTCAAGTGGAATTATTGGTCCCTGGTTCTTTGAGGAAAATGAAGTCACAGTGACAGTGAATTCGGACCGGTATGTAAACATGTTACAGGAATTTTTTTTCCCACGGCTAGATGAGTTGGACTTAGGGGACACTTGGTTCCAACAAGACAGTGCAACGGCACACACTTCAAGAGCATCGATGACTGTTTTGAGGGAACACTTCCCAGAGCGCCTTATCTCAATTAGGGGCGATTTGAAGTGGCCGGCCCGCTCTCCCGATTTGACCCCTTGTGATTTTTTTCTATGGGGTTATTTGAAATCCCGTGTTTATATGAACCGTCCAAGGACCCTACAAGATTTGAAGACCAACATCCAGGAAGAAATTGCCAACATAACGCCTGCTATGCTGGCAGGAGTCATGACAAACGCCAGAAATCGGGTTACTCAGTGTATGGAGAATGGGGGACGTCACCTACCTGATTTGATCTTCAAAACTGAGTAAAACAAAACTTTATGTATGTGCCTATATTATAAAAAACGAATAAAAATTTTCTGATTCATACAATGCATTTTATTAAGTTTTAAAAAAAGGAAGTTATGCTGCCGCACCCTGTACTTGGTTGTACTATCAGTAGTAACATGAACTGCGGTCAAGAAGTAAAGCAGAGGATAGCGATGGCAAAAGAAGCTATTAACAAGAAGAGAAGCATTTTCTGCTGACATTTGGCAAAAGAATTACAGAAGAGGCTAGTGAAGTTCTTTGTGTGGAGTATAGCATTGATGGTGCAGAGATTTAGACAATACGACGGAATGAGGAAAAGCGACTGGAAACATTTGAGAAGTGGATATGGAGAAGGCTGGAACGTATAAAATGGACAGACAAAATAAAAAAATAAAGGTGTGCTAGAGAGAGTGGCTGAAGGAAGAACAATGCTGGAATTCATAAAGAAGAGGAAAAGAAATTGGATTGGCCACTGGCTAAAACAAAACTGCCTGCTGATGGATGACCTAGAAGGAAGGGTCAACGGAAAGAAAGTTAGAGGCAGAAAAAATACATCAGATGATAGACAATATTAAAATAAATGGTTTGAATGCGGCTACAAAAAGGAAAGCTGAGTTAAGGAAAGAGTGGAGAATGCTGAGTTTGCAATGAAAGACCTGCTCTTGGGCAGAACACCATGGATCAATGAATATATATTTTTTTTCCTGGCGCGACAGGCCTAGACGGCCCTTAGCCTACCAGCCGGCTGCTGGCCTCACATCCACATGTGTCAATCACAGAGGTAGATGATCATCAGCCAGTGTAGGGATGACATGTGGTCAGCATGTCGAGTCCTCCAGCCGTTATAGCTGGTTTTCTCAACCTGGAGCCGCTACTTATTGTAGCTACCCAAATGCCTCACGATGCTGGGTGGGCACCGGTCCCATACTGGCCGAAATACCATGAGAAAATTTCTTCCCCCATGGAGACTCGAACCAGCGCAAGTCACGTAGCTCTGCGCCAAGGCTTCCTGCCTTAACCACTCGGCTATGGCGCGGGACGAATTATATATATATATATATATATATATATATGCGGGCGCGCTCGTGTGTGTGTGTGGGCGACATCCAGACTTTATAAGGTCGGATTAACTTTCGCTTCGGGATATGAGAGTCCCGAGCTTGGCATTCTGGTTTATTTTCTACCTAACTAACTAACTTACTGTCACAATCAAGACAGTAGGTCCATAGCCCCGCGAACATAGATTCTCCATAAATCCCTATCCTTAGATAGTATTTTCCAATCATTCCGTGTATAATTTACTTCCCTTAAATCTTGGAAATGTTATTCTCCCACATCACATTATTAACCTACTTACTGAGCGCTATCCGTCTGGTTTTCTTACAATGTCTCCATAACCCTCTTTCATTCCTAATTCATGTCACATGTCCTACCCATCGCGTTCTATGAAATTTAAATTTTCTTATTACATATGGCTTCCCATTAATGTAATGTAGTTCATTGTTATGTAGTCTTCCCAATTCGACTGTTTGTTCATCTCTTTTTGGCCCAAAAATTTTCCTAAGAGCTTTATTCTCAAATACTCGTAATCTTTACCTTGTCTTCGAGAAGTCTTTTTGTTCTTAAATGATCTCGAGTCAATGTCGGAGGTAGCATTGCTGCAAAAGAGTTACCCATGCCGGGCAGGTCGAAGGCGATAAGCCAGAATAAAAGTGCCTTAGTCGAAAGAATGACGATATTTCACCATAAAAATACAACCGTCAAAAAACGCGAACATGTGCTACACTGGGGTAAAATTTTCCAGAAGTAAAATACTTCGCACATCGGATCTCCAGATGGGGACAACAGGGGATCTCTGTCAAGGCTAAAAAAAATAGGGACATGTTCCTAGGAACATAAAATGTTATTTTCCAAGTGCCATTTCGAATTAGGTTCGATGAAAATTTTTCTGCAAGAAAAGTTGAATAGTCGAGGATCGTCTATAATTAATCTGGGTGTGTGTGACAAGGAAATTAAACATAGGCTCAATTCTGGAAATACGTGCTATTTTGCATTACAGAGACTCTTGATGTCCCAACTCCTTTCAAAAAACGTAAAACTAAAAATATATAAAAACTATTATTCTACTAGTTATATTGTATGGATGCGAAACATGGACTCTTACTTTAAGGGAGGAAAGGAGATTACAAGTATTTGAGAATAAAATTCTTAGGAAAATGTTTGGACTAAAGAGAGATGAACAGACAGGTGAATGGAGAAGACTTGCATAACAATGAATTACATGGTATTTATAGGAAGCCAGATATAATGAGAACAGTTAAGTCTCGTAGACTGCGATGGGCAGGACATATGGCACGAATGGGGAATGAAAGACGTGCAAAGAAGCTTCTTGTAGGAAAACGAGGGAAAACGCCCAGATGGTAGAAGACCAAGAATGAGGTGGGAGAATAACATTAACTATGATTTGAGGGAAGGTGATTATACACGGGATGATTGGAAAACATTGGCTCAGGATAGGGAGGTATGGAAAGCTTATGTCCGCGCGGCCATGAACCTACGGGTTTATAATGCCAGTGATTTAGTTAGTTGGTGTGTATTTGTTTGTGTGTGTGTGTATGTGTGTGTGTGTGTGTGTGTGTGTGTGTGTGTGTGTGTGTGTGTGAATGTCTAAATCTGTGATGTCTCTACATAAGTGTAAAGAACAGAATTAAAAATGGTAGATATATAGTAAACCAGATGAAGATAATAAATTAAAAAACAGCAACATAAAAAAATCAGTCAAACAGAAGGTATAAAGAATGCGATATGACAAAACCCGAAATTTGGTCACCCATGATCTTCTGGTACTTAAATACTTAAATGTGTGCTTGACTAGAGGAAATTAAAATTAGGAACAAAAGACTAACAAAAGCGAGGAATATATTTTCATGAAGATGTAAAAAATTAAATTGGATTTACATAAACGAAGCCCTGGATTGTTTAAAAACCTGGGTGGGAATTCTGGAGGCACTGCAAATTTGTCTGATAGAGATGTACCCCTTAGCCACGCGTTCATCAACAATTCAAATCAGAGGCTCGCACAATGTGGTTCTAAACACATCAAACAAAAATACAGCATTTAACAATAGTTTAAGGCCACCAGTAGACCTACATTAGAAAGTTTTAGATTGCGAATTCCGAATAAATTTTGCTCGAGGTTGTTATCAAACTATTTTTCAATAATTTTTACAAGTCTTCATCGATCCCATTTAATTGACATCAAAAATGTTCATGGCAAAAAATGTATGTATACGAGAATATATATGTTAACGCTCTAGGGCCATAATTTTTTTTCGGAATCAAACTCGGCATATAGGAATCTATAAGGAAAAAGTAAGGCCGATTCCCAAACAAAAAATCGGATTATTAAGGAGTCTGGTTTCATCTGAAGCGAAAATTTAAAAATCGCTCTAACGGCCGCATTTTTCGATTCTTGGAACGAAATTCTGTACATGTCATTGAAATAAATTAAGAAATGTATTCTCAAAAAATAGTAAAATCATAGAATTAGGAGTGAGGTTTACCTGAAAGCTTTAATTTAAAGCCTGCAATATTTGCTTCCTCGCAATAAAACTGGATTTAATTAAAGATATAATCCAAGATAGTATATTCGATGTGTTGTTAGTATTAGCTAATATTAGATCACATCACTATTGTATTTTGTGTAGTCTATATTTTAATATCCTCAAATTGTAATAAATATGTATTTTTTTGTATAATTTTACTATTCGCTGGTTGAGTGGAAGAGAAGGCCTTTTGATCTTAACTCTGCCAGCTAAAATAAAGCATTGTTATTATTATTATTATTATTATTATTATTATTATTATTATTATTATTATTATTATTATTATTATTATTATTATTATTATTATTATCAAAAGGCTGCACAAGAATGGATCGGTTAAAGAATGAAGATATAAGAACACAGTTAAATATATCAATTAAATAATAAAATCAGAGGATATAGAGAAAAATGGTTCAGACATGTAGAAAGAATGATTGTAACAAGATTACCAAAAGCAGCATTTAACTACAAACCAAGAAGTTCAAGGAATGTAGGAAGACCAGTGAAAAGATGGACAGAACAACTGTGAGGCGGAACAGGCATTTTGCCTAGCCCGTGAAGTGAAGAAGAAGAAGAAGAAGAAGATTATTATTATTATTATTATTATTATTATTATTATTATTATTATTATTATTATTATTATTTTAGTTAGACTTATACGAATGTGTCTAAATGGCTCAAAGAGTAGGGTGCGTGTAGGCAAACAGTTTTCAGACACTTTTGAAATCCAGAATGGGTTGAAGCAAGGAGATGCACTATCTCCTCTACTATTTAATTTTGTACTAGAGCATGCCATTAAATCTTTAGAGAATGAGGAAGGCTTACAACTGAATGATATTAATAAGCTGTTAGTTTATGCTGATGATGTAGTACTACTGGCCGATCCTTTCTCTTCATCATGAACCTTCATATAGGCCTAACACATTTTTCATTACACAAAACACTTATATATACACTTATTTTACACTCCTCTCTACACACATTACAAGAATACATCACCAATGTAAAGTGTTCTGCCGAAGTGGTGCATAAATTGAAAGTATACCATATTAGCGTGATCTATGTCCACACAGCGCGGTATCCGAAACATGAAGAGTCCAGTGGGTACCATTAGAAAACACACACAATATACTGACACATTAATAAGTTAAACAATTTGTATGCAAGTGATTGCAATTACCCAGCTCCGTAGCCGAGTGGTTAAGGCAGGAAGCCTTGGCGCAGAGCTACGGGACCTGCGCTGGTTCGAGTCTCCATGGGGGAAGAAATTTTCTCATGGTATTTCGGCCAGTATGGGACCGGTGCCCACCCAGCATCGTGATGCATTTGGGTAGCTACAATATGTAGCGGCTCCAGGTTGAGAAAATCAGCTATAACGGCTGGGGGACTCGACATGCTGACCACATGTCACCCCTACACCGGCTGTTGATCATCTACCTCTGTGATTGACACATGTGGATGTGAGGCCAGCAGCCGGCTGGTAGGCTAAGGGCCTCCTAGGCCTGTCACGCCAGGAGTTTTTTAGTGATTGCAATTAGCAACTTCGGAAGTACAGTAAAAGCTCCTTATTCCCGGGGGATACGTTCTGCAAATATACCGCTAATGCAGAAACCGCGAATCTGAAATGGTAATTTGTATGTGTATATAGGGGATACGTTCCAAGATTACAAAATAAAATAAAAATTATCAAAATAAAATCAATTGAAGAGATTTTTTATTATTGATTTCGTACATCTCAATGATGGATAAATCAATAATAAAAACTTGGAAAAAGCCGTACTGGCTGTAATGTATAATTCCCAAATACGTCTTCTTAATAAAGGAGCCGCCATTTGCAAGATAGAAGCATGGCTTCACAGCATTTGGTGGACGGGAAATACAATGTATATAGAGAAAGATTTGCGTTTAGATCGGTACTTGCTCAGGTAGCTCAGTTGGTAGAGCACTTGGTCTAGAGAACCAAGGGTCCCGGGTTCAAGTCCCGGTCTGAGCGTATAATTTTTCTCTTCAAATATAATTGAAGAGAGATTTTGAACAATTTCTATTATTTATTACTGTCAGGTTTAGGCAAGGGTTTAAACAACTTAGGTTTTTTTTCCTGTTTTGCTGCTTTTAAAATATCTTACAATTAAGATTGATATTCAGCTGTGAATTCTGCGATAGAATTTCTTATTTTGTCTTCGGATTTCTCGATTCATTAAATTGAAACAGCGTGATATAGACGCAAACGACACGCCAACGCGTAAACGCTCAATCATTTATATTTTTACTTTAAGCGGCAAAACTACTTTTTCCGCTTCGGAACTAATTTTCTTTCCTTTTACTCGACATTATAAATTGGCAACAAAGAAGAAGAGACACATGTTATTCAATCAAAATTATTGCAACGAATAACAAGTTGAAACAATAAAACACCGATCGTGGCGAGGGCGGTATTTATCAACGGACATAGCGGCACGTGAAATACGGAAGCGGTGGCTTTTAACAATTAACTTTTACTTTGATATTAATTTGTCCACATGGGTTGAATTACTCTTTGTAAAAGCCGCCTTGGCACGTGCTTGCAGTAAAAAAAGTTGTCGATGCGTTTATAAAGGATGCTAATCCTTCTAATATACCGACTGGATCCGCGAATAAAGAAAATGTTAAGCGCGAACACAGGAACTGTGATTCAATTTTTTAATCCGCGAATAAGGAAACCGAGAATAAGGAGCTTTTACTGTATAAGAAAGATGAAAGGAAAGAAAGAAGAAAAAAGTACCAAATTGTAAAATAATAAAAATCTCAGAGATTTGACGCGGCTGACTTGCAATGAAAAGAACAATAAACCTAATTAATGGAATAATTGATTACTGAAACAAAAACAAAATTTGATTGTGGAATTATAATGTTAAAAAAAAGTGGGCGGAGGGATATAATGGCGTGTTTGTGGTGAGAACACACCTGCAAATTCGTTAAATGTTCCGTGATCCGTGACCGGAGATCCGAGCGCGTGTTCAGTTCCGGTTATCTCTATCAGATCAACTTTAACTTATATTCTAGATTGTTCGTTTCCAAGCGAACAAATGCGTATTTATAAGTACCTATATAAGAGTCTGGTCGTCTGTTCATAAAACTAAATATATGGTCATACGTATCGATACATTATGTATTGGAAATGGACAGTTGTAAAAACAAGTCACGGAAATTTTGAAGAAGCGGCTCAATTCAATTGCCTAGGTTCAATATTTACAAACAAAGAATGAAGCACAGAAAGAAATCAAACCTACATAAAAAATTTGAAAATGCTTGCTATTATGCCTCGTTGGGCTTCTAGCCATTCCAAATTCTCTAAAAAAATGTATACTTACTTACTTACTTACTCACTGGCACTATCGAACCCGTAGGTTCATGGCCGCGCGGACATAAGCTCTTACATCCCTATCCTGAGCTAATGCTTTCCAATCATTCCCTGTATAATCTACTTCCCTCAAATCATAGTTAATGTTATTCTCCCACCTCATTCTTGGTCTACCAACTGGGCGTTTTTCCCTCTGGTTTTCCTACAAGAAGCTTCCATGCAAGTCTTTCATTCCCCATACGTGCAACATGTCCTGCCCATCGCAGTCTACGAGACTTAACTGTTCTTATTATATCTGGCTTCCTATAAAGACCATATAGTTCATTGTTATGTATAACGAAAAATATACAAAACTATTAATTAAATAAAAAATAAAACGTAGTTTTATTTGATTTTCATATTATTATATAATTCAGTGACAGCTGTTTCGGTACACTGTACCTTCTTCAGACATGTTAACAAATTATGAATTGTGTTCCAACTGATCTAAGCAACAATACAACAATATTTATTTAAATTTTTTAATTTAACAAAGGGGATTAATTCAAATCAAGTTGAGAATTTAACAGTTTGTTACTACTTTTAAATTTATTTATTTCTACAACCTCCAAAATATCTAACTTCTTACCCTTATCACAAATATGTAAAATTAAAAAAAAAATCAGGCTTATATAATTGAAGTGTGGCACATGTGACAATGTCTATATAGGACAAACTGGTAGACCTTTTATCTCTCGGATGAAGGAACACATGACAGCATATAACAGAAATTTAGAAAATTCAAAATATGCTAACCACCTATTCCAATTTAATCATTGTTTCGACTCAAATTTTGAAATTTTACATATTTGTGATAAGGGTAAGAAGTTAGATCTTTTGGAGGCTGTAGAAATTAATAAATTTAAAAGTAGTAAAAAACTGTTAAATTCTCAACTTGATTTGAATGAATCCCCTTTGTTAAATTTAAAAATTTAAATAAATATTGTTGTATTGTTGCTTAGATCAGTTGGAACACAATTCATAATTTGTTAACATGTCTGAAGAAGGTACAGTGTACCGAAACAGCTGTCACTGAATTATATAATAAATATGAAAATCAAATAAAACTACGTTTTATTTTTATTTAATTAATAAATATGGATTTTCATCAAGTAAACACCAACTCAATTGATTACATACAAAACTGTTTTTCTTCCAGTTTTATTTTACGTTAAGAGGGGAAATAAGGGTATTTGACTGCTTGGGATAAATAAGATAGACCAAAGAGAGACGAACAGACAGGTGATTAAAAAAAAGTAACAGTGAACAACGTGATATTTATGGGAAACCATATATATGTAATAAAATCTGCGTCGTAGCTGAGCGAATTAAGGCGCCATGCCTTGGTGGATATAGTCGTCATCGAGAAGAAATTGTCTCAAATAAATTTAATCAGTATAGGATAAGATAAAAAAATTACAATTTGTTGGCTGGTGCCGTCGTCCTCAACAAAAGAAATAATGGCACTTTTGCATTAGAAACATTTAATTGCTATATTATTGAATGCTCTTTTATGCCCGTTGTTTTTTCTTTTTTATTCATGTCTTTTATCTAAAAATGACAAAATTAAATAATTTTTCATTTTTATTTAATTGTTAAGGCCGACGGCACCTGCCAACAGGTACATTTTAAATTAAAATTTTTATATTAGGACTGGAAGTAAATATCAGTAAAACTAAATATATGGTCACACGTAGAAATTCAGTATATAATGGAAACAGACAGCTAATGACAAATGAGGGAAATTTTGAGGAAGTGGCTGAATTCAAATACCTAGGAACAATAATCACAAATAGGAATGAGATGCACAAAGAAATTAAACATAGGCTCAATTCTGGAAATGCATGCTATTATGTATTGCAGAGACTTTTGATGTCCCAACTCCTTTCAAAAAACGTTAAGCTGAAAATATATAAAACTATTTTCTACCAGTTATATTATATGGGTGCGAAACATGGACTCTTACTTTAAGGGAGGAAATGAGATTACGAGTATTTGAGAATAAAGTTCTTAGGAAAATTTTTGGACCAACGAGAGATGAACAGACAGGTGAATGGAGAAGACCACATAACAATGAACTACATGGTCTTTATAGGAAGCCAGATATAATAAGAATAGTTAAGTCTCGTAGACTGCGATGGGCAGGACAAGTTGCGCGTATGGGGAATGAAAGACGTGCATGGAAGCTTCTTGTAGGAAGGCCAGAGGGAAAACGCCCAGTTGGTAGACCGAGAATGAGGTGGGAGAACAACATTAACTATGATTTGAGGGAAGTAGATTATACAGGGAATGATTGGAAAGCATTAGCACAGGATAGGGATGTATGGAGGCTTATGTCCGCGCGGCCATGAACCTACGGGTTCGATAGTGCAGTGAGTAAGTAAGTATCTTATGACTATTCACCTCAACGGAATTTGATATGAATTTTATTAGTTTTGAATATAGCATAGGTTCACTTCCAGCAACTTAAGGAATTTGGATAGCTAGTTATAATAATTAGTGTTTCCAGATAAAAAAAAAATATATATATAATGTCTGGGGAAAATGTGTCGACAAGAAGTCATCCCTATACTGACAGGGCGATCGCCTACCTCTGTAAATGACATACGTAGATATTAGGCTAGTATGCGGCTGATAGGCCATGGCCCTTCTAGGCCTTCGGTCGTTGAGTTTTAAATACAGTATTTAATACGAATTAAACTAAGATTAAAATGAATCAAGTCTAATATCCTGTGGCAGCGAGTTCCAGAGTCCAACAGTGGGAATCTTATGTCTCAAAGTTTGTTACAGTAATTTTCTTCGTTGTATAATACTAAATGAAATACATATTAATGTATTATTATCTAGGAACAAATCGTCCTGAATTGTTGGTGTATTTTCCTGAAGAAAGCAGATACGACGGAGACCAATCGCTAATTATAAGTGTATCTCATATAATCACTGTAATTCACTAAGTTTGATTTCTTAATCCTCTACTTCTCCCGTCACAAAACTTTAATAACTCCCATCTTCTGACGACCAATCCTGTTTTCTCACACTCAGCATATACCGACTCTTCTCCGAAACACGCTCCATACATGTGCAGATATCATGTCTAATTAAATAATGTCTATTGATTTTTTCAGGTTTTTTTTCTGTTATTTACACAGGTATCCTCAACTAAAATATACCATTTTTTTCTTCCACACTTCTCGGTCTTGCGTGTCTGCATCTGTCATATTATTCTTCATGTTGTCTTGAATACCCTTTATCCACGTTGGCTTTGGTCTACCACGTTTCCCTTTTCCAGGAGGTATCCTTTTCATTGTTTGTTCCTGTGTCCCATCTTCTCATTATATGTCGATACCAATTTCTTGTACAATATCCGTTTCCACATTCATTATTTTTGTTATTGTGTTATTTTTTATTTTATCTAATTTTGATATTTTTGCCGATCTTCTTAAAAAGTCAATTTCTGTGACTAATAATTTATTTCTGTGTTTTTGCTTCAACGTCCATGTTTCCGAACCGTAGCCCATAAGAAAATACTCTTCACAATTGTGTTACATATTAATAATTTATGTCCTCTTGGTTATATGCTCTACTCCATAAAATATAATTTAATATACCAATAACATTCTTTGTCTCTATTATTATTTTTTTCGATGTTTAATTCAAATGATCCATCTTTTTGAATTATTGATCCCAAATACTTAAAATATTCTACTCTTTTAATCCTTGTTCCATTTATTTCTAATTCCTCGGAAAGATCTGTGCTCATATATTCTGTTTTATTATAATTAATTGTTAAACCCCATCTTGAGTATTCTTCCTCTAGTTTCCTGCCCATATAGTTTGCATCTTCACATCCTGAAGTGACCACCACTTGACCATCATGTCTTGTAAGCCCATGTTTCCCTTAACAGAGATTCAGGCGCTCTCCCCCTACAGGGAAGAATTTTAACCATACTAATTTAGTTACACCTGTTTTCGTACAGATGTCATTTGAGTGGTCCGTGGTCAGCGTTCCGCCTCATACTGACATCTAAGAAACCAAGGACGGGAAAATTCGGTAAATTTTGCTTAGAGGCCTTTTCATTCAGGTTTAAGGATCTTTTACGAGCCTGAAAATCTTCATACTCGAGACCCACGGCTTAAATTCCCTCCCGGAGGACTTGCTCTTTGGATTTTTCCATCCTAAATAATCCATCGCCTCCGGCCGGGTTGAATCCGCGACCCTCGGGACCAGAGGCAAGGAGCGTAACCACTAGTCCACCGCGGCCGACGAATAATAAGTTATATATTTATTCTCTTTTAATTTTAATCCCATTGGTTTACATTTCTTTGACCATTCCTGTAATACAATACTGATTTCAATCCAATTATAATTATCGGTGTCTAGGTTGTAATGTTTTATAATAAAAAAATAACAATAGAAAAAGTTCGTCAAGCTGGACTGAGTGAACTAAGTAAATCCCCAGCAAGTCGAATTTATGTCCAATTTTGCAGGTATACGGGATATATCTTTCTTTTGTTAATTAAATCATATATGCCTATATCCAGTTACGTTGAGATAAAACAAATATGGCGGCCATTAGAGCTATTTTTATTTACGTTTTTCAGATAAATATCCTTATTGCATTTTTTTTTTAATTTTAGGAAGGGGTGTAGCCTTTCCCCAACACATTTTAATATATATTTAGACGACATTCTTGATAAATGGAAACAATTAGTTCATAAGGGATTCAAAATTGGACGAAATAAAACTTTGAATGCGTTGTGTTTTGCATATAATATAGTATTAATTTTGACAGAGAGGACAGGCTACAAAAAGCAGTCTATCATTTAAACAATATATGTAAGAAATATAATATGACAATTTCAAAATTAAAAACTAAAGTAATGGCGTTCCATGGAAAGTACCCAGTAAGAACAAAAATATTAATAGAAGATAAAGTGTTGGAACAGGTTTCACACTTCCAGTATTTGGGCTGCGATATAACTTACATAGAAGAACAAGATATAAATAAGAAAATGCAGAAATTCCAACATATTTGTGCAACAATCAGACGAACACTGAGGAACAAAGTAAGAATGGATACGCAGCTAAGATTTTACTCAACTATGGCACTACCAGTGGCAATGTATGGAAGTGAGGCCTAGGTCCTGAAGGAAAAAGAAAAAAAGTAAAATTCAGGCAGCGGAAATGAGATTCCTACGAGCTGTGAAAGATTGTACAAGAGCAGAACATATTAGAAATGAGAATATTAGAGAGGAACTAAAAGTACAACCACTTCTTCAACAAATAGAAGAACACAGGAATAATTGGATAGAATATCTGCAAAGAATGACAGAGGATTGGATACCAAAAATTGTACTGATGTATAATCCTGGAGGACGAAGATTGGTAGGAAGAACAAGATGAACAGATGTGAGATCGGAATAGGCAAAGTCCTAATCCGTGAAGTTTGTTGATGATGATTATGACCATTGTTTTATTTTTATGGGATATACCTACTTTCGTTGCGAACAATCTAAAATTGCGGCCGCTAGTGCGATTTATAAATTTTCGCTTGAAATTAATCCCTTCTCTTAATAAACCGATTTTCATAGTTAGTGAATAAGACCTTACTGTTCTTAATTGATTGGTATATGTGTTAAGAGACGCACACACAAAAATATTTCTTGACAAGGTAATGTTCGGTGTTTACATAGTGGGATCGATAAAGATTTAGATGTGTTTTATATTTTCAGAACTACCTCAATAGGTACATTACTTCGGAATTCGTTAAAAGATGGAAATGTTTCAACTAACTCTATGGCGTGACAGGTCTAGAAGTACATTCCCCTATCAACCGGGTGCTGGGCTAACATACACATGTGCCATTTTATAGTACAGCCGTTGCAGTTTTCAGTATCTGTGGCTGTCTATATCATTACATCATCACTCTTACGGAAATTACTTAGTCAAGCTAATTAATAAATATGGATTTTCATCAAGTAAACACCAACTCAATTGATTAATTTAATAATGCTCACTTCTCTATAAATGTCACCGAGCAAAAATTGGGTAGCCGATTGCCTAAAATAGACGCTTTGTAGGTAAGTGGGAAAGTCCGATTAGCTTTTTAGAGGCTCTAAATTAGCCTTGATGTTTATTTATGAGCATGAAAATCTTCTGACTCGAGATCCACGGCTTTAAATTTCTCCTGGTAGATTTGCCCATTGGATTTATCCGGGGAGAAGGATATACAGAGACTTAGATCTGCTGAAATGAGATATCTTCGGAGGACTCCAGGATACACACTACTAGATCACAAAAAAATGAAGACATCTTAGAAGAATTACACATGGAACCTTTAGAAAACAAAATTTCTGATTATAAGTCAAGATGGATGCAACATGTTCATCGAATGGAAGATCACAGGATACCCAAACAAATGTTAAGATATCAACCTGCAGGAAGAAGAAGACCAGGACGTCCACTCAAAAGACTTCTGGATGGTGTTTCTCTTGAGGCCGAAACAGGTCAACAAATGGCCTAAATTCTAGAATGTACTATGATTATGGAAGGCTCATATAGAAAGAATGGAAGAAAACCGGCTTACAAAAAAAAGCTAAAGAAGATAGACCAATGGACGGGAGAAGAACAAGAGGAAGACCAGCCAAGAGATGGATAGACAGTGAATGCACATCCAATACGTCTTCCTCCGAGGAGTGATTTTGGAAATAAAACAGGATGAAAATCCTACAAATTAAGTTTAAGAAGAAGAAGACTATGATGATGATGATGATTTATCCGGGGAGGCGAAGTTCCGCCAAAGGAAAAGAAGAAGAAGAAGAAATAATCAATCGACTCCGTGTTGGTTTGAACCAAGATCCAAAGACAAGGAACTTAAATCCTAGACCACGGTGGCCGATATTGTACAAGGTATTAGAGAAAAAATAACTAGAAAGAGAAATCTACATATTACAAACAACAAAACGTCTTGTCTATGAGGTTAAAGGCAGCTCAAATATCTCCTACAGTTTCTAGTACGATAATCAGTGGAAGACTGCTCCTCATTAGTGATGGGTAATTCGAGAGTGAGTCGTTTAAAAAGAACGCTTCACTACAGTGAAGTGTAAAAAAGTTACTCACTTTTAGTGAACTGCCAGTTCAGAGTTCACTACTGCTACTAAACTTTAAAATTTACTTTTTATTTCAAGCTCTAGGTCATAGATGTCTGACTCCAAATCAACTTTCGCTCATTCGTTGATTGCTCTACATTTCTCCGCCCATCGACCTTGCATGTTCCCGCCTCTTTCCTACGTCATCCATATCGCTCGTACCGCAGTGAGTGTCTGAGAAGAACGAACTATCTTGCCAGAGTGAACTGCCATAGAGGAACGAACTATCTCGCCTGAGTGAAGTTACATAGAAGAACGAACTACTTTGGAAGAACGAACTATCTTAGAAGAGTGAAGTGTTTTAGATGAACGAAGTGGTATCAAAGAACGAACAACCTTGGAAGAATGAAGTGTATTAGAGGAACGAACTACCTTGACAGAGTGAACTGGCTTTAAACATTCAGTTGTACTTCAAACTCTCAACATTCGACACGCTCCTTCATTCAGTTCATGTACATTACGGCACCTTCCCGCTCTTGCTGACGTCATCACTCATACGCAGCATTACTCAGGGATTACTCCTTTTGATCTACGGCATTACTAACGCTACAAATCTAATGTAGTCTAATATTACAAGCACTTTACATTTTATTTACTGGAATTCCGAAAGTATTTAATAAAAATCCATTTTATCCAAGTTTTAAAACAACATATTTTACTAGGTTTACAAAAAGCTGTTGCAAAATTTAGTAAAAATCTTACCTTGCTAAACATTTAGGGCGAATATGCCGTGCAAGTTTAAAAGCATCTCGCCCCCTGAATGAAACTGTGTTTAGAACAAAAGTTACACTTTGCTTTACCATCGCCTAAATCGGCGAAGAAACCCCAAATTTCACTACTTTTTCCTGATCGCGAATTAGAAGTCATTCTGTAAAAGTGCACACACAAGGCTAAATTGTGTTGGCCTACCCAGTATTCACCCTCTTTATATTTTTAGTTTAGGGGTTGTAAAGATTAAGATCAAGTAATTGTCAATAGTACGATTTTGCATATTTCTTTCTTTTTAAAGAACTATTATGCAAATAATATGTGTAAATAATACATATACAAATAAAATAAAATATATCTTCCTTAAAAGTTTTAAAATACTCCACACAATTTTTTTTCTTCAAATTATAGAGTTACGATTTTTTTAATATCATTTACAACTTGAAATAAAATTTGTAAACATTGAAAATCTGTATATAAATACAATTATGCAAATAATACAGTTATAACAAAAATAAAAAGGAGGTATAAATAATTATAAAATAAACAAAAGTATGGTTGCAGTCATATTAGAATTCTTCTTACTCAAATAAATTAAAATAGAATTTACAGAATTATTTACGTTTATCGTTAAAATCCACAGCTACCACGTGGTTGGTTAACGTCAAGTCACCCCATGATCGTGTCTTCGTGCTTCCCCCTCCATCAGCCCGTTTTTTTTTTTTTTTTTTTTTTTTTGCTTGGCGAATGAAGGGCTTCGCTAAATTTTGTGAACGAACTAGTTCAATTGAATGATTCATAAAAGTGAGCGCGAGTGAACGAACTACTTCTCAGAATGAACTGGTTGGGCACAACGCTACTCCTCATCATACTTACTGTATGCCTTCCAGATTTACCCCATGGTCATTTATGAACGTTTCTTGAATGAGATAGCTCAGGTGGAAAGGCGGGCGTCTGGAAACATGTCATGTTGGAAGCGAATGCCTAAAATCATGTGTGTCTGAAAGGAATTTGCTGTCTCAGCTGTTAGTACTATGCGAAGCAGAGAAGTGTACCTCCTCCACTGCCCACACTTCCCCCTGCAAACACACAGAGCTTGGACCCGAGCTGTAGAGAGAACGTCTGGGACAAAGTATCTAACTGTAGTTGAGGACATTATTTGATTTTTTTTTGCAAAATGTTTAGGAGGTTCCCGGGATGAACATAGGCTATAAGAGAGGTTGTAATACTCAACCCCTTCATCCCTAAATATCACCCTTTCTAGTGAAAAACGTGAAATAAAGTTCCTATCTTGACTCTTAAATGGCTTATGCTGCCTAAACCATAACAAATACACCAAATTATTGTACGCGGAATTGAATATCTCAAAATACTCTACAAAAAAAAAGTCCGCGACAGCATATGTTTATCTTTTACGGATAACTCACAATAACCATTTTTGTCTTTCATTGATGTCAAGATGATCGGGATAAGTAGATTCCCGGGCAAGCATGCTCTGTCATACCGTTCATCCGATTGTGATGGGGCTTTTTGAAAAATTTTCAGGAGATTCCGGGGATGAACATAAGCTATAAGAGAATTGTAATACTCAACCATTTCACCCCTAAAAATCATCCTTTGTAGTTAAAAACGTGAAATAATGTCCCTATTTTGACGCTTAAATGGCTTACTCTGGCTAAACCACAACAAATACACCAAATTATTGTACGCGGAATTGAATATCTCAAAAAACTCTACAAAAAAAGTCCTCAACAGCATATGTTTATCTTTTACGGATAACTCACAATAACCATTTTTGTCTTTCATTGATGACAAGAAGATCGGGATAAGCTGATTCCCGGGCAAGCGTGCTCTGTCATACCGTTCATCCGATTGTGATGGGGCTTTTTGAAAAATGTTCAGGAGATTCCGGGTATGAACTTAAGCTATAAGAGAATTGTAATATTCAACCACTTCACCCCTAAAAATCATCCTTTGTAGTTAAAAACGTGAAATAATGTCCCTATTTTGACGCTTAAATGGCTTACTCTGGCTAAACCAAAACAAATACACCAAATTATTGTACACAGAATTGAATATCTCAAAAAACTCCAGAAAAAAGTCCTCAACAGCATATGTTTATCTTTTACGGATAACTCACAATAACCATTTTTGTCTTTCATTGATGACAAGAAGATCGGGATAAGCTGATTCCCGGGCAAGCATAGCAGCTGAAGGCTGGTGGTAAAAGCACTTCTTCTTCTTCTTCTTCTTCTTAAACTTAATTTGTAGGATTTTCATCCTGTTTATTTCCAAAATCACTCCTCGGAGGAAGACGTACTGGATGTGCATTCACTGTCTATCCATCTCTTGCAGGTCTTCCTCTTATTCTTCTCCCGTCCATTGGTCTATCTTATTTAGCTCTTTTTGCAAGCCGGTTTTCTTCTGTTCTTTCTATATGACCCTTCCAATATTTTCGTCTATCTATAATACATTTGGTTAGGCCTATGTCTTGAATATGGCATTTGTCCCTAATTTCTGTGTTGTGTATTTTATCAAATAATGTTTTCTCCTGAATAGTTCTTAAGATTTTCACTTCGCATGTGCTTATTATTTGTTTAATTTTTGTTGTATCAGTCCTAGTTTCTGCTCCATACACGATAACTGGTCACAAAACTATCGTTTTGTATATGCGGGTTTTGCTTTCTATTGACATATGTTTGTTGCGCCAAATTAAATCTTTCATAGATCCTGATATCTGTGCTGCTTTATCAGCTTGTTTCTTTACTTCTTTTATTAAACGTTTAGTGTTTGTTATTAATACACCTAAATAATTAAATTCTGACACTTGTTCTATGATTTTTCTTTCCACTTCTAATTTGCATCTTACTGGTTCTTTTGATATTGTTAAGCATTTTGTCTTATTCGTGTTAATTTCCATATTGTATTTTTTGGCATTTATATTAAATTGATGTAAAGATCTTTGTAAATTATCTTCAGATTCTGAAAGGAGAACGACATCATCTGCGTAACATATTAAGTGAAATAGCACATTAACATTTATTTAGGAGTAGCAGCGCACGCCGGGTATTAGCTAGTGTTCTATAAAACACTAAACACTGAAATGCAATAAAACGTACAAATGGAGCTGGATAATTGCTGGCTTTATTATTCTAAAAATATATTTGATAGAAAACAGAAACTCTAAGTGCAATATCTCATACAATGGAGTTCTTTCTAAATACTCATTTATTATTAATGAGTTTTCATGTCTTTTGTTTTAATTATCGTTAACGGTTGTGCCATGCCTTAAAAAAACTCGACCAACTGCAATGCTTTTTGAAACCACCGCCTTCTATGACTACCCACGTTTTTGTATGTATTATTATTTCTCTTACATCGACACCAAGTCGGTGTTATTAAAACTAAGGGCCCACACACATAGCCGTATCATTATAAAAAAAACTCCTTGTATTCACATTAAATTTTATGTTATTATAATTTACACGCTGAGATTCTTTTTTTGTGTTATTTACTTGTACAACTCTTTCAAATTGATAGGTAACGGAAAAATTATAACATAATAAACAGAAATTAAAGTAGCATATCCAATGTTTCTGGAAATAAAGATTAAATTTATGGCAGTAACGTTTAAAATCTAGTAAAAGAAGAAAATTGAATGAGAATTGAACGAGTTTTTGGAATTCTTTCGTAAATATGAGAATGCGTAGCCTATATACGTTTTATAAGCATCTGTTGTTATAACCATCTTGAAATATAATGAAAAATCATTAAAGCAATATCGAAACTCCAAATAAATTATGTTTTATCTTACTGGATTGTCAAATTTTCTATAGAATAACTTACATTTTATTCTTAATCCACATCACAATTTGATTGCTTTCGAAAAAAAAATCTACTACATCATAATTTTGTACTCTATACCGTTTGTTTAATGTGTACACACTAGTGGCGAAAAAAGGAGCGGTATCAGGAATCGTAACTAATTTCTATGCACATTGTGTTACAAAATGCATGTCTTTGTCGTGCGTCTCCACTGCCTGCTCGGAGCGGAGAGTGTGTATGTTCGACTTTCCTCAGTAATAGACCTGTTTACGTGACATGTGGTTGTATCAGAATGCCGAAACAAAAATTGTGCAAAGATGAGTCCATTCCTACACAAAGCGGACTGTACTACAAGTCTGTCCCGAGTAGCGCGTGTCAACGTGCAGTTTGTAAACATAGCGGTCTAAGTACGATGCAGCCTTACCTTTAACCAATACTTTTTTTCAGCTCGAATTATAAGCAATACCGGTAGTTAACACAATTGAGACACCTAGAATATGAGTATTTGAGAATAAAGTTCTTAGGAAAAGTTTTGACCAAAGAGAGATGAACAGACAGGTGAATGGAGAAGGCTACAGAACAATGAACTAAATGGTCTTTATAGGAAGCCAGATATAATAAGAATAGTTGAGTCTCGTAGACTGCGATGGGCAGGACATGTTGCACGTATGGGGAATAAAATACTTGCATGGAAGCTTCTTGTAGGAAAACCAGAGGAAAAACGCCCAGTTGGTAGACCAAGAATGGGGTGGAAGAATAACATTAACTATGATTTGAGGGAAGTAGATTATACAGGGAATGATTGGAGATATTAGCTCAGGAGAGGGATGTATGGAGAGCTTATGTCAGCACGGCCATGAACCTACGGGTTCGATAGTGCCATTGACTGAGTAAGTAAGAAAGAAGCAAAAATGGATAAGAGCACTAACTCCTTTGGTTTTTAAAATAAACTCCATGGCGCGATGGGCTTAGAATGTGTTTGGCCTACCAGACGGCTGCTATAAAAATTGTTTTTCATCCACATGTGTCATTAAATAGATTGACGATTGACGTTGTGGTTACGCCGCCTATTTTACATGAAATATTATATCACCTTCTTCTTAAACTTTCGGATTAGGAAGCAATTTGTCTTTTCTTGTCACAAAATCTTCATTTCATATTCAACTTGGTCTTCCTCTTGATCTTCTTCCTCTGTATATCTGTACCCAAAGAATTGTACGGTCATTTGATTAGATCCATGTGGGACCAAAAATCACCACGTCAATTATATATATATATATATATATATATATATATGTGTGTGTGTGTGTGTGTGTGTGTGTGTGTGGTCCGCATTATTTTCGGAACAAAACTCGGCATATTAAAAAAAGTAAAATCGGGATCGTTAACCAACAAAATCAGAACAGGATCAAATAACCCCCTAGGATTAAATAGAAATATTGATAAAATTCCCTTCCATCCTTACTTTTCCATTAAAGACGGATTCTTAATTCTAATTATAACACCATTTAAGAAGTGGGGATTAACCTGAAACAGATATTTAAAATCCTTCTAGGGTCAGAAATGTTCTATTTGTGTAACGTAAAACATGTTATGTGCCATTAGAATTCAATGAGGGAATTATTCTCAAAAATCAGTGAAATCTGGTCATTAGATGTGGGGATTTAACTTAAATTATTTAGCGTCGTTACGTTTCTTTCCTCGCAACGAAACTGAACATCCAGAATTTAATTTAAAAAAAAAGGCTTATTTTTGTAATGCAACAAAATTATATCTTAATTTGAATTAGGTGAGGTATTTGCATGGTTCATACTGTTCTTATATAACGGACTTTTTCTTGTCTCATCCAACCTTACATAACTAATTAGATGCATTTACATTGATAGTGTATGTTATTGCTGTGAGCTACAAAATATTCCGTTATTGATCTCAGAACCTTTCAGTTGAGACTAGCAGCTGATTTCTGGTACATAGAATCCTCACTAGATGACCAGTTAGATTGAAGGCATGATAACATAGGTAGTTCTTCTGTTAGTACTCTCCTTTCTGTAGCACCAATTTTCTTTTTATCTTCCTCTTATCGTTTATTATCAAACCATAATTCAGAGCATATGGTGCTGAAGTCTGGCAAATTCCTACCAGGGAAATGAAAATAATTTTAAGTACAGAAATGGATGTTTTAAGAAGATCAGCTGGAAAATCTAGAATGGATAGAATACGAAATAAAGAAACAAGGGAAATTATAGGTGTACAAGAGGAGCCGGGCATCATAGACATTATAGAAAAGAAAAGATTGCAGTGGTATGGCCATGTCAAAAGAATGCCAGAGCAAAGATTGCCAAAAAATGTTATGGAATGGATCCCAATGGAAAGGAGGAACAGAGGAAGACCGAAGAAAACTTGGATAGAAGGGGTACAAGCAGGTATGAATATCAGAGGAATGGAGGAAGATCAATGGATGGACAGAGAGGAATGGCGTTTGGTTTCCGGAAGAAGGCGGCAGCTGCCATGATACCGGATGATAATGATGATGTCCCTTTACTATGTTTTCTGGCCATCATTGACATTTCATGCAAAAAAAAAAATCAGTGGAATTACTTTTCATATAAGTAGGTCTAAATAGTTTATCCTCTCTGCTTTTTTGTCCCTCTTTTTCCGTATTACTTACACACAGTCCGCAGTTCAGAAGAAAGCGACCACCAGGAATGTCTTACGTGGTATATTACGTCATGAGGGACTGTACTAACTAAACCTTTTCGTCTCTCGGCGGATGTGTTAGTTTTTACTCTGATGGACAATCCTCAGCAGAATATGCCTGAAATAAATCACACTTTTGCGTGACATATGACTTCCTGTATTTGTGGGTGTATTTAGAACTGTGACTGTTCCTCCCCTCCCCCCGCTTATCTCATCTCGCACTTGCATTCTCTTCATCTGTGGACTATTCTTACTCCTAGGCGCTACATGGTTGATGTGATCTTTGCCTCTTTAAAAAGAGCATTCCACTTTTCACGATCTAAAGCTTCCTATCTCCGTTTCTCCTTCCCTTTGCTATTATATCCATCTATACTTCATAAATACATCTGTATCTTGAATGTCCTCTTTTTTTCATTCATTACATTTTTCTTTTCAAGTTTTTTTTTTTTTACTTGCTCTTCCAATATTTGTTTAATATGCCCTAACCATCTTAATTTTCCTACTTTGATTTGGTTTTCTATTTGTCCATTCCCCACTCCATCTTACATCCTGCATTGCTACTATATCAAATTTAACTTAAATATTTCTATAGAATTATATTTATTATCATAGTAATGCTGCCCGAAGGCGGGTCCTTCAATGCAATCATACCATTCTCATGCTATGCTTGTAGATTTACTAGGGAATTGTAGGTGTGGTAGCTTCCCATTGCTTTCCACACCGGTGAAGGATGATGATGATGATAAGGATGGTGATGATAATGATGGCCATATGATTTCGGTTACCGTTTGGGCCTTATAGTTTTCCTGACATGTGTCTAACAGGTGAGAAAGAACCCCGATAAAAAAACTCATCCAGAAAAACTGCCCCGACCGGGGATCGAACCCGGGCACGCTGCGTGACAAGGCAGCACACTATCTCGAGACCACAGCGGTGGATATCTCTCATATAATGAATTTTAAAAATTCCAACTGGCCATGACTTTTACCTTTGAATCTTTTGTCATGCTTTGTTGGATTTGTATTGCTTATTATTTGCATCTATAATCATCGGATGGATTAATAATACACAACATATGTTTGAACATTTAGTTCCTTAAGATACATCTCCAGTTTTAATAACATTTATAGTTTGTATTGAAACAATTAGAAATTTAACACTGGCGCTTCATTATCATTTATCACCCATCATATCATCGGGGTAACGTAATTCCGCCTTCCAGGTGCCCCAACCTAAGAAATGGATTACAATTCCGCCTATGCCAGGGAAGAAAGCCAGAAAATTCATAAAAGACAACCTGATGGCATTAGATAAATAAATAAATAAACTATTGAGAAACGTACGGCTTCGTATATGCAATAAACATTTCTTATGTCGCACGAACACTGCATGTCTTCGTGAATCATCCACCGTACTCTGAGAGAACCCGGGACCTCTCATTCTCGAACTCTTGTTGCCGGTACATGAGACTCTCGTGGCCGCACTCCCTTTCCGCTTACGAGAACGAGCGGAGGGATAAAGACAGAGATTGACTAACATGACGCTAGCAGTCACTTGTTTTCTGTTAGAATATTCACAAGTGAATTCCTGGCGTAGAATATGCTTGCAGCTTAATTTTTTTTAAGAGAATTTGATATAATAAGAATCCTTGTAATGAATAATAGGAGAACAGTAGAGAGAATTTGTGGAGGAAGCCAAAGCTCAACCTAGGCTGTATTGTATTAGTCCATGTGGAATAGAAATCATATGGACTGACCTCAGCTACAGAGACTTAAACACCTTACAAAAAGTGAAAATAAGATTCCTAAAAGTAGCAATTGGGGATCTCCAAATTTGCTCGATCTATACTTGCATATGTGTGAGTTAACACGGGAAAATTTCCTCGTGGAAGATCTGCGCACAAAGTTCATGCTACCAGCTATTAAAAAGGAAATTACATTGAAGGAGATAAGATAAAAGAAGAGAAAATAAACACCGGACGATTTTTACGCAACAGATGTAATGATCAATCGAGACTGGACTGGACCAAACAACAAGATACGCAGTGCAGTAAGACTGGCAGTGCATAGATATCACCACAAACTCTGCAAAACTTCAAACTATTAATCCGTCAATGGACTGCATGTGTAAGCTCTGTGATAGATCGTGTGCAAGATATCATTTCATTGTACGAGTATGTTTAAAGAGAACAAAATCGTTGCTGGCAAACAGCAGAGACCAAATCGAATGCTTATTTGTGCGCGCTTCTTCTGTTAACATTATTGTACGGAAAGGAAAAGAGAACTACATTTATTTGTACTTAAAAAAATGTTTAAACATGATCTAGTTAACTGTAGTTTTATACTGCAGTATTACATATGCAATAACTGTATTTAAATGAAACTAGCAATAAGAGGATAGAATAAATGTACATTTGATAATGCATCTGTATAAAATAATGAACGCTACGTTCTCGTGGGAAAGTAATGGCTTACCTCGTGATGCCGGCATGTTCAACATGAAATATCACAGCAATCAAATAATGTCACTTATGTATTTTATCACAAACACTAACTAAACATACTCACAAACAATATCATGCACACAAATACTCGAAACGTATTTTAATTTAGATATATTCACTAAATAATGTTCGTAACAAAATGTCTACCTCTCTGTAAACGCCATGATGCGCGAGAGACTGAAATAATTATTAGCCATGCGCAGCTCAGTGACGTCATGAACATGGATTCCCTACAGACGACAATGTACTGAATAGCATTTTAATTTTACGAACATTACGGTAAATACGAATTTAACTAATGATACACGATTTAGAGGTATAAAATACAGAATTTAGAAAAACAAAGAAAATTTGCAAAGCATACTAACACGATTTCTGATAGTTGACCACATTTGAACCAGTGCTGTAGCCTATATATAAAATTATTAGGATCAGTCAATAATATATTTCTATTATGAATTTCTAAAGAATACAGTAGTTTTCCTACAACCCATTGTTAGAGATCCGTGAAAGTGGTTTTATTTTTACGGAAAATTCGTTTTAAAATTTCAAGATTTGGATGTTATTGGGAATTTGGCGGCGTTATTCCAAAAAAATGTAAATTTGAGTCTTTTTAACCCTAGTTACGTATATTAAACCCAATAAGAATGATATATTTAAAGCTCAAAAACTGCGCTGGTTTGGACATATAAATAGAATGCAGGAAGACAAGCTTGTAAGAAGAATATACAAATGGAAAGCAATATGCACAAGAACAGCTGGACGCCAAAAAAAAAACAGATGGCAGGATGATGTTACAAAAGATATATTAGAAATTAAAATTGGAAATTGGCCAATCTGTATCCAGGATAGATCTAGGTGGAGAAAAATTGTTGAGGAGGCCAAAACATCAATGAGGTTGTAGTCGCCTACTAAAGAAGAAGAAGAATAATAATAATGATATATCCAGTAGTTTAAGGTCAACCTTTAGCTTGTACAATTGATATCGATTTTAATACACTAAAATGCATAAAATTTTAATCCTAGTCACTAATTTGTAAGCAAAATTTACATTTTAAGAAAAAGCAACCCTGGTGAGTATCTCTGCATTCTCAGGTTTCAAACTCAGCCTTCGATCACTCACCACAATATCATATTGAGAAATAGAGTCCACATTTTAAGTTGGATACCAGATGGCTTCAAGAGATGTCTTGACAAACTCGGCATACTCTTCCCTCAAAGAGCAAATAATTTTGCAAATGTTTACATAGGTACATTCTGGTCGTTTCAACTTTTATTTTATGAGGTTTTGGAGAACAATATAGCCTTCGTAGAATTTAGAACATTCAATGGCACTTGCATACGACAATTTCTTCAATTCCACCATGGCACTGATGCTGGGTGGGATCACCGGTCTAATTCAGGTTGAAATCCCATGACAAAATTTCTTCCCCATGGGGGATAAAACCAGTAAGTAAGATAGAATTTGAATTTTAATATATCGGAATTGCGATTTCGATTAATTGAATTACGGTTGAGAATTTATGCCAATCCTATAGCTCTTGGTCCAAGAGGTCATGCCTGAAACCGTTCGGCTGCAGCGCGGGACAATTTGTAAAAAATGCCTTAATAACATCTAAAAGTTGAAAGCGGCTGCCATTATCAGATTAAGGGGCGTAAAAATGTTAACTAATCTTCTTCTTGTATCTTGTAAGCCCATGTTTCCCTTAACAGAGATTTAGGAGCAATACTTACTTACTTACTCACTGGCACTATCGAACCCGTAGGTTCATGGCCGCACGGACATAAGCTCTCCATACATCCCTATCCTGAGCTAATGTTTTCCAATCATTCCCTGTATAATCTACTTCCCTCAAATCATAGTTAATGTTGTTCTCCCACCTCATTCTTGGTCTACCAACTGGGCGTTTTCCTTCTGGCTTTCCTACAAGAAGTTTCCATGCACGTCTTTCATTCCCCATACGTGCAACATGTCCTGCCCATCGCAGTCTACGGGACTTAACTGTTCTTATTATATCTGGCTTCCTATAAAGACCATGTAGTTCATTGTTATGTAGTCTTCTCCATTCACCTGTCTGTTCATCTCTCTTTGGTCCAAAAATTTTGGGGATTTAGGAGCAATATGTAAAAAAAAATGTTTTATATACAAAAATGTGTTAAATTAAAAAAAAATATATTAATTTTTAGCTTACTCGTATTGGGCTTTTATCATGTATTTTATTTTTTCCAATGAGCAGGGAGCTGGTCTACTGCGTCACCCTCAACCTGGAGGACCATACATTTTATTTTAGGTTTCCTTTGTCAAACTAATGACAAACTACAAGGCACCCCACAGTAGAGTCGCTCTTAATTCTGGCAGCGAATTACACGACAGCTTCTGGTCAGCTGACTAACTGCTTCACGAACAGTGATTATTGCAAAGGTCACACTTACAGAGGATACTACTGTATTGCCAAGTCTACCCTTGTATTACGGGTCTGTAAAAGGCAATAAACTACATTGTTCTCACCTTTTTTCAAAACAATCTTCAATGTTAAGATTGTTTCTCTGGTTTGCGAATTTATAGTCTTCCGACTCCTCCGCGGCATTGGGACGTTTGAAGTTAACCGATAACATCACAATGTAATAATGTTCGAATTGATTCTTCCATCACTACTGACTTGACAACACCGCTCTGTCTTGTAAACCACGTGCAGCTGTCACGCCAAAAATCGGGTAGGCGTGGCCACGCCGGATATAAGAACGGCTCGACTGTAGATATTTAAAACTCTTTAAAAACTAATGTTTTCTCTGGTCCCATCATTTACTTGCCAAGTTTTATTTGATATTAATAATTTCTTATTTTATATTTGTAATAATTATTGTTATATAACATGTTACTCATAAGTAAGTTTCTCTTCTAAATTTACTGCTTTATAAATCATGGTTGTCATATAAATTGGATGGTGTAATGCCAGAGGTACGTCATAAGAGAGAGAATCTCATAAAATGTTACGACACCTGCAATTGCGGTATGTAAAAAAAATCACATTTACGAACAAAAAAAAAATATTTAAGTTTATACTTGGGAGGATTTATTTTCCTTGTAATTTCCCGAGAGAAGTTTATTTCTTTCAATGAAGTACAAGTGGATACTTTGTCTTTCCTGCAAACTAGTTTTTATTTTCTTGTAAACAAACGTTTTTAAGTAGTAATAACTTTTTAAAACTTGTATCACCGACGTAGTTAAATATTTATATTGTATCTACTTGTGTATCTTAATGATACACACAGTTGAAAATAATTTTACGTACAAAGGTCATGCAGCGATATTATTTGAGTGTTTGATATTAGGAATTCATCATACCTTATAACTAAGGTTACGACTTGTATATAATATTTACTTACTTACTTACTCACTGGCACTATCGAACCCGTAGGTTCATGGCCGCGCGGACATAAGCTCTCCATACATCCCTATCCTGAGCTAATGCTGGCATGGGTTTCCTGAAGTAGTCCTCGCCCGGAGAACCGAACGGGGGACTATTTGACCTCCGGAAAATTTTACCCCAGTTGAACCCATGTCCGCATTTCTTGACGGTTGTATTTTTACGGTGAAAGATCGTCACTCTTTCGACCAAGGTACTTTTTTCGTCTGGCTTATCACCTTCGACCAGTCCGGCATGGGTAACCCTATCGGCAGCAATGCTACCGCCGGCATAGATCTCAGGATCATTTAAGCACACAAGCCACTCCACCACGACAAGGTAAAGATACCATGGAGGGGTATATCATATTTATGTTACAATAATTATTAGGTACAATAACAATAATAATTACTTACTTAATACTTAATACAGGCTTTCCACTTTACAGCAGTTTGCCTTTGATTCCTGCTTTCCAGAGATTCCTACCTTGCCATTGTCCATCTTCCATACCCCTCTTCATCATGGCATCATATATTCCCTCATACCATGCTCTTCTACTTCTTTCCCTCTTCCTTCTACCTGGTACCATCCAATCCAACTAAACTCTGCTGCTTTTTGAAATTTTATTTTTCACCCCTGCTCACTCCCTTCCCGCTTTCGGTATCGCTATGATCATTGTTCACAAGATCTAGATTTTACTACGAGCTACCTTAAGAGGACAAGGAAATAATAATAATAATAATAATAATAATAATAATAATAATAATAATAATAATAATAATAATAATAATAACAATAATAGCTTTATTTTACCTGGCAGAGTTAAGGCCTTAAGGCCTTGTCGACCACTCAACCAGGTTTAAAAAAATACAAAAAAAATAGTCTTAAATCTAAATTACAATATACGTATATAAACAATTACAAGTTATGAATACAATACAATTAATATTTATAATGTAATTTGATTTACTCTAAATTTAACGAATTAAATATATATGTACAAGATATATAAAAAACGAGGAAAAGATTAATGACATAGTATAACATTAAATATATAGAGAAAAATTAATTATTGGACAAAAGGTAACTATATAAGCGTGACTTAAAGGTGCCAAGTGTGCGGCAACCCCTGATATCTTGAGGAAGGAGATTCCAGGAGCGGGTAGAGGCTACTGTGAAGGAAGTAGAACAGGAGGAAGTGCTATGAAGAGGATTTGTTAGCAGACTGCTATCTTGTGACCTAGTGTCAATATTGTGGTAAGAGGATAACTTCTCAAATCTGGACGCCAGGTAAGTAGGAATGTAGGAATTCAGAAGCTTGAAAAGTAGTGAAAGAGAGTGCAATTTACGTCTGTCAGTAAGACGGAGCCAAGAGAGGTTATTAAAGTGTTCGGAAATATGGTCATAACGGCGGATATTGAAAATGAATCGAACGCAAGCATTATGAACACGCTGCAAGTCTCTGCGACAAGTCTCTGCGACAAGCCATAGTTTAGATCATTATATGTAATGTCACAATAATCGAAGTGTGGTAACACAAGATTCTGCACAAGGATTTGTTTTAATGAAACTGGGAGAACATTCTTTAAACGTCTAAGATAATGTAAGATGGAGAAAGTCTTTTTACATATGTGTTTCACTTGTGTTTGCCAGGTTAAATTTGCGTCTAGATGTAGTCCAAGATCTATTACTGAAGAAGAATAAGGGATAATTATATTATTTATAGTAATGTTTGGAAGTGTAGATATGTCAAAGGTTGTAAGCAGTCTTTGTTGTCCCATTAGAAAATTACTTGTGACTTGTTAAAGGGATGAAAAATAAAATAACAATAATCGATATTAGTGTGGAATCCATACTTTTCGGATTAGCTAAGACGGAAATGACACATATGCCCAAGTTTGGCCCCTATCACAAACAGAAACAAAACAAAATTAATATATTTCCCGATAAAAGAATATTAAATTGAGTTGCCTCCAAGTCTAGCCTATATCGGAAAAATAAATTACTTTTGTTTTGTCCGTTTGGTGGAAAACCGTCTTCAAACATGTCTGTTCTAATGTTACAAACATTGACGCCTCGGTACTGCTGTCCTAGTTATGAAAACCGCAGCTTCAAGTCCTCATCCTCGGCCGGCTGGATCCAGGTCACATCCTCTATCCATATCCCGAGATCCATCTTTTTATTAACATTTTCCACAAATTTATAGACTTTCCTAATCATTACTTCCCCAAGATTTTTTAAATAATTTTTTGATTTTTTAACCCCGTGTGATTTTTATCTGTGGGGTTACCACGCCGTAGCGTAGTGCTTAAGGCACTGCGCTACAAGCCGGAAGGTCGAGATTCGACTCCCGGTGGGGTCAGGATTTTAAAACTGAACCAAACCTTCTGGCGGCACTATGGCCCTGGGGTCGACTCAGCCTCTAACGGAAATGCTTACTCTGAGGGTAAAGGCGCAGGGCTGACAACCCGGCTGACATCAAGTGCCGATTGTCCAGAAAAAGTGGGAGCCTTAACCTCCTACTACCCCAAGGAGCTCCTGAGGCCTGTAGTGGGATCACTTTACTTTTCTTTACGTAAAAGACCGTGCTTTTATTCCTCCTATGCCAAGTGTGCAATAGCAACCAAAACTTTTCAAGCTCTGTACATCGACTTCTGTGAACTGTATAATAATTTAATAACTAGTGAATCAAATTATTTCGAATAAATAAATAAATTACATTTTAATTAAACTCACTGGCGGCCGAATTTTAATAGGCAACTCAGCAAAAATTTATTCGGTAATTCACAATTTTATGAAAAAATTGATTTTGTTCATACACTCGATGAACGTAATAATGTTGCAGCCGGATCTCGGACTAGTACAATGAATGTATAATTCATGCAGCCTTACTGCACTTCCTATGACATAACAAATCTGGTAAATTGTCATTTGTATCGAAGAACGTTTGAACTTTGCCAAAACTGTTTTGAAAGTTGGTCCGGATACTACAAGACACAAAGGCAGTTAACGCCTCTTTGGCCTTGCTATCAAGGGTATCTGGGTTCGAGTCTTGTCTGGATATTTGTCTGTCCTCGTTTTCAGGAATGCTATTTTTTAAGCAAGTCGTTAAATATTTTTTAATCTGTTTCATGACGATATCATAGATTTAAACAGGCCCGAGGTGTACAGTTGCTCTCACTAACATTGCGATCATTCACCTTAACAGTACATGGTCAGGATTTTTACTCCTTGAAAATTCCATCGTTCCCGGCCGAGTTTGAACCCGCAATCCTCGGAACCGGAGGAGGGTATAAAAAACCTCCTGGCGCGACAGGCGTACAAGGCCTATACAGTACAATAAACTATCATATTTCTAATTACATCAAAACTAACTACAAAAAAACTATTTTATTTAAATAATAATTATTAAAGAGCCTACCAGCCGGCTGCTGGCCTCACATCCACATGTGTCAATCACAAAGGTAGATTATAATCAGCCAGTGTAGGGGTGATATGTGGTCAGCATGTCGAGTCCCCCAGCCGTTATAGCTGGTTTTCTCAACCTGGAGCCGCTACTTATTGTAGCTACCCAAATGCATCACGATGCTGCGTGGGCTCCGGTCCCATATTGGCCGAAAACACCATGAGAAAATTTCTTCCCCCCGTGGAGACTCGAACCAGCGTAAGTCCCGTAGCTCTGCGCCAAGGCTTCCTGCCTTAACCACTCGGCTAAGGCGCGGGACGGAGGAGGGTATGGTAACTTCTAATTCAGCAGAACCGACTGGAGACCTTTGTCACATCAAGGAATTTCGTTGTTTAATATTATATTAGTATTACATATACTTTATAGTGTTCTGCCCTAGGGCAGGTCCTTCACTACAATCATAGAATTTCCATGCTATGCTTTGCAGCTTTACTAGGGAAGTATAGGTGTGGTAGTTTCCCGTTGCTTTCCACACCGTGGGCTGATGATGATGATGACGATGACGAGATGATGTTCGGGGACCGTTTTGTCCTCAAAGCTTCCTGACATTTCTCTTACAGTGGAGGAAAACATCCGAAAAAAAAACCTCATCCAGGAAGCTTGTCCCGACCAGGTATCGAACTATATATCCATAGTAATTCTGCCCGAAGACAGGTCCTTCACTGCAATCATAGCATTTTCATGCAATGCTTGCAGCTTTACTAGGGAATTGTGTAGGTGTGGTAGCTTCCCGTTGCTTTCCACACCGGTGAAGGATGATGATGATGATAATGATAATGGTAAGGATGATAATTATAAGGATGATGGCCATATAATTTCGGGGACCGTTTGGGCCTTAAAGTTTTCCTGACATTTGTCTTACAGGTGAGGAAAAACCCCGATAAAAACCTCACCCAGAAAAACTGCCCCGACCGGGGATCGAACCCGGGCCCGCTGCGTGACAAGGCAGCACGCTACCTCGAGACCACAGCGGTGGACGAACTATATATATCATCGGTTTATTAATGTCTTTGACATCGTCCGATTCTCAATAGCCAATTTTGTCGGTCCATCCAATCTCCTAGTTGTACATGTTTCTTCTTCATTTAGGCTAAATATACTCCCTGACTTCAGGAGGTTTTAGGTCTTCCTCTGCCTCATATATATGACATGTTAAGGAAAATAAATTCTCGGACGGGATTTGAACCCGGACTTCTGTTTTGATACCTCAGTGCGTTACCGATTACGCTTCCGAGCAAACATCTAGTACATTTTTCTTATATGTATATATATATATATATATATATATATATATATATATACATACATACATACATACATTCTCTTTTACTACGAGATGTAGCGGGAACTCGGTCTGCTATAACAAGTAAGCAAATTACTTTGACTATTTAACTCATGCCCCAAATGGGAGTCAATGACCAATCACGTTTCAATGATTTCTGTTTTACAACCAATCAGAGTCGTGTTTCACGAAATATTTATCAGTGTCATAATTACCTTATTAAAGAAAGCTCCTCCTTTTTAATATTCTGAACAGGTCTGACCATTATTTTGCAGTGACTGAGCCTGTGAGAAATACGGCTACCAGATTGTATATATATAGTGCATGAATGTCAACACATGCCGCATGCGGGAGTTAATATAAAAACATTTGTAGCAATTGATTATACCACCAAAAAAAAGAAACCACTGTTTGCACTTTCTTAAATGTATTTTTTCCCAGGTAACAATCCAGAAAAATATAATTGTCATATTTACATCATACGACATCAGAAATGAATTAATATACAGTTTGATCTGTTTCATTTTTTCTCCACTAGAGAGCATTCTTACAATATTGCGTTCCTTTGGCAATAAATAGTATGATCTGGTTGCAGTGATAAACAAAAGAAGCAGATGAAGCGTACCTATCGTTTCTCATTTGTTTTCATACATCGCCGTTTACATTAAATATATAAATATTTTAAAATAACTATAGTTAAATAATGATTTGTGAGTAAACAGCTTAATTTTATTCGTTAAATAGTCCTAACAAATGCCACTCTTGATTTCCAAATTCTCTAGATAAATTGGAAATCACTCCTGGCATTACTTATGAATATTTTTACTCTATAGCAGTGACGCTTTATCGATGTTATAATTAAATGTTTGACATTGAGCAATGCAAGCTTAATATGATATGAAAAATAAATGCTCGGACGGGATTTGAACCCGGACCTCTGGATTAATACCCCTCTGAATTGATATATATATATATGTTATAATTAAATGTTTAACATTGAGCAATGCAAGCTTAATATGGTATGATAAGAAAAATAAATGCCTGGACGGGATTCGAACCCGGATCTCTGAGTCTGTACCTGAGCGTGATATCCATTACACTACCAAACACTTATTTTTCTTATATATGTATTATACTCTCCATTATTACTAGATGTCGCGAGAACTCTGTCTTCACTGCCATCTAGTAGCTGACTATAACAAGTAAGCGAATTAAAGAGAATATTTTTACCTTATAGCAGTGACGCTTTATAGATGTTATAATTAAATGTTTAACATTGAGCAATGCAAGCTTAATATGGTATGATAAGAAAAATAAATGCCTGGACGGGATTCGAACACGGATCTCTGAGTCTGTACCTCAGCGTGATATCCATGGACAGTATAATACATATATAAGAAAAAATAAGTGTTTGAATTGAATTCGTAGTGTAATGGATATCACGCTGAGGTACAGACTCAGAGATCCGGGTTCGAATCCCGTCCAGACATTTATTTTTCTTATCATACCATATATATATATATATATATATATATATATATATATATGTAAGTAATATATCAATTAAATTATGTAAATTTTGTAGATCCTCATTATCAAGCTTCCTCCATTCTCCTTTTCACTTTTACCTTAAGGGACAGAAATTCGTCTTAGGCATATTTTGAAATACTTTTAACTTATTTTCTTCCCTTAAGGTAAGAGAATATGCTTCAAGCTCATAGAGTACCAGAAGCATGTCCGTTCTATAAATGGTAATATTTAGATGATATTAGAGAAAAGCCGAGAAAGTGATAAGGTATAAAAATAAGAGATAGCCGGTGAAAGAAGTGAGCGGGTAATGTGCGTAGGATTGTGCTGCAGTTCAGGGAGTTACACTTGAAGATAAGAGACGAGTTTGACCCGTCACCAAATTTGGAAAGAGGCCTGAAAGCCGGTTCGGGGCAGCTGGCCGCTAACACCCATTGTCATCTGTCTTGCAGCAAACAAAGGAGCATGGCACGCGCGCACTCCTTTCAGAGGTCACGGCTAGATGGCGCTCGAGCTACAATCAATTGTTTAAAATATAACACGCAAATGGAAAGACAATCTCACTTACAGATCTTATTAGTTCTTCGATTTTAACGAATTCTAGAACAAAGTCCATTGATTTTAAGGGGGGTCGGCTGTTAAGGGTTGTAAAACGCAAATCTTAATTTACTAACCAAGTTAGCTCAAGCGATAGTGTTTGGGACTCGTGTTCGGGGTGTTCAAATCCCGGTGCCGATCAACCTGGTCTCTCATTTTTCTTAATTTTTCTTGGTTTTCCTCAGTCGTCAAGGAAAATGCTAGGTTGAAATTTCATTACCTGCAATAATTAAATATATTTAAATGTGAATAAAAGTACAAAGAAATAAAATAAGTGTTAAAGGCGCTCAAAAAAATACTCGTAATTAAAAAAATATATATATTGATCATAAGTAATGCCACGAGTGATTTCCAATTTATCTAGAGAATTTGGAAATCAAGACTGGCATTTGTTATGACTATTTAACGAATAAAATTAAGCTGTTTACTCACAAATCATTATTTAAATATAGTTATTTTAAAATATCTATATATTTAATGTAAATGGCGATGTTTGAAAACAAATGAGAAACAATTGGTACGCTTCATTTGCTTCTTTTGTTCGTCACTGCAACCACATCATATTATTTATTGCCAAAGGAACGCAATATTGTAAGAATGCTCTCTAGTGGAGAAAAAATGAAACACATCAAACTGTATATTAATTCATTTGTAATGTCCTATGATGTAAATATGACAATTATATTTTTCTGGGACAAAATACATTTAAGAAAGTGCAAACAGTGTTTTTTTTTTTTGGTATAATAAATTGCTACAAATGTTTTTATATTAACTCCAGCATGCGGTATGTGCTGACATTCATGCACTATATATACGATCTGGTAGCCGTATTTCTTGGTGAATCAGTCACTGCAAAATAATGCTATGACATATTCAGAATATTTAAAATGAAGTGCTTTCTTTATTATGGTAAACTTTGGTTGGTTAATTCTAGGGGAAACACGACTGTGATTGGTTGTAAATCAAAAATCATTGTAACGTGATTGGTCAATGACTCCCATATAGGGCATGAGTTAAATAGTCTAAAATATAACACGCAAATGGAAAGACAATCTCGCAGATCTTATTAGTTCTTCGATTTTAACAAATTCTAGAACAAAGTCCATTGATTTTAAGGGGAGTCGGCTGTCAAGGGTTGTAAAACGCAACTCTTAATTTACTAAGCAAGTTAGCTCAAGCGATAATGTTTGGGACTCGTGTTCGGGGGGTTCAAATCCCAGTGTCGATCAACTTGACTGGGGATTTTTCTTGATTTCCCTCAATCGCCAAGGCAAATGCTGGGTTGAAATATCAATACCTGGAATAATTTAATACTGTATATTTAAATGTGAATAAAAATACAAACAAATAAAATAAGTGTTAAAGGCGCTCAAAAAAATACTCGTAATTAAAAAGATATATTTATCATTCTTCCACCGCTGTGGTCTCGAGGTAACGTGCTGCCTTGTCACGCAATGGGCCCGGGTTCGATCCCCGGTTGGGACAGTTTTTCTGGGTGAGGATTTTATCGGGGTTTATCCTCACCTGTAAGACAAATGTCAGGAAAACTTCAAGGCCCAAACGGTCCCCGAAATCATATGGCCATCATCATCATCATCCTTCTCATTATCATTATCATCATCATCCTTCACCGGTGTGGAAAGCAACGGGAAGCTACCACACCTACAATTCCCTAGTAAAGCTGCAAGCATAGCATGAAAATGCTACGATTGCAGTGAAAGGCCTGCCCTCGGGCAGAATTACTATGGATGGATTTATCATTCTAACTAACTCACTGGCACTATCGAAACCGTAGGTTCATGGCCGCGCGGACAAAAGCTCTCCATACATCCATATTCTGAGCTAATGCTTTCGAATCATTCCCTGTGTAATCTACGTCTCTCAAATCATAGTTAATGTTATTCTCCCATCTCATTCTTGGTCTACCAACTGGGCGTATTCCATCTGGCTTTCCTACAAGAAGCTTCCATGCACGTCTTTCTTTCCCCATTCGTGCCACATGTTCAGCCCATCGCAGTCTACGAGATTTAACTGTTCTTATTATATCTGGGTTCCTATAAAGACCATGTAGTTCATTGTTATGTAGTATTCTCCATTCACTGTTCATATCTCTTTAGTCTTAAAAAATTTCCTAAGTACTTTATTCTCAAATACTCGTAATCTCCTTTCCTCCCTTAAAGCAAGAGTCCATCTTTCGCACCCATATAATATAACTGTGTCTAAATGGCATAAAGAGTAGGGTGCGGGTAGGCAAACATTTTTTCCAGATATTTCTTTTAATTCACGATGGGTTAAAACAAGGAAAGGCACTATCTTCTCTAACTAGGCCTATTCAGTTTTGTACAGAGCATTTCATCGAATCTTTAGATGATGAAAAATGCCTAAATTGCATTAATAAGCTATTGGTTTATGGATGAGATACTAAGGGAACATAAAAAAGTACATAAATGGCCACACATCGAAATATATTATATGATGGAAATGCATGCTAATATGAATTACAGGGGTACTTACGCCCCAAGATCTCTAAAAAATAAAAACACATCAAACTGTTGTTTTCCCAGTTATATTACATAGGTGCCAAACATGGACTCTTACTTTAAGGGAGGAGAAAAATGTTATGAATATCCATCCATTCATAGTAATTCTGCCCGAGGGCAGGTCTTTCACTGCAATCATAGCGTTTTCATACTTTGCTTTGCAGCTTTACTAGGGAATTTTAGGTGTGGTAGCTTCCCGTTGCTTTCCACACCGGTGAAGGATGATGATGATGATGATAATGATGATGATGATGAAGATGGCCGTATGATTTCGGATATCGTTTGGGCCATAAAGTTTTCCTGACATTTGTCTTACAGGTGAGGAAAGACCCCGATAAAAACCTCACCCAGAAAAAGTGTCCCGACCGGGGATCGAACCCGGGTAGGGGAAGGGCAATCTCTACATCAAAAATTAAAAAGATAACTGCAATTAAAAAAATCGAAGGGAATATGGTAATCGAGCAGAATTTTTAGGGTCAAATCCACATTCAAAGGGAGAAGACTTTTCTCGATCTTCAACTATTTTTTTGGGCCGCTGCGTGACAAGGCACGAGACCACAGCGGTGGACATGTTATGAATACTTGAGAATAAAGTTCTTAAGAAAAATTTTGGACCAAAGAGAGATGAACAGACAGGGGACTGGAGAATACTACATAACATTAAGTTTACGTGATCTTTATAGAAAACTAGATATAATAAGAAGAGTCAAGTCTCGTAGACTGTGACAGGCAGGACATATGGCACGAATGGGGAATGAAATAAAGGTATAGAAACTCCTTGTAGAATAACAAGAAAAAAACGCTCAATAGTCCTGAAAATACTATTATGGTCTACAAAAATCCATCATTCCCTAGGCTGAACAACGATCATTTATCATTTGGTTGATATTTTAAACTTTGACTCAATAAATCTGGATCTGAAACTACGATCCACATGTTGACGCGAGTTTATGTGGATGTAATCTGTTATGGGTACCATATTCAAACCTTCAATCATGCCCTCAATTCTTCTGTGATCCCATCTGGTACATACACAACATCTTTATTGTGAGGCAATTACGTAGGATCAGAGGTATTTTTCACTTCAACTCCCCTTAAGGAACTTCAAGATGTTATGTATATATATATTAATATATAAAAATTACGTGTCACGTTGTTTGTCCGCAATGGAATCCTAAACTACTGAACCGATTTTAATAAAATGTTGCACACTGTGTGCTGTTTGATCCAACTTGAGACCTACGGTTGTTTATAACTAAATTTATAGTCGCATTATTTTTATTGCAAATTATTTGTTTATTATTTAACAAAGAGTTATAATTATCTGTGAGTTCCATACGATTCTAACAGATGACGGTGTAAGGTAATTGGTTTATTATTTAACCAGGTGGCTGTGCTTTTTGTTGCAACCGCGAATTTTAATTGAATTACAAATATTGATTATTTCATAATTTAAGTGTGTTCAGTGTTTATTTTTATTTTCAATATATTGATAATAATATTAATTTCGTGTGTATTAGTTTTAAGTAATCTGGCTGAAAGACAGCAACTTAATTTAAATTTAACTGGACCCAGAAGGGACATTGAACAATATGGCGAATCAGTTCTAGAGACCATGAATGATAAGATTATCAAGTGAATTACCGCAAATTGGTATAGGCCTATGTGACATAAACCTTACATTTGAGAAGAATGTCAATTTAAAAACATATGAAGGTCCTAAGGAACGGAATAACAGAATTGTAAGTAAGTCTGTTAGTTATAATAATGTGCCTAATATTACAGAAGCAATATCCATGCCTCAATTAAATGAAAAACAAGATGACTATAATATATCACAAGATGATATTACTATATACAGACTTCCTGATGATGATGATGATGAGAATCCAAACTGTCAACAAGTTCGTAGAAAAAGAAAACGAAAGTATAATGAAATCAGCAAGCCTCCTCAAAATATTCCATCAATAAATGTATATAATCCTTATGATACACTTATTGATGATACTGAGAATGCAGACAACATACATTCATCTCAATCAACAAAACCATACGGAAAAATTAACGTAAAAATAGTTAAAGGCGATACGAAGTTCGCCGGGCCATCTAGTATATATATATATATATATATATATATATATATATAGAGAGAGAGAGAGAGAGAGAGAGAGAGAGAGAGAGAGAGAGAGAGAGAGCTAATGTTAGATAACGCTGGTCGACAAGCTTTTCTTTACAAGAAATCTGATTAGTGAATCTAGTGCATTTTTTCATACTGAATTCAGATATGTAGTCAGAATTTTTCCATCAGCCACAGTTTTTTTGTCACAGCTACTTTCTTAAAATTGATTTTAGCATTTTCTTTGACCTGTCATAGGAACCTTTACTTTATATGTAGCGAATTTATTGAAGCTGTATTTAAGGGCTGTCTCTGATGAGCACGGTGAGCGTTTTCATCAGCAAATTTCCACAATGGAAAAGAGGTACCAAGGCAAGTGGAGTTCTAATATGCTGGCTGACTACTGCTGGACCGAGAAGAGAGATGTTCCAGATGCAAAATATGCCCGAAAATCACTATCTACCACTTTCTAGGTAATTCAGAATGAGTTAGAGTTAGATGGATTTCATTAAAAATTAAAAATGTATAAAAATTATAAAAAATGCTAATGAATATCACAGAAAACTCTTGTCTGATAGGAAAAAAACTGAAATGATATTTAAATTCAGGATGAAAAAATACTTCTAAAATCTTATATTTTTATTCTTGTGAAAGAAAAGAAGTTCATTTTTGTCGACCAGTTTAATTTGCATGTTTTCCAACGATTGACTGAATGTTTGCTTAAATAGTATTTTTTATCTAAGACGTTGTTTATAGCTCAGGTCATTAGCGTCGCAATCAAATATTTTGTACGTGAAAGGACCGACAAATTTCACTCAGAGAAATTGTAATTCATGCTAGGGATTCGCCGAGTTCTACTTCACCAAAAGCCAGGACACACAACTCACTGACAATGTCGAACCCGGAGATCATGAATCATGACTATCTGAGCTAATATTCTCTTCTTCTGCATTTAGGCGTAGGCCTATAGTACAAAATAAATAAAAATTGCAAGTAAGGTGGCTGAATTCAAATACCTAGGAACAATAATCACAAACAGGAATGAGATGCACAAAGAAATTAAACATAGGCTCTGGAAATGCGTGTTATTATGCACCAACAGATACTCTTGACGTCCCAACTCCTTTCTTCTTCTTCTTCTTCTTCCTTCCAAGTATTAGGCCAAGGCCTGTTACGATCCTATAGAAAACTTTCCGATCCTTCTGGGAAATTCTCGTATAAGATTTGAAAGCATAATAATAGTCCCTTCAAATGATTGCTGGCCAAAAAAAAAAACATTAAACAGAAATTATATAAAACTATTATTCTACCAGGGGCACGCCGTAGCATAGTAGTTAAGGCACTGCGCTACAAGTCAGAAGGTCGAGGGTTCAAGTCCCGGTGGAGTTAGCATTTTTAAACTGACCCAAACCTTCTGGCGGCACTATGGCCATGGGGTCGACTCAGCCTCTAACGGATATGAGTACCAGACGCTTGTTCTGGGGGTAAATGCGGCCGTCACGCAGGGCTGACAACCCGGCTGATATCAAGTGCCGATTGTCTAGAAAAAGTGGGAGCCTTAACCTCCCACTACCCCAAGGGCCTCCCGAGGCCTATAGTGGAATTACTTTATTTGACTCTACTTTTATTACTCTACCAGTTATGTTATAGGCCTATGTATGTGAAACATGTACCCTCACGTTAAGGGACGAAAGGAGATTACGAGTATTTGAAAATGAAGTTCTTCGGAAAATGTTTGGACCAAAGAGAGATGAACAGACAGGTGAATGGAGAAGACCGCGTAACAGTGAATTACATGATTTTTATAGAAAGCCAGATATAATGAGAACAGGTAGGTCTCGTAGACTGCGATGGGCAGGACATGTGGCAAGAATGGGAATGAAAGACGTGCATGGAAGCTTCTTGTAGGAAAACCAGAGGAAAAATGCAGTTGGTGGACCAAGAATGAGGTGAGAGAATAACATTAACTATGATTTGGGGGAAGTAGATTATACAGCGGATGATTGTAAAACATTAGCTCAGGATAGAGATGTATGGAGAGCTTATGTCCGCGCGGCCATGAACCCACGGGTTCGATAGTGCCAGTGAGTTAGTTTAGGTAAGATATGACGTTGTTAACGACGAAATAGTCCCGTAGGAATGTGAGTTTATTTAATTTAATTTTTCTTTACTGGTCCGGGCACCTGCATGACCTGCTACATTGCGTAAGAAGTTGAGTGTTAAAGTACATTTTCATGGTCACATGATTTCTGTCGTCCTTGTTTTGCTATTTTCTGAAGTGTTTACAAAAAAATACAGAAGCTGTAGATGATCGCCCACACGGGTGTATATGGGACACCGCCCTGTAATTTATCTGTGATCCGATTTTGGATACATCTGCTCCCCTTAGAAGGCAATCCCATCTGTCTATCACTAGCAGCATTTACAATCCAATCCTACACTTCAATACTTCACTTCTCTAACAGAAGTCTATTTAACTAAGTCACATTATGCACTGAGTCGATGTAATGTGCTTATGATATCACTGGTCAACAGTGGTTTGTTATCTTTGATATAAGATTAATTGTGGATATATTTATGCTTACAATTCATTAAACTATCAATGGTTTTGGAATATTTACTCTGCTATTTTGTATTTTAATTTTCATTTTACACTATAAAAATCAGAAAATATAAAAAAAATAGCATATATTTACAATGTAATTTTTTTAAAATTAGTATACACTGACGTAAATAGAAAGACAAATGTCAAAAACCCATGTGAAACGCCTTTTATAAGATTTTCTTCTATAATTTTTTTAGGGGACAATCACTTTCTAAAGACCAGCAGTAATCTGCCATCATGTGACGGTCCCATCTACCCTGATACATTCCCTCCATTACTTTTAGATCCTGGTGAAAGCGCTCTCCCTCTTCGTCACTATAATTTCCTAAATTATTCGGAAATCTATCCGGATGACTGTGGGGAAAGTGTAACTTTATACTCATATTCGCTCCCAGAATCTTGAAGTTTGTCAACATGTTTTGCACAATTTCTTTACAATTTGGTCCTTTGTAGTTACCTAGGAAATTCAAAGGAATTTAGAATTGGGCAACACCTAAATTCACTAATTAAACTCGCGTCCTCTCTCCGAAAGCAATTAATGGCCTTCCAAAAAATTACAAAATTTCTTATTTCTCCGCCTAGGCGAAACCGAAAGGCCCACATTCTTGCCGTAGACGCAGGAACTCCAAGGTCTCTTCCTGCTGCGGAGGAGGAAATACCGTTGCGAATGAGTCCTATGAACTGAATATGTAGATCTTACCTGTCCACTTCTCACAGATTATGCGAAAGTAAACAGTACAGGAGAAGTGGTCTCAATTATGTTTGTTTATTAACATTCTGAGAGATTTCGCCACATTATTTCGAGAATGTGTATGTACACTTACTTACTTACTCACTGGCACTATCGAACCTGTAGGTTCATGGCCGCGCGGACATAAGCTCTCCATACATCCCTATCCTGAGCTAATGATTTTCGATCATTCCCTGTATAATCTGTTTCCCTCAAATCATACTTAATGTTATTCCCCACCTCATTCTTGGTCTACCAACTGGACATTTTCCCTCTGGTTTTCCTACAAGAAGCGTCCATGCACATCTTTTATTCCCCATACGCGCAACATGTCCTGCCCATCGCAGTCTACGAAACTTAACTGTTCTTATTATATCTGGCTTCCTATAAAGACCATGTAGTTCATTGTTATGGCCATTCACCTGTCTATTCATCTCTCTTTGGTCCAAAAATTTGCCTAAGAGCTTTAATCTCAAATACTCGTAATCTCCTTTCCTCCCTTAAAGTAAGAGTCCATGTTTTCGCACCCATATAATATAACTGGTAGAATAATAGTTTTATATATTTTCAGTTTAACGTTTTTTGAAAGGAGTTGGGACATCAAAAGTGTCTGCAATGCATAATAGCACGCATTTCCAGAATTGAGCCTATGTTTAATTTCTTTGTGCATCTCATTCCTATTTGTGATTATTGTTCCAAGGTATATGAATTCAACCACTTCCTCAAAATTCCCCATATGCATTCTTTACTTCTTGCAATCATTTTATATTAAAACTGAGCATATGCAGGATTGTGTAATTTATTAAATGTATCTTAAATTACTTAATATGCCTTGGGTCTGCTAAATTACATTATAGAAATGGCATTATAGGCCATAGTTCTACCTTTTCTCTATAGCTGGCAAATCGTCTCTTGTCTGCAAGATATTTTTTTTTTCATGTATACTGTTTTATGTTCATTGTATTATGCTAAATACAGTGTGTAGACGAATAGCCTTTTACAGAAAGAAAACTTATTATACGTAATTTTCTAGATTTGTGTTGAGAAATCTATTTATAAAAAAAATAAGTGCTGCACGAGATTCGAAACTCAAGACCAACTGAATGAGTGAATGGATCATCTACAGCTGATCAAATTTTACAGGAGAGGAAAAAAAAATGATTCAACTAGTTCAACTAGCATTGAATCTGAAATTGCTACTGAATAAAGTCAGAAAGTGGTAAAGGAATAGTGTAGTTGATCCATTCTCACGCGGAAACGATGGGAGTAGATATGTCTTCTTCTTCTTCTTCACGGTTTAGGCTTATTTACTAGCCTGTCCCGGCTCCAAATTGCTGCTCTTTATATGTAATGTAGATAATATTACATATTATTAATATAAAATTATAGAATATTCACCTGAAAGGTCCGTCTCCTCAACTTAATTATCATTTGAGGAGACGGACCTTTCAGGTGAATATTCTATAATTTTATATTAATTTGAATAAACCTCAACGGAACACATCATGAATCTTATAAAAGTTGATTACATATTATGTAAACATGGAATAATGAAAGAAGTGAATTTTAGGAAAATTAAAGATGATCCCTTTTCGAAATGAGTGATTCAATTACGCGCAGTGTTTGTCAAGGATTTGCGTTATAAGACATTCAAAATATCTCTGCAGGCGGAAGAATTACGAAACTCTGTTTGCTGCTACACTTGACGTCATATAAGACAGTGTACTCTGTCAGCGTCTCACGTCCCATTCCCCTCTGCACTCGTAGATAGCAGTGTCACGTGTTCTATTCCTGCATAAACACGACTGCAGTGCCCTCCGTCAACAACTGCGCTTACTCCTTAAACGGGTAATAACCACCTACGCCGTCGTAACTCCGATGCATTTCATACCTTCTTGATCATAAACAAACTACTAGCAATATTTTAAACATATTTCACGTATCTCTGCTTAATTCATAGGCTATAAATATTAGGTCTATATTCCTCAGAATCTCAGCGTGGACCAGGTCTGATCTGTAACATATTTCAGGCTACTGAACCAGTCAACTGAATTTAAGCTACTTGAATGTGCGCAATCGTCTAAAAAAAGCTTCACATGCGCAGTGAGAAGCACGTGGGACTTTGAATATTTTAAGCGTCTCATGTTTTTTTAGGTAAGTTTACTTTGCTTTAATGAGAACACGCCTAGTGACTTGATTCCTCTATACAAAATTCTGACGGGCAACAGTTAGTACCATTCAATATGCCGAAGATGTAACATATTTCTGAAAGGTCTCCAGAATTGTAATTATTTCTTACAGTTGTAGACGACTGGTCAACATGATTTTTGTCTCATGAGTACCAATAGTTGTACTTAATGCAGTGTTTTATCGTGTTTTAAAATATGTATTCGGAATTTCTCCATCGCCCAGCTTTTTTCATTTCAATTTCAATTAATGGATTTAAATATTTTTTTAATAAACGTTTTTTCGTCCATTTGTCCATTGTAAAATAAAACCAAATGAGCTAACTCAAATGGTTTCAGCTATGGAAAAGAGATATCAAGGCAAATGGAATCCTAATATGCAGGCCGATTATTGTGAACCATCAAGAGGGATGCTCCACAGGCGAAATATAGCAAAAAATCGTCATTTCTACTTTCTAGGTGAGTCCGAATGTTCGAATATTGTGTAGTTACGAATGTAGAAAATATTAAAGTGTTTTAAATTATAAATTCCTGTCTCTCGGAAACCTTGCGTGATGGAGAAACCCCGATATCATATTTGAATTAAGGAGAAAAAATACTATCAGAATCACATATTTTTTTTCTTTCTGAGACAAAACAAAGTTTAATTTCTTTTGCTCAGTGTTATTTACTTTGTGGGTATTCTTAACGAAGGTTTTCATGAGGTTTTCTTGTGTGAAGCTCCTTTGTCTGTCAGTGAAGATGGTTTTATACAATGACTGTTTAACTCATGCCCCAAATGGGAGTCAATGACCAATCACATTTCAATGATTTTTTATTTACAACCAATCACAGTCGTGTTTCGCCTAGAAATTACCAACTAAAGTTTATCATAATAAAAAAAGCACCGCCTTTTTAACATTCTGAATAGGTCATAGCATTATTTTATAGCGACCGACTCCCTAAGAAATACGGCTATCAGATTGTATATATAGTGCATGAATGTCAACACAAAGCGCATGCGGGAGTTATTATAAAAACATTTGTAGCAATTGATTATACCACCAAAAAAATAAACCACTATTTGCACTTTCTTAAATGTATTTTTTCCCAGGTAATAACATTTCAGAAAAATATAACTGTCATATTTACATCATAGGACATCAGAAATGAATTAATAAAGTTTGATGTGTTTCATTTTTTCTCCACTAGAGAGCATTCTTACAATGTTGCGTTCCTTTGGGAATAAATAATATGATCTGGTTGCAGTGATGAACAAAAGAAGCAAATGAAGCGTACCAATCGTTTCTCATTTGTTTTAAAACATCGCCGTTTACATTAAATATATAAATATTTTAAAATAACTAAATTTAAATAATGATGTGTGAGTAAACAGCTTAATTTTATTCGTTAAATAGTCCTAACAAATGCCACTCTTGATTTCCAAATTCTCTAGATAAATTGAAGACTCATTACGTGAGTCGTGAATTTATCTAGAGAATTTGGAAATCACGTGGCATTACTTATGATAATGTCCTTTCTACATCACATGTCACAGGTGCATATGAAAAACACCACAGTTATTCTTCAGTGAATTGCGCCTATATTCAATTGATTGCAGATACTTTATTAATTACAAAAGTATTAAATAATAATTAATTGATTAATTACTAGTAATTAGCTGAAGGGAAAATTATAATTTAATACCATATTTATGAGTAAAATATGCATTTATACAATCAAATCTAAAATAAGCATTTTCCCCCTTTATATGCATTTCCATGCATTATCAATACCGTTCAAATTGCCTGTGAAGGGACCACTTAACATGTAAATCATTCCCGCATACTTTTTGATGCGTAAAAAATAAAATAAAATGCATTTCGCATACATATCTAGGCTCTAATTATCACTTTCTCAATTAAACCATTCTTTCAAATACTTTTTTTTATAGTCCTGGCATCCCAACTTCGAAGACCGGTTTTCCTTTGGTTTTCCTATTTTTTTAAATCATTTTAAGGAAATTATTACAACGGAGTGTATGTCCAAAAGAAGATATTTTGATCAAGAAATACTTTTTACTCTCTTCACAACCCTTAAAAAATGCATTAAACAGATAATTAAAGAAATGCTAATGTTATATTCTACCGTTGTCCTTGTGAATTAAAAAAATTGTGTATGGATTTGTAGAAGCATTCAATACCTTAATAAAAAATTGACACAGCGATTGGAACGCGAACCATTTCATTCTCTCTGTCATATAAATTGCAACTAATAACTTAGTTTGAGATCAAGAGCACCGTTTAATTGGAATTAATTCCTCTATAAAATTCACTAATTGGGACAGATGTAAACGTCCCAATTGTTATAAAGTCAATCTACGATTTAACAAATCACGTAACATATATCCTAGCAATACAAAAAAGAAATGTACTTAATTTAAAATTCAAGTCATCATAAACCATTTTCCGCCGGTTTGTTTATAAGCACATTGTCATACGCCGTAGAGTAGTTGGTTAAAGCTGGATGGTCGAGGGTTCGAGTCGTGACGTATTGAGAATTTTAAACTGGCTCAAACATTCTTGCAGTACGATGACCCTGGGATATACTAAACTTCTAATATAAATTAGTAGGGTTGGGATTTTAATGTCCTAAAAATCATCGAAATATGTAGGAAAATTATAGAGTTTAATTAATGGTAAGCTTGTTAAGTTATTAATGGGAATTAAATTTAATGTTTCTTGGCTGTAAATGGGGAAGGGAAAGTTATAAAATAATAATGATATTGTAGGAATTATAATAGATGTAATTACTATTAATTTTGTAGATAATTTGAATATTTCATTTGAGGCTAGTCTTGTTACGTAAATAAATACGAAAAATTATATGTAGTTCCATCCATAGTAATTCTGCCCGAGGGCAGGTCCTTCACTACAATCATAGCATTTTCATGCTATGCTTTGCAGCTTTACTAGGGAATTTTAGTTGTGGTAGCTTCCCGTTGCTTTCCACACCGCTGAAGGATGATGATGATAATGATAAGGATGATGATGATGGCCATATGATTTCGGGGACCGTTTGGGCCTTAAAGTTTTCCTGACATTTGTCTTACAGGTGAGGAAAAACCCCGATAAAAACCTCACCCAGAAAAACTGTCCCGATCGGGGATCGAACCCGAGACCACAGCGGTGGACTTGTATGTAGTTATGACCTAAAATTTACAAAAATATGCACTGTAACATACAATACTACATACAATAATAATATTGTAATTATGTAACAATTTCAATTGTACAATAAATCAGTAAATCACTTTATGACAATTAATTATTTATTTAAGAATAAAATGCAAATGAGAAGCAAACTAAAGATTGGAATTTGATATTGAAACATGCACTTTATTTTATTAAAATTATCAGTAACAACTTGCTTGTTACGAGATATGTATGTAAGGAAAAAAGTCCATACTATGGATTGAAACGAAATATGAGAGAAAGATAGATGATACAACAAACAAAAATCTGAGAAATTTAAAAACTCAAATGAACACGGAAGAAATAAATTTTACGATAAAAGTTCTTTACTCCTTAAAAGAGTGAAAATATGACGAATATGACCAATAAATTGCTATAATATGCTCTGTCACATATAAATGGCCGAATATGCATAAATATGACTTAACAAAGTACTTTAATTCGATTAGTTTTTTATAAAAAACATATATATATATATATATATATATATTAAGAAACGCATCAATGTATGCTATATAATAAAAAATCTAGTCCTAGAAATAAGTAATACATTCATGTTCTGCAAGTAAGGGCTGAAAACTCTTAACCTCCTACTACTAGAGTAAGGCCTGTAATGTGATCACTTCACTTTTTACATAAAGAAAATTTACAGTTTATTTCTGTAAAAGTCTTTAAGAGAAATATTTTTTATGTAATAAAAGTATCAGTAAAGGTAAAAGTTATATGTGTGTCAAAGTATACAACAATAATGAAAAAGTAACAACTTAGGCTAAGATAGGTTTGTTCTCTATGCAGTCTGACACGATTATATACATTACATACATACATAGTGTTCTGCCCAAGAACGAGTCTTTCACTCCAAACTTAACATTCTACGCTCTTTCCTTAACTCAGCCTTCCTTTTTGTATCCGCACACAAACCATTTATTTTAATATTGTCCATCATCTGATGTCTTTTTCTACCTCTAACTTTCTTTCCGTTGACCTTTCTTTCTAGGGCATCCATCAGCAGGCAGTTTCTTCTTAGCCAGTGGCCAATCCAATTTCTTTCCCGCTTCTTTATGATTTCCAGCATTGTTCTTCTTTCACCCACTCTGCCTAGCACATCTTTACTTTTTATTTTGTCTGTTCATCTTATACGTTCCATCCTTCTCCATATCCACATCTCAAAAAGCTTCCAGCCTCGCTATTCCTCATTCCGCCGTAATGTACAAGTTTCTGCACGATACAATGCTACACTCCACACAAAGCATTTCACTGGCCTCTTTCGTAATTCTTTTGCCCAAGGTCCGCAGAAAATGTTTCTCTTCTTGTTGAAAGCTTCTTTTGCCATTGCTATCCTCTGCTTTACTTCTTGGCCGCAGTTCGTGTTACCACTGATAGTAAAAGAATGATATATTCCCTAAACTAGCGAAATCGGACCATAACTTAGATTTGCTGAAGAATTCGCTTAATTTAGCCTACGCAGTTCCTGCGTGACGGACTTTTTTAACAATCAATTCTAACCCAAACAAGTCTGAATATTTTCATATCTTTTGCTTAAGCCATTGTTTTTAAAAGTCTGAATATTTTCATATCTTTCGCTTAAGCCATTGTTTTTAAAAGTCTGAATATTTTCATATCTTTTGCTTAAGCCATTGTTTTTAAAGTCTGAATATTTTCATATATTTTGCTTAAGCCATTGTTTGTAAAAGTCTGAATATTTTCATATCTTTTGCTTAAGCTATTGTTTTTAAAAAGTCTGAATATTTTCATATATTTTGCTTAAGCCATTGTTTTTAAAGTATTTAGAAAATTGTAAAACCTTATTATAATGTACGTTTTTAATAACCTATATAGGTTCAGTAGTCAATGTAAAAAGAAAACTGAAAATGGAAGCTGTATAAGAGAAGCCGCCCAAGTACAAGAAAGAAGACAAGGCTCTATGTCGATTATAAATACAACATATAACATAAGAAAGGATTTATAAACTCGTTATTCTTGTCTTGTATAGTTAGAAATTATTATTATTATACTTACATACTGCAAATTGAGCAAACAACATTCAATAACTCAATTGTCATTTCTTCTCCACACACGAGTTACAGCGGGACCAGCACATAAATCATGTTTGTGCGAGTCTTGTTGCTTTTTCTTCTACCCAGGTGGTCATTGTACCAATTCCAACCTCAACCAAATTTGTTCAAGTTAATTACCTACTACAAACTCACATACCCAACATACTTACGATATTTTAAGGAATAAAAAACATAGAATTCCATTTTACAGATTGGATATTTTAATTATTTCTTCTACTTCATGAAATTCTCTGCATAGTATCTTTACCTTGTCGTGCTGGACTGGCTTGCGTGCTTAAATGATCCCGAGAGCTATGCCGGCGGTAGCATTGCTGCCAATAGGGTTACCCATGCCGGACTGGTAGAAGGTGATAAGCCAGACGAAAAAAGTACCTTGGTCGAAAGATCTTTCACCGTAAAAATACAACCGTCAAGAAATGCGGATATGGATTCAACTGGGGTAAAATTTTCCGGAGGTTAAATAGTCCCCCCTTAGGTTCTCCGGGCGGGGACTACTTCAGGGAACCCATGCCAAAGGCTCAAACACAGGGACATGTTCCTAGGAACATGGAATGTTAGGACTTTATGTATGGAGAGCTTATTTCCGCACGGCCATTAACCTATGGGTCCGATAGTGCCAGTGACTAAGTAAGTAACTTCATGAAATTAGGCCTTTTGACCTGTTTTCACATCAAGCGGGATTTGATGATCTTCCCATCTAGTAAATGGGGCGTCCAACACTTTTATGTCCTATTGGTTTGTTCTTTAATAACAGCTGGGGGAATCTATTTGTAGCATTATTTTAGCATGTTCATACCAGTTGTTTCTTATATTGTCAATTCTATTTGTTAAATTGAAAATATTTAAGTGGAAGAGAGATGAACAGACGGGTGAATGGAGAAGACTACATAATAATGAACTACATGGTCTTTACAGGAAGCCAGATATAATAATAACAGTTAAGTCTCGTAGACTGCGATGGGCAGGACATGTTGCACGTATGGGGAATGAAAGACTTGCATGGAAGCTTCTTGTAGGAAAGCCAGAGGGAAAACGACCAGTTGGTAGACCAAGAATTAGATGGGAGAATAACATTAACTATGATTTGAGGGAAGTAGATTATACAGGGAATGATTGGAAAGCATTAGCTCAGGATAGGGATGTATGGAGAGCTTATGTCCGTGCGGTCATGAACCTACGGGTTCGATAGTGACAGTGAGTAAGTAAGTAAGTATAAGTAATAAAGATGAAGTTAATATATATCATTACTTATGGAGCAGAACTTTGGCCATTAACAACAAAAAACAAATAAGTATCTTTTGGCAACGGAAATGGATTTTATACGAAGGGCAGCAAGAATTTCAAGAAGAGAAAAAATTAGGAACTCAGTTATAGGGAGAAAATGAAGATTGGAGACACTATTTTAGATTATATTAAAACAAATAAATTCTCTAAAAACGTGAACGGAATTGTAGTTTTTTTCCACCTGATTACAAATTCTGACAAAATAAACAAGATTGTGACATAGTATAATTATCCATATAAAAAAAAAGTATTCCCACTACAGGCCTCAGGAGGCCCTTGGGGTAGTGGGAGGTTAAGGCTCCCACTATTTCTAGACGATCGGCACTTGATGTCAGCCGGGTGTCAGCCCTGCGTGACGGCCGCCTTTACCCCAGAACAAGCGTCTGGTACTCATTTCCGTTAGAGGCTGAGTCGACCTCAGGGCTATAGTGCCGCCAGAAGGTTTGGGTCAGTTTAAAAATCCTGACCCCACCGGGACTTGAACCCTCGACCTTCCGGCTTGTAGTGCAGTGCCTTAACCACTACGCTACGGCGTGCCCCTAATTTATCCATATACATATATTTATTTTTAGAGAATAATATAATGTATTATTATTATTATTATTATTATTATTATTATTATTATTATTATTATCATCGCCATCATTGTGTGGAAACATTGTTTAATTTCATTTAAGAACACTACAAGGTAAATAAGCACCAAACCACTACTTCGTTAAAATTAGACTAGACATAATATAAAACACATTTAAAAATAATATTGTAATTGTCAAAAAAAGCAAATTATATATTATTATTATTATATTATTATTATATTATTATTATTCGAACTTATTCTAAATCACATTAATATAAAATTATTTATGCTCATAATATATAATGTTTAATATTTAACAGTTTTTATTCCAAATAATCTCTTTAATTTTTCTTTCTTCGAATATTATTTGTTAATTTCTGCGCCATTTTTTTTTAAATTAAAGTTTCAAGATGTTGGTGAAAAAAAAAATCCTCACAGTTTTGACATTTCAAGCTTTTATTATTTTATTGTAATAATCCCATATGAAAATAAAAGATTTTGCATTGAATTTTAACTAACAGTAGGCTATATTAATTTTATCAATATTTCTAACTCCGGTAAGCTTTAAGGTATTTTTTTAAGCATTGTTGAATTCTCGCAACGGAATGATTATGCAGAACTCGGAGGGATAGTAACTGTCCAGGGTTCATCTTCAGACTTACTGATTGGGAAAGTAAAGCGCATGCGCTCTTAGGCTCCACCCTAACCCCACAAACTTGATGCGCGAATTTCTCTAAATTTTCCGCGGACAATTTAGATCTAAAGTTGGACGTAAGAAAAATGGTGGGATTGTGTACATCAGAAACCGATGTCAAGAACAATATGGAATTGATAACAAACATAATTGAATAGGAATATCTAGGGGAGCTCCATTGAGGAGGCGAAGGCCCTTAAAGGGGTGTAAGGCCAAGTAAGAACAAGAAGACGTCTAAAACCAAAGACTTGTTTCACATGTATGACAAAACCTAAATGCTATACAATTAATAATTTTAAGGTTACGAATTCAATTCCCGATGAAGTCAGAACTTTTAAACAGGCTTAAATCTTCTGACGTAATCATGAGTTCCATTCAGACGACACACCATGCCGATTGTCTAGAAAACTGGGAGCCTTAACCTCCTACTACTCCAAGGTCTTCCTAAAGCCTGTAGGGGATCACCTTTTCTTTAGCGCTATATCTGTTATTAGATAGATCATCGGTTGATTAATGTCTTTGACATCGTCAGATTCGTAATAGCCAATTTTTTTCGGTCCATCCAATCGCTTGTTGTAGATGTTCTCTTTCATGTATAAATATATTCCCGCCTCCAGGAGGTTATGTCTTCCTCTGCCTCTTCTTCCCTCAGGTTTCCATTCCAAAACACATTTCTTTTTCTTCTTCTTCGTCAGGCTCTACGACTTCCAGTGGAATGTCTTGGCCTTCTCAACCAGTTTACGCCACTTCTTCCTATCTTGTGCAGTAGATTTCAAATCAAAAATCCCCATCTCTCTCAAATCCTCAATTACGTCATCCTCCCATCGATCCTTGGGTCTTTCCCTTGGTCTTGTTCCCTGTGGCTTCCAATTCAAAATATCATTCGGCAATCTTCCTTTCCAAAACACATTTGGTATCTGTTATTCAAGGCCTATTTAAGTGTTATATAGAGGGATAACGGCGGCAGAATTGACATTTTTGAGATCTGTTAAAGGGTGCACTAAGGAAGACAGAATCAAGAACACAGAAATAAGACAGGAACTTCAAATATTTGCAATAACTGATAAAATAGATACATATAGACAAAAATGGAAGCAACACATAGACAGAATGAATGAATATATACATCCAAAACAAATAACAAAATACAAACCTAAAGGCACCCGAGATGTGGGCAGACCTAGAAAGAGATGGGCTGAAGTCGGAACGGGTCAACAGACCTAAATCCATGAATGCAGATGATGATGATGATAAAGAGAATTACTTTGTGGTGTAACGTCCGACTAACACTCAATATGTCCTGGGTTCAATTCCCGGTTATATCACCAGGTTTCTTTGAATATAGGATATTGAACAGGTACCAGTCAGACTCGAGGACAATTGAATAACTAAATGATCGTATTAGGAAAAGTTGTATTAAGAATGAGGAATTGCATCACGATGATTCCCTGCACTTCTTCTTCTTGCTGTCATTAACAACAACCATTACAGTCGACCTTGGCTTTTCGAAATTATTGTTACGATATTACTGACAGACCGAAATTTAAACACATCTTTCTTTGACCCTGCAGGAGGAGGAGACCCTATTCTATATCAACAATTATTTTGATTTTTTGGTCACCCAGAAGTTTACATTTTAATTCTCCCTGGGTTTTGGTATAATTTCTCATATCCCACGGATTAAATAATCTAATTTATTTTATGTTCTAATTCTTTCTTTTATTTCATAGCTGCATTTTTTATAACATGAAGCAAATTTCGATTATAGAGATCTCCAACTAAGGTAAAAATATTGCGTGAGGCAACCACGCGACACCCTAATTATTATCTTCTAGACAGTACAGCTATCATTAATATTGTACTTTATTATTATTATTATTATTATTATTATTATTATTATTATTGTCCACTGCTGTGGTCTCGAGGTAGCGTGCTGCCTTGTCACGCAGCGGGTCCGGGTTCGATTCCCGGTCGGGACAGGCTCCAGGGTGAGGTTTTCTCGGGGTTTTTCCTCACCTATAAGACAAATGTCAGGAACCTTAGAGCCCAACGGTTCCCGAAAATCATCCCATCGTCACCATCATCATCCTTAACATCATCATCATCATCCTTCACCGGTGTGGAAAACAACGCGAAGCTACCACACCTGTAATTCCCTAGTAAAGCTGCAAAGCAGAACATGGATATGCTATGATTGCAGTGAATAACCTGCCTTCGGACAGAATTACTTTGGATTATTATTATTATTATTATTATTATTATTATTATTATTATTATTATTATTATTATTATTATTATCATTAAACAGATTTTATAAACCAATGGGCCTATACATTTTTCTGGCCCTAAAATTATATTGTTTTTTTCTTCCTCTCTTCTCTATTCATCTAACGCAAATATTTTATGCCATTTTCCTTCGTGGAATCAGCAATATCCCCATCAAATATTTCTCAGTTTTTACTTTTCTCATTTCCCCTCCGGTTTCCTTTATACGTCAACTTAGGAATTCTTTCATATAACATTCTTTCACATGTTCAAACCACCGAAATTATTAATTTATTAGTAATTTTGCGTTTTGTTTGGAATACTGAACATATTTATAAATTCCTTAAACTATGCTTTTGTCATGCAACAAATGAACCATGAGTTAAAAAAAACTGGTCTTTAAAAATTTATAAAACGCTTTTAACATAAAAAAGGAAGGTAACTTGAAATAAACTCGTTTGTACAGAGAATAAAAAAATGCATCGCGTATATTCTTTTAACCAAACTTGTTATATTACGATATACCATTCAATATTTCAGTCGGATTTGTTTTCCAGTAATAATTATTTATTGTCAAATAAATGTGTCCTATTCTAGCTGTTGTAAAAGTTGTATTACGCACATATATATGTAATTGCATTAGATGAGGTATAATTAGAGAGCAGATGATGTATGTGGGAAGTGACAGAGATTGAAAACAGCGCCACGCACCGGCTGGATTAAGCATCACAAGTTGTCAGATTAAAACGATGTGACCACACCATATTTGGAGCAACAACCGCTGCAGTGCAATGCAAACTGAATCCTATATCATTAAATAAAACAAAAACAACAGCGCCACATAGGGGTATTTGACTTATCTAGCAGGACAAAATTATTTATCATTCCTAATCGTTTTGAAAATAATCTGTAACTCATAAAAACTTGTAAGCAAACCGCAAACGTAACTTCACTTCTAATATCCAGCAATGTAGCAAAAAGCAAAATCGAAAGCAAATCATAGTTCTTATAAGTAATATTCTTCTTCTTCTTCTTCCTTCCTTCCAAGTATTAGGCCAAGGCCTATTACGATCCTATAAATAATTTCCCTCCAGGGTTTCAAAGGACGGCCCAGAGATCTTCTTCCTCTTAGTATATAATTATAAACAGCTTTGGGGATCCGATTTGAACTCATTCTTTCAAGATGGTGTTTCCAATTTAGTTGGTACTGTTTAATATACTCCAAAATTGGCGTGATCTTCAATTCTTTAAGATATCGGTGTTCCTTTTCCGATGCCATCTGGTGTAACCCGCTGTTCTGCGCATGAATCTCACTTTACAAGCCGTTATTCTTTCATGTAATATTTATTTAATATTATAAGAAAGTAATATTTATTTAATAATTAAGTAAAGTGATCCCACAACAGACCCGGAGGCCCTTGGGGTAGTAGGAGGTTAAGGCTCCCAGTTTTTCTAGACAATCGGCACTTTATGTCAGCCGGGTTGTCAGCCCTGCGTGACAGCCGCCTTTACCCCAGAACAAGCGTCTGGTACTCAATTCCGTTAGATGCTGAGTCGACCCCAGGGCCATAGTGCTGCCAGAGGGTTTGGGTCAGTTTAAAAATCCTGACCCCAACGGGATTTGAACCCTCGACCCTCCGGCTTGTAGCTCAGTGCCTTAACCACTACGCTACGGCGTGCCCCTTATTTAATAATTACAGCTGTTAAATATATACATATAGGCCTATGGAAACTAAAAAATAAATAATTGAGGGGTCTATTGAGAGAGAGAGAGCTATGCCACTTTGAGAAAAAATGGAAACAAATTGGGTTTTATAAAGCATTATATTACAAAATTATTTGTGCAATAAAGGGGTAACTTTTTCTTCATTAACTTACTGTTATGTAAACTATGCAAAAGGAAAAATGTAAATTTGAATATAAATAGCACTGGTTATTTTCATTTCTTCTCAAAGTGGCATTGCTCCCTCTCTCACTAGACCCCTCAATTATCGTAATTATATTTTAAGACTAAAAATCTAATATATAAAAATCAATGTTTGTTTATTTGTATTCTATGCGCGACCATAACGTTGATCCGATTTTGATGGTGTTTTTTGTAAAATGTTCAGGAGATTCCCGGGATGAACATAGGCTATAAGGGAGTTGTAATATTCAATCCCTTCACCCTTAAAAATCACTCTTTGTAGTAAAAACGTGAAATAATGTCCCTATTTTGACGCTTAAATGGCTTACGCTGCCTAAACCATAACAAATACACAAAATTAATGTACACAGAATTGAACATCTCAAAAAACTCTACCAAAAAATCCGCGAGAGCATATGTTTATCTTATACGGATAACTCACAATCACCATTTTTGTCTTTCATTGATGACAAGAAGATCGGGATAAGCAGATTCCCGGGCAGGTATAACAGCGCACGGCTGGCGGTAAAAACACATTAACATTTATTTAGGCGTAGCAGCGCACTAGTGTAAATATAAATGAGGAAATAGTCTCAATTTTCTTCACATATTAACATTTCCAATGTTACCTTTATAAAGAAATTTAGTTTTTTCTAGATCATTATTCACCTTGATGAAAGCAGGGGATCTGATGTTAATAACAGCCTATTTGAAATACCTGTATTACAGTCTACTCTATTAAATTTCAGTGCGAAATTTTATCTATATACTGTAAACGGAAATGCTTCTGCCGCTTCTAAGACGATTATCCTATTGGCAAAAGACCATTCTCTTTTTATTATGGAACCACGTATTAAAATGTTATGCTTGGTAGGTATCATATTATGCCTACCATAGAGTGAAACACAAAATTCTACAGCCTCTCTGGTAAAATTCTGAAATCGTTGTAGGCTACATATATTTTGTACCCCGCTTGACTTGCATTCAATAATCACTTCGATTTTTTTTTGTATGAAAATAACATCCAGGCCTATTATTTCAGCTGCCAACTCAGGATCTTCAAAATATCTTCGGCTTGTATTTCCGTCTTTAGTGTTCCCGATTCCAGCTTTGGGAAAATCTACACGGAGACTTATCTTGCTTTTAAATTCGTCTTGGATTATTTCTTTGTATATTAAACGTTTGTCTGCTTCAGATTTAGCGGGAAAATCTTGCACGTCAAGTTTGTAAGCAATATGCAGTAAGCTTTCAAATTGTCTAATCCTGGCGTGTAAAACAGACAACCAGAATTTTTATGAATCTGCATCAATCTCACTGGTTTATTCAAATCGTGGAAAAACTGCATTTAAACTAGCGTGAAATATTTTCAAAGTCCTATAGAACAATAGTGCGCATGCGCCAGATTTTATAGAGCCAGCGATAACCCACAATCGAACCACATATCGATTATCATCCTCGATTACTATCCGTCGCTATGAAATTTAAATGATCAATATTTGCAATAAATCCCCAAATCCATGTCCAAAAAATATATTAATAATATTAAAATTATCAAACATTTATTAAAATGGGTGTACACTTACTTATCACTCTATAACGCTGATCCAACCAGCGATAACCCAAAACAGCGATAGAAAAATCATAGACTGAGTAATATACTCTGTGTAGAAAATAGCAGTTAGCATCACAATATTGTCTAACAGTGTCATAATATTGTGATTTGCATATTTAAATAAATACTTCAAATTGTCTAATAATGTTATAAAAATGTTTGAAAAAGTTTAAAATATTAAATAATGTTGGTAAATACAGAAGAAGAGCTATAGTTTACAACAATATAACTGAAAAATCAAGCGCTAGTAAAAGTGCAGTTGAGCCTAAATCGTTGAAATGTTTAGATGTAGCTCCACAAATATAAATCTCATTGTAGATTTTATGCCTGTTACCTCATTGCATACCTTGTTAGCACCATCTTGTTTTCTACAATATATGATATTCTGCCAATTGTTACAGATGTTGATTCCAATTTACTTGCCGCAGTTTCCACGTAACTGATTTCTTCTTTTGTTGTGTCAACCGTCTCCTTTACAAAGGTATACGGATAGGTCTACAGTAGCGGGGTGATGATGGAGTTGCGTTCTGCCACAATATTTTGTTTTCCGTTCTATATACTATACGCAGAGGGACAAACGAACTTTAAAAAATGTGCGAGTCGCATCTGCTATCATTTTCAAACTTTTGCTTGAACTGAGCCAGTTGTGAGTCATCACATCCCCATTTGCAAAACATTTGTGGAGCATATTCATCATCGTTAAGGGGTTTCAAAATTTCTTCTAAATGTAAAAGTAGTCTTTCGGCTGTGTGGTTCACGACACCTTATGAATTCACTTCGGCACAGATTTCGGTTATGTTGAAAGATTCGTTGGGAGGATAACATTGTTTTTTATATTGCTGCAAAACTGAGTAGCAGGGAAGATTTCCTGTTGTTTGTCTGATTCTGACATATTGCGCCCTTGACAAATCTGCATTGCTTCTTCCGGACAAACTTTCTTAGCATGTGCCTTGACTTCCTGTACTCCATAGCCCGATCCTTATGTTCTGAAATCTCTTTTAGTATATTTGACGCACATCTATTTCCTTGGGCTCTCAATTCCATTTGAGCTGCATAGATAATTTTCTCAGGGTTATCGTAGGGCTGAAAAAAAGTATTGGTTACAGGCTAGGCTGTATCGTACCTTAGACCACTATGTTTACAAAATGCAAGTTGACACACGCTATTCGGGACAGACTTGTGGTAGAGTTCGTTTGTGTAGGAATGGTCTCATATTTATACAATTTTTGTTTCGGCATTCTGATACAACCACACGTCACGTAAACAGGTCTATTTCTGAGGAGAGTCGAACATACACACTCTCCGCTCCGAGCAGGCAGTGGAGACGCTCGACAAAGACATGTATTTTGTAAACAATGTGTATAGAAATTAGTTACTATCCTGATACTGATACTTTTTTTCAGCCCTAGTTATCAGACATACGTGTACTTTCGGTCTTGCGTCTTTTCCTTCGCTCCCTAACATCTTGAAACTATTTTGTTGGTCTACCCGGCCTTGTCACTAATAAGGGTAAAACAAACACTCCGCTCAACCACTTTTCATTGTTTTTTCTCTTCTGTATTTTGTTGCTATTCGGTGATGTTTAATTTCTGATCTCAATCTTGAAAATTATGCTTCATTTCCGTTACTTGTTCTTCGGTATAACGTTTATGTGAAATCAAGTAATCTTTGATGTATTCTAATCGACTGTTAAAATCGAGATCAAGCCAAATATTTCCTTACGAGCCATCATACACTCATGAATAAAAACGTACAATTTATCGAAAGTTATAATATTTTCACATTTTCATGTTACAAATTTGAAATCGCTCTACATGCAGGGGTGGAAATTAGTTGGAACAAATTTATACATTTTTAAAAAGTTTAATTATTATATTTTAAGAATACATAAGAATCAAAGCCGGGCAATGCCTGCCACTATAATATTAATGGTTCCAAAACTACTATTTTTTCGATAAAAATAACAAAATTTAAATGCATCTTTTAAAAGTGCACAATAAAACAAATAATGTGTAAAATCATAATGTTTGGATTATAAGACAAAAGTCACTTACCAGCAGTTTCAGAATTCATAACGAAATTTTATTTTATCACAACAAAACGTGAAATAATAAATAATTAAATAGTGAGTTTTAACGCACGAATATAGAGAATGCACAACCACTGCGAGCAATAGTGAGTTCAGACTGACTCTGTCCTCTGTACGTTGGGGTGCATGAAATGTAAACAATGGAGTTGCGTCGCCCAACTATCTGGCTCTTCTATGAACCTATTTTTATTGATTTGAGTGTAATTCTGAGAATTGGACTTATGGCCAACTAAATTGAACAAATACCCATATGTGTGACGGTTTTTAACATCGAAAACGAAATAGTACAACAATAAATACTGTAATAATAATAATAATAATAATAATAATAATAGTAATTATTATTATTATTATTAGTAATTATTATTATTATTATTGTTATTATTATCATTATTATTATTATATACAGATCTTTAATGTTTACACATCTTTCTGTGCTTAAGTTTTATTTTTGTTCTCCGCTCGTCTTTATCCATCCACTCCATGTCCTCCAGTCCTCTTGTTCTCATTCCAGTTCTTATTTCTTGCATCCACGAGTTTCGAGGTCTTCCTTTCTTTCTTCCAGGTAGACACCATTCCAATGTTTTCCTGGGTAACCTTTCTTCTTGCATTCGTCGTACGTGCCCGTACCAATTTAATTGCTTATATCATATATAATCTACTATTGAATATATAATATTCATTTTTTCTCGTATGACAGTATTTTCTTATTTTTTCTAATTCTGAACATTTTGCTGCTCTCCACAAAAGAAATTCAAGAAATGCATAACTAGTTGGCAAGCCATAAATGAAACATTATTAAAATGAATATAAATAATAATAATAATAAATAATAATAAAATAATAATAATAATAATAATAATGATAATAATAATAATAATAATAAAAATTATTTAATGTGAAAACGCAAAAGAAGCACAAATATTACAATTCGCAATTCTGCAACAACACTAAAGAACTGAGACACTGTCCAACGCTGATTGATGATAGTTGCTGGAATGCAATTGACGCGAAGGTATGTTTTTCAAATGACAAATCCTACTCCCAAGTCTAGGCAAACGAAACAGATAGTCGTCTCAAGTTATTCCTCAGAAAGTTTAAGAAGACATTATAATGGGATTTATTCCGTACTAATATCAGCTAATTACAAAATTATGTTGTAGTTTTATTCATTTACGGAATGTCTTCCTTTTGTTTAATAATAATAATAATAATAATAATAATAATAATAATAATAATAATAATAATAATAATAATACTTTATTTATTCTGGCAGAGTTAAGGCCATAAGGCCCTCTCTTCCACTCAACCAGTACAAATACAAATAAATATTCGACAAATATAGATATACACTATACTAATTATAAACAGTTAAAGATACAATAAATGTAACAATGTAAATGTCATGTACAAACAACATTTTATAGGGTAATAACAATAATGATACGATAATAATAATAATAATAATAATATAAATATGATACATTATACGGGAAACACCAATTAATATATATATATATATATATATCTTACACTGGATAATAATGAAGTCGAGTTTAGAGCAAATATAAATTTAGATTTCTTTTAAAAGATGCCAATGTCCGGCAGCCCCTTATTTCTTGTGGTAGGGATTCCAGTTGCGAGAAGTGGAGATGGTATATGACATGGAGTGATGTGATGTCCTATGTTGCGGTATATTAAGTAAGATACTATGTTGTGATCTTGTGTTTAAGTTATGGTTTGAGGATAGATACTGGAAACGGGATGATAAATAATTGGGAATCGAGGTATGTAGGATCTTAAATCGTATACAAAATTTCATTGCGAGAAAACAAAAACTGCTGTTGCTAGAACTTCGGAAATATTCCTACTAAAATGTATGCTTTCAGATCCAAATTGCCAGGTTTTGCTGATTATCATCATCATCATCACTCCAGGGATTAGGCAATTGCCCGTTCCGACTTCATAATGCATCAGCCCAACGTCTTCTAGGTCTTCCAACATCACGCCTTCCTCTTGCTTGATAATTTCTTGCTAACAATGGATATCTCTCCTTACTCATTCCATCCATGTGATCAATCCATTTCTGTCTGTAATTCGTGACTTTATCCAATAAAGGCCTCTTACCCACCTAAGTCAATCTTCCCCAGTAGAGTCGTCTGGTTCATCGGGTACTAAGCCCCCCACCACGTCAAGGTGATAGCTCCTGGGGGGGGGGGTTTGCTGATTAACAAAGTTTATAATATAAAAATAGAATAGGCCTACCTGAGATCTCAATCTTCCTAAACTTTGGATGTAGGATGGGAAATGCTTTCGAAGCATATGCTTCAGATATTCTATTTTTATATTATAAATTGTCCACCGCTGTGGTCTCGAGGTAGCGTGCTGCCTTGTCACGCAGCGGGCCTGGGTTCGACCACCGGTCGGGACAGCTTTTCTGGGTGAGGTTTTTATCGGGGTTTTTCCTCACCTGTAATACAAATGTCAGGAAAACTTTAAGGCCCAAACGGTCCCCGAAATAATATGTCCATTATCATCATCATCATCCTTCACCGGTGTGGAAAGCAACGGCAAGCTACCACACCTACAATTCCCTAGTAAAGCTGCAAGCATAGCATGAAAAATGCTATGCTTGAAGTGAAGGACCTGCCTTCGGGCAGAATTACTATGGATACGGAAATTTTACATGGTAACCTCAACGGTGTTTCGTCATGAATTTTAAAAGTATCGATAACAAAATGTATCTTAACTTTTCTTGTCGGCCGCGGTGGACTAGTGGTTATGTTCTTTGTCTCTGGTTCCGAGGATCGAAGTTTTAAACTCGGCCGGATCAATGGCTTGTTTAGGATTGAAAACTCCTCCGGGAGGGACTTTAAGCTGTAGGTCCCGAATCTGAAGACTTTTAGGCTCGTAATAGAACCTTAAGCCTGAATAAAGAGACCTTTAAGCAAAATTTAACGACCTCCTTCATCCTAGTAATACCTTAATTGCTCACTAGATGTCTCATTGGGCCGGTATGTTGACCGCATACCATTCATGACATCTTTAGAAAAATAAAAAGCTCCTGGCACGACAGGCCTACAAGGCCCTTAGCCTACTTTCCGGTTGCTGGCCTCACATCCATATATGTCAATCACAGAGGTAGATGATCATCCAGCCAGTGTTAGGGGTGGCATGTGGTCAGCATGTCGAGTCCTCCAGCCATTACAGCTGATTTTCTCAATCTGGAGCCGCGACTTATTGTAGCTACCCAAATGCCTCACGATGCTGGGTGGGCACCGGTCCCATACTGGCCGAAATACCATGAGAAAAATTTCTTCTCCCCCATGGGGACTCGAACCAGCGCAAGTCCCGTAGCTCTGCGCCAAGTCTTCATGTCTCAACCACTGGGCTACGGCGCGGGACTTAGAAAAATAAGCGTAACTAAAATAACTTGGTCTAGTAACTCCCAAAAAAGGTGAGGCTAAGGCCCAATATTAGGCTCGAATCTTACTTTTTTATTAAAGTGTTACATACACGGTGATTACAAATGATTGGAGCGATTTCATGATTTTATGTAGCGATCTTATTTGACATATCTTCACAGAACTTTAAAGTTATGTATAAAAACTCATAAGGTTTTTTTTTGTTTTCTCTCGCAGCCGTGTTTCAGCTTTAAACCGAGAGAGCGCAGCAGTTATCAAAGATGGCGACAGGCGAGGAGAAAGCATATGCTGTGCTTGAATTTCATTCAACTCAATCTGTGATAACTGTGCAACGACACTTCAGAACGAAGTTCGAGAAAGATGCACCGAGTGCCAACTCCATTCGGCGATGGTATGCGCAATTTAAAGCTACAGGATGCCTCTGTAAAAGGAAATCAACGGGTCGTCCTTCAGTGAGTGAAGAAAAGGTTGAGAGTGTGCGGATGAGTTTCACACGTAGCCCACAGAAATCAACACGAAAAGCGAGCAGAGAGCTGAACATTCCACAACCGACCGTTTGGAAGATCTTGCGGAAAAGATTGAAGCATAAACCTTACCACTTGCAATTTCTACAAGCCCTTACGCCCATTGACAAAGTGAGTCGGTTTGAATTTTGTACACAAATGCAGCAGTTTATGGATGAGGATGGTTTTTGTGAGAAACTTGTCTTCAGTGACGAAGCAACATTCTTTGTGAATGGTAAAGTGAACAAACACAATGTGCGAATCTGGGGCACAGAAAATCCCCGCGTTATTGTGCAGCACATTCGCGACTCCCCAAAAGTTAGTGTGTTCTGTGCGGTTTCTCAGTTCAAAGTTTATGGCCCTTTTTTCTTCTGCGAGCAGAACGTTACAGGACACGTGTACCTGGACATGCTGGAAAATTGGCTCATGCCGCAGCTGACGACCGACAGTGAGACCTTCATCTACCAGCAGGATGGTGCTCCACCACACTTCCATCACGATGTTCGTGAATTTTTAAACATGAGATTGCCAAACCGATGGATCGGTCGCAGTGGAGAGAATGATCAGAAATTGTTGTCATGGCCTCCACGCTCCCCGATTTGACGCCGTGCGATTTTTTGTTTGGGGGTATGTGAAAGATTCAGTGTTTGTGCCTCCTTTACCAGTAGACTTACCAGAACTGCGAGCTCGCATAATCAATGCCTTTGAACAAATTAATAGGGACATGTTACGTCGAGTATGGGACGAACTTGATTACAGACTTGATATCTGCAGAATCACCAAGGGGGAGCATATGGAGCACCTGTAACATCTCAAAAAAAACCTGGGAAGTTGCTCTATGTATCTGTAAAAGTTCGTGAAAATATGTCGAATACTACAGCTACCATAAAATCATGAAATCGCTCCAATCATTTGTAATCACCCTGTACTGAGTTTCGTTGCGAAAAGAATGGCAAATAGTAGAGCGATTTAAAACATTTCGTATTTCAGGTAAATTCCTACTGCTGATGGTCCGATTTCTTTGATTTGTCGAAAAATACTGTTTTATTTTATTTCAACAGCATATAGGCCTACCGAGTTTCGTTGCAAAAGAAAAAAAAAAGAAATTGTAGCCGATAGAACAATTTGAAATCATCAAACCCACCTCTAAAGATATATTTTACTGGTTAAATATTAAATTGGCAATATCTTCTTCTTCTTCTTAAATGACACTACAGCCCAATAAGGACCTTTGCCTCCTCAATGAGCCTCCTCCAGACATCTGAGGCTTCATATTTGGGCTCCTAATAAGGCAGTTTTACAGGATGGGACGTCAGCCGCATACCTAATCCCCAACCTGGAGGGCCTGGGAGACTTCTATTGTGGTTCCATACCCTAGCTGAGATGGCCTTCTTTGAGGGCGCCAGGCTTCGCCCGAACCAATTCCCAAAGGACTTTGGCTTGCTGGTCAGGTGGCTGTTGTAATGCCTTCTGTCTTATATCTAGTACATCTACTCAGCATTGAAGCACCTCCTAGTTACTGACCAGCAGTAGGTATTTGTATAAGAATGGATAACACTGAGCAACAAAAAATAAACTTTTTCTTTGTCTCAGAAAGAAAAATATGTGATTCTGATAGTATTTTTTCTCCTGAATTCAAATATGATATCGGTTTTTCTCCATCACGCAAGGTTTTCGAGAGACAAGCATTTATAATTTCAAACACTTTAATATTTTCTACATTCGTAACTACTAAATATGTATTCTTTATGCCTGTAGGCCTTTCAGAACATCCGTTACATTTTCAGCAGGTCCCTCTTTGCTACAACATCCAGTATGATGGTTGATGTTGCTGGTCCTAATGTGGTGTTGTTGTGACCACATTAGGACCAGCAGAATCAACCATCATACTGGACGTTGTAGCTAAGAGGGACCTGCTGAAGATGGAACGGATGTTCTGAAAGGCCTACAGGCTTAAAGAATGCATATTTTATAACTTGAGGACGACGGATCTTACCTAAGAAGGCATATTTTAACTTATTTTATTTTATCACTCTCCACCTCAACGATTTTAACAATTAATTTTATCAGTATTGATTCGTAACTACGCAATATTTGAACATTCAGATTCATCTAGAAAGTAAGAAATGACGATTTTCCGCTATATTTCGCCAGTGGAGCATCCCTCTTGATGGTCCAACAATAAACGGCCAGCATATTAGGATTCCATTTGCCTTGATATCTCTTTTCCATAGCTGAAATCTCCTGAGTTAGCTCATTTGGTTTTATTTTACTATGGACAAATGGACGAAAAAAACGTTTATTAAAAATAATTATTTAAATCCATTAATTGAAACTGAAATAAAAAAGAACTATGGGTGATGGAGAAATTCCGAATACATATATGAAAACACGATAAAAAAACTGCATTAAGTACAACTATTGGTACTCATGAGACAAAAATCACGTTGAACAGTGTAATTTAGGAAAAGTAACTGGAGATTATGAGCTACTCAGTCTACCCAGAATCCCCAGGGGTACAGGAAGGTTATGAAATGAGAGGATATTTGGTTAAGGACAGCGGTTTGCTGCTCCTATTAGTCGCCTTTTACGACAGGGGGAGGTGCTATTCTACAACCCGGCACCACACGGGGAAAATTGGCAATATATCCTATTATACATTGGTTTAATTAATCAATTTAATCAATTTATACCTTTAATACAACAAGATAAAAAATCATAGCTGAAATTACTTAATCTTATGTTGGATTATAAAATATACAGTATCAACTCACAGTTATAGATGTTTTCATTGCGGTCCGACCATACATATTTAACTGCAAAAGAAATTTGATTCGCCGATTTAAGGGTTAAAGAATTGAAAATCTCCCTTTACTTATTCTTGTATGCCGAATTCGGTTGCGAAAAAAAAACCATCAAATGACCAACGTTATCAAGTTTTGTGTCGAAAATACAATTTTCGAGATCGTTAAGCTTCTAAGCCGTTTATTGAGATTCAAGATGATTTTAATCTCAAATGTGTTTTTTTATAAACTTAGTGTTTCCTCTCACCTCATAGGTATACTTTACATGTCACACGTCACTCGGGCCTTACAGTGGCAAGACCTATCGAGGGAGGAATCAAGTGCAGTACAATATTATCATAAACTCTAGAAGATTCAGATACATAAATACTCTGGCAACGCCGGGTAATTAGCTAGTAAACGCCGTCTTTCTGACGCATGTCCGCTTGTCCGCTGTTGTAAGCCTTAATACAACTAAGGAGCAAAATGTATACCTGGACCGAGATTTGAACCCATGATCTCCAGCTTTGCGCGCTAGTTTACTTTGTGCTAGCCAGATATCCATGTACAGTAAAATTTCCTTATTTGCGTTTTCATTATTCGCGGGTTAACAAATTGCTACACAGTTCCTGTAATCGCGGGTAGAAATGTCTTTATTCGCGGATCCAGTCGGTATATTAAAAGGATTAGTATCCTCTATTAACGCCTCGGCAACTTTATTTACTACAGGAACGTGCCAAGGCCACTTTTACAAAGAGCGATTCAAACCAAATGGACAAATTAATATCAAAGTTAAACAAACCTTATTGTCACTAAGCCTAAAGTTCGTTGTTAAAAGCCACCGCCGCCGTATTTCACGCGACGCTATATTTGTCATAAATGCCGCCCTCGCCACGATCGGTATTTTATTGTTTCAACTTGTCATTCGTTGCAACAATTTTGACTGAATAACACGTGTCTCTTCTGCTTTGTTGCCAATTTATAATGGCTAATATAATGAAAGGAAATTTGTTCCGAATCGGATAAAAGCAGTGTTGCCGCTTAAAGTAAAAACAGAAATACTTGATCGTTTACGCGTTGGGGAGTCGTATGCGTCTATATCACGCTGTTTCGATATTAATGAAATCCGAAGACAAAATAAGGAATTATATCGCTGAATTCACAGCTGAATATCAATCTGATTTGAAATATCTTTTAAAAGCGGCAAAACAGAGGAAAAGCTTACCAACTTTTTTAAGTCCTTGCCTAAGCCTGACAATAATAATTAATAGAAATTGTTCAAAATCTCTCATTAATTGATCTTACTTTGATAATTTTTATTTTATTCTGGGACCTTGGAATGTATCTCCTATATACCCATATAAATTACCATTCCATATCCGCGGCATTTTTGCGGAACACATGTCCCGCGAATAATGAGCTTTTACTGTACAGACATTATTTTTTATAATTTTAAAACCCCGTGTACCTTTTGTAAAGAACGCTATTCACATTACACTAACTAAGGGCTGCTTCACCAAGAAGGCATTATTTATAAAGGGATTTTCTCCCCGTGCCGTATCAGCTGATTACGAATGTCTTCTTCTTCTTCTACAAGGTTTAGGCTATGCAGCCTGTTCTGGCGAAGTTAAAAGGGGAGTCCATCTTCTACGTGGTCGGCCAACATCTCTTGTTCCTCTGGGATTATACAGGAAGGTTCTTTTTGGTATTCTTTCGTTGTTCATTCTCATTAAGTGTTCTGTCCATTTCTTATTATTTTCGCTGATTTTATCTTCAATTTATATATATTTAATTCTTCTCGAATAGTTTCATTCCTTATTCTATCCGCTCTTGTGCATTCTTTCATTTCCGCAGTCTGTATCCTGCTTTTATCCCTTGATTTCATTATCCAATTTTCACTTCCATACAACAACAATGGAGCAGCCATTGCTTTATATAATTTAAGTTTTGTATCTTTCCTTGTTTTCCGACCTAAGGTTCTTTTTATGTAATATGGAAATTAAAGTATTCCTGGATAGCTCAAAAGAAGAGTGCCTGTGCGCAAAGTTGGAGATCCTGGGTTCAAATCCCGGTTCAGGTATAAATATTTCTCATTAGTTGTATCGAGGCATGCGGGTGGCAACTCTGATTACTTTAATTTCAGTCATTATATTGCAGACCTACCTCTTTGACTAGAAAATATGTGTAAACACGTTCCCCATATAAATATGCTTCTAGCAATTTTAACATGTGCGTGACTTTTGATTAGCATATGACCAAAAAAGATATTCCGCACCATTAATTTCCCAAATGTGTAACATGATTAGCTCTGGTTTTACGGTCGATTGGACGTCATTCTTGTACAGTAACCTGACTACCTGCTTAATAATCACAGTTTCCTCTGATTCATTAATTTACAATTACTAGTAGTGGATTGATTCTCTTTTAGCCAATACCGAACGAATCTAGCTATTGAGATTGTTCTCATCATCATCATCACTCCAGGATTAAGCCCATTGGCCTGTTCCGATCTCATTATAGGTCGAATTGGTCCTTCCATCTCTTCAATGGTCTTCCCAACAATCTTCTCCCTTTTGGTTTATAATTATACATTCTTCCTGGTATGCACTGTTCATTCATTCGTAATACGTGCTGAAGGCAAGCATTTTGATAGTATTTTATTCTTTCACAGAGATTAAATATATTAAGTTCTGTTCTTATACCTTCGTTTTTCTTTTTATCGGTCCTTCGATATCCTGCTATTGCTCTCACAACATCTTCATTTCTGCAGCCTCTATTTGTTTACTATCTGCCTTTGTTAATGTCCGGGTTTCATATCCATAGATAAGAGATGGAAATGCCAATAAAATTTTAAAGTAGTTTCTTTTCTAGTTTTATTCAATAAAGTACGTTTGATTGTGCCACGTAGATAATTGAATCGTTATATTTTAGTGTGTTTATCTAAATTTCTGTCATTACGTAAATGACATCCCAAATAATTAAAATTCTGAACTTGGTCTATAATTACATTGTTTATCGCTATTTTTGTTCTTATTGCACATTTTCCTTTCAGGGCTAATATTTTTGTTTTAGATGTAGATATTCTTAAATTGTATTTTAGAGAGATATTATTTAAAGTATAAAGGAATTGTTGTAAAGCTTCCCCCCCCCCCGCGGACTATCACCTCGACGTGGTGGGGGCACCGAGTACTCAATGAACCAGACGACCAAATCGGGGAAGTTTAGCTTTGCTAACTTGCTGATTGGATAGAGGTGAGAGGAAACTAAGAATAGTCCGCTACGTGGGAGACGTCTGCCAGAAGGTTGACATCGATCAAGAAGTCTGCAACGGTCTACGAGGCGACGTGATACCAGGCGATCATCACAACGGCTCAAGCAGCAACCCTCTCTAAAGGGGTTAATACTTAGAGGAGCATGGATACAGCAGCCCTGTCATTATCCTTACTCTGCACAGCGCTCGTAACGCGGTCAGGGGACATTTAATATTACTGATTCATCTCAAAGCAAAGGCCGGATTGGATTTCAGGATACGACCACAGCAAGAAGTAAGGACAAACGATTAGGGATAGCGGAGAGGATAAAAATCTGCACTTGGAATGTAAGAGGAATATGTAATAAAGAATTAGAGCTACAAAAAGAATTGTTCTCATGGACAAAATGTCATCGTCATCACTTTCCAGGATTGAGCATATTAATTAGCCCGTTCCGTCCTCAGAGTTCTCTTTTCATTTTGTCCATGGTCTTCCTATGTCTCTTGTTTCTCTAAGTTGGTAGTCCAAAATAATTTTTAAAAAATTATTTCAGGTGCCATTCTTTGGGGATATTTGAACCAATTGTATTTTCTTTCTTTTACACATTTATACAGTCTCTGTATATTTAGTTCTTGTCTCATTTCAGTATTTCGCCGTGTATCTAATATTGTATTTCCTGCAACATATCTCAGAATCTACATTTCTGCTGCATCTATTCTTCTTTCGTCAATTCTTCTAACATAACATGATTCGCTCTGTATATGCTTCCACTAAATAAAAATTGGTAGTAAAAGATTCCGGGCTATGTGGCCGTGGTCTATAACTGGCGTTTCTTCCAGACGTTTCTCCCTCAACTGCGGAGGGCATCTTCAGTGGCGAGCGCTAGAAGCTGTTGTTTCCCTGTCGTAGACTCGACTGCGAATGAACAGCAGAAATCTGGGAGCTCTTATTTATAAATTTCTGCTGTTCATTCGCAGTCGAGTCTACGACAGGGAAACAACAGCTTCTAGCGCTCGCCACTGAAGATGCCCTCCGCAGTTGAGGGAGAAACGTCTGGAAGAAACGCCAGTTATAGACCACGGCCACATAGCCCGGAATCTTTTACTACCATGATTACCGGCCGTGAAAGCCTGCATTCCACTAAATAAAAATTGTCTTTTATAATTTTTTTTTAGCTTGAAATAACCCATATAGAATTTTACTTTTTTGGAAGATATTACTTTTAATTAATATATTTGGTGGAGGATTTCGAATCAATATTTCTACCTCCAAAACCTATAACACTTTCTGATAAATTACACGTTTACGAAAACAATTAAAAATGATTGGATTTTTTGAAAATAGCAAAACCAGATTTTTTGATATCCGCTATTTTAAATCCTTTTTTTTTTTAATGCAACTTCTGTAAGTTGATCACATAGTCTTCTCCATTCGCCTATATGTTCATTTCTCGTTGGTCCAAATATTTTCATAAGAACTTGATTTTCAAATACTCTTATTCTTTCTCATCCCTTAAAGTAAAAGTCCGTTTCGCATCCATATAACTGGGAGAATGACAGTTTTATAATTTTTAGTTTAAAGATTTTTTTTAGAGAAGTTGGGACAAGAGTACCTACAATGCATAATAGCATGCATTTCTAGAATTGACCGTATGTTTAATTTCTTTGTCCACTTTATTCCTAATTGTAATAACACTGGTCAATATGATTTTTGTCTCATGAGTATCAATAGTTGTACTTAATGCAGTTTTTTTTTATCGTGTTTTCAAATATGTATTCGGAATTTCTCCATCACCCACAGTTTTTTTATTTCAATTTCAATTAATGCATTTAAATAATTATTTTTTTTAAAACGTTTTTTCGTCCATTTTTCCATTGTAAAATAAAACCAAATGAGCTAACTCAAATGGTTTTCAGCTATGGAAAAGAGATATCAAGACAAATGGAATCCTAATATGCTGGCCGATTATTGTTGGAACATCAAGAGGGATGCTCCACAGGCGAAATATAGCAGAAAATTGTCATTTCTTACTTTCTAGGCGAGTCGGAATGTTCGAATATTATGTAGTTACGATTGTAGAAAATATTAAAGTGTTTGAAATTACAAATGCCTGTTCTCTCGGAAACCTTGCGTGATGGAAAAAAACCGAAATCATATTTGAATTCAGGACAAAAAAAAAACTATCAGAATCACATTTTTTTTTTCTGAGAAAAAAAAAGTTTACTTTTGTTGCTCAGTGTAATGTTTGTACCTTAATAACACAATACAATTTGGCAAAACAGATGAAGCATTCCTAACAATACACAAAAAAAAAACAGTAGACAAAAGATTAATATTTTGGAAGAAACTGAAATCATCAAAGAAGCAGAGAATAAGAATTTATTATATGAAAAAACACCTAATAACCAAAGCCCCTTACATAAATTATATAAATAATTTCAGTATCAAGAAGGTTCTGAAGATAAAGCATGACGTCGAAAAGCTTTGAATTTTAATAATATAACGAAGATTAGAAGAAGTCCACCGCTGTGGTCTCGAGGTAACGTGCTGCCTTGTCACGCAGCGGGCCCGGGTTCGATTCCCGGTCGGGAAAAGGCTCATGGGTGAGGTTTTTCCTCACCTGTAAAACAAATGTCAGGAAACTTAGGGCCCAACAGTCTCCGAAAATCATCCGGCCATCATCCTCCTTCACCGGTGTGGAAAGCAACGGGAAGCTTCTTCTTCTTCTTCGGCTTTCCCCCACTTATAGGTTTGCCGTCTTCAGTTTCCATTTATCTCTATCATTCCAATCTCCCTCTTCCAAATTCCTAACATCCATTATGGTTCTTACGTAGGTTTTCCATTTCCATCTAGGTCTGCCACGTTTATTTCTTCCAGGGGATGACCATTGGTATATATTTTTTTGGCCATCTTTCATTTTCCATTCTTTGTACATGGCCATATCATTTAAGTGTTTGATTTTCAATCCTCTTAACAACAGATGTGGTGACATTCACTTCTCTCCAAAGGAATGCATTTATTTTATCCTGTCTTGTTTTTTGGAGGCTTCTTCTAAAAATAATCAAATTCAACTGTTCTAATTTTATTCTTTTGTAATTCCGTCAAAGACCAAGTTTCACTTCCATATGACAAAATATTCTGTATTATGCTCTTATAAATTTTCATTTTAGTTTCCTTTGTAATATCGGGAAGCTACCACACCTATAATTCCCCAGTAAAGCTGCAAAGTATTAGCATGAAAATGCTATGATTGCAGTGAAAGACCTGCCCTCGGGCAGATTACTGTGGATGGATAACAGAAATTATTATATTTGAGGACGACCGCGTTATATAAGGTACAAAAAGTTTTATAATTAAACAAAAATTTGTACCATATTTAAAATATTCATGTCTTTTTACCATTTGATTGTTTTTATGGAAGGAAAAAAGGAGGGGAATATTTTGAAATTAAACATACGTTTGTATATAAATATCAATTTATTTTCTTACATTTATAACAATTCTGTATGTATACCTTACAACAAACAATGGAAGACAATGTGATTTTGTTGTTTAAGGCACACAGTGTGGTACTCTTGGGGGCTGGGAAAAACTAAACTATTTACAAAACATAAACTGCATAAACATTGAGAATTAATTTCTCGTTATTATTTACATTTATTAAACTATATTCACAAAAAAATATTGGAAGAAATACAATAAATCAGTCAGGTTTCTTCCTAAACATTACAAAATATTGATTATATAGTAATAAACATATTTACACATTAAGATGTCTCTCTCTCGTATAACACAAAATGTACAAAAATCATTAATATTACATATAAAATCAAGTCTGTCGGAGTGAAAGAACTGCTGGGTTCAGTGAGATAAAGAATTGAGGTATACTGAGCTTCTAATGTGCTAATTTTTAACAAAATAATCAGTATTTCTAACCATAAAAACAGGCAAATTTCATACACATGTTATCAACAACAATGAATTATTTGCAACAATATGTATGATATATTTATAAACCTAATAATAACAATTTGTACAATATCCAATTCAACAAATCAAACATTATTTTCACACAAGCCTTGAGATTTATTTTTCATTTATATTTATACAGTACTTCAAGAAATTAAAATAAATGTTTTAATATGATACATATATTATATTCAAATACTTTTTCATTAAAAATATTGATCAGGAAGCTGAAGATTACCAGAATATTATTAAGTACTAACATACAGGATGTAACAGGATCTCACCGATAAAATGATAGGGATGATAGGCCATGCAGAGAGGATAATTTTTTGTGAAGGAACATATAGTCGCAAAAGTTGTTTATGAGTTATGCGCAGATGAAGGTGTTCACCCGTAATAGTCGGAATTAAATACAAAAAATTGTACACGTATAATTTTATTGAAAAAGACATGTGGTGGCCAATCGTTGCTGCGACGATATCAAACATGCCATGAGGCACAGAGTCGACTGTTTGAACACATATTGTAAAAACATGTCTTTTTCATAAGTAATGCCACGTCGTGAGTTGTGAATTTATCTAGATAATTTGGAAATCACTCGTGGTATTTGTTAGGACTATTTAACGAATAAAATTAAGCTGTTTACTCAAAAATCATTGTTTAACTATAGTTATTTTAAAATATTTATATATTTAATGTAAACGGCGATGTTTGAAAACAAATCAGAAATGTGAGGTTATGTTCATTCACTGCTGCTTGATCATATTATTTATTGCCAAATAAGATCGCAATATTGTAAGAGTGCACCCAAGTGGAGAAATAATGAAAACACATCAAACTATATATCATAATCAACATTACGGGTTATTTATTTATTTTTTAGTAAACAACTCAGTAAAATCAAGGGATCTTTTCATTCTTTGCTATATTCAATGTATTTGTTGGAGAAAAATAATGCTTTGACCTGTTCAGAACATTAAAAAGGAGGAGCTTTCTTTAGGACAAAAGCAGGAGCTGATAAAGAGAAATCGAAAAAGAGTAAGGTGAAACATGACTGTCATTGGTTGTAAAACAACATTCATTGAAACGTGACTGGTCATTGACTAGCATTTGTGGCATGAGTTAAATAGTCAATAAAATGATATGTGTACAATTTTTTGTATTCAATTCCGAACCTTACAGGTGAATACCTTCATCTGCGCATAACTCTAACAACTTGTTTGCGACTATATGTTCCTTCACAAAAAATGATCCTCTCTGCATGGCCTAACATTTTGTCTGTGAGGTCCTGTTACACCCTGTATATTTTTAAAGCTTTGGAATAATGTTACAAGTTGTTAATGAGATATTAGATCAAAATAGCTTTCTAACACATTAAGAGGGTCACTTTCTTCTAAATTAATTTTATGCTATTAGAAAAATCAAAATAAGTTATGCCTATACATAACTTATGAAATTAATTACATTGGAAAATACATGAAATTAGTGTGAGCATGCAGTCTGAATAAAAAAAAGTGCCTATTCCTGTCATTTTTATCTGTCAGATCTAGCCACATACCAGCGTTTCAATTAAAACAATATTTTGTATAGTTGTTTATAAAACCATTTTTTCTTAATCACAGATTAACACAAATATAATGCTCGTGCAACTGAAAATTTTCATGTTTAAGTTTGCTTTTTTGCAAATCCTTAAAACGTTTATACGATGAAAAGATTCACATAAAAATTGATATGCAATAAAAGTTTTATTATATTTAATGACATTAACATTTGGATTTTTTCCTGACACATGGCATGACGCCAACACCGAACATATGAAAGATGCAGGGAAAAATCATGTGTCACTTTTTTGTCCAATTGAAGTTTGAGGTTCCATAAATTCCCAATTGTCCTGACTTTCAAAAGTGACAACGGTAAAAAGAAACCGTTTACTTATGGGTTTATTTACTTTCAAAGTTATGGCATACATTAAAAGAAGCAGTTATATTGTATAATATACATTTGCTTTCTATATAATATGGATTTGCTTTCTATGTTTCATGGAAAAAGTAATTTGCATGGTTTCTTCTGCACCCTTAATATGTTTTGGTTTTCAGTATACAAACGGGTTTTTTTTTATAACATCTAATTTCAATTTCTGATTTTACTCCCATGTCTATATTTTTATCTGTAATACAATGATTCTAAAAATTATATTATTGCTATTTCAACTCTGAGTCTATTTAATTCTCTACAAATAATATTTCATCATTAGGATTTGCTGTAATCAGTTTTAAGGTTATGTGGCATAACTTCCATTTCTCATTATGTTATACTCATTACCAGTGGCGAGGCATCAATGGAAGCAGTGCTTCCCTATAATTTTTACAAAAATAAACTATTTTAAATATAATTTAAAATTATAAAATTCTTATGTTAAAAAAAGTTCAATTAATTTTAACCCATTCACTTCAGGTTTAATTGCTCAATGCATTACCCCAGAAATCGGATATAAGCCAATGTAAATTATATTGTCTATATTCAGATATTCAAAACGAACAAAAGATAACGGTACTTGAGATCACAATACGTGTGAAAGCTACTGTTCATGAATGTTAACAGATTACCCTGGCAAGGGATCTACGAAATATTGCAAAATATATAAGAGGCTGTGTTAAGCGAGTGTAGCTCATCTTAGGAGGTGAATGGGTTAAGTAGATTTATAAGTAAAATCTGTAAGCTAATGTCATCTGTCGGAGATTTCCCAAATTACATCTTCCATTCTTGGAGGCTTGGATGCACCAGGCCTAGCCGTGGCTTATTGCAGGCATTCTATATTGAAAGAAAAAGTAAATTTCGTTGCCCTTAGTATTGAAATATCAATTTTATTCAGTTTAATAGTATATAATTTGTATGTTATATTTTATTGAGATCTTGTCACTAGACAAAGAGTGTGAATCTAATAGTGAATTTTCAAGTGTTTCTTGTAATTTATTTTATTCTGCATTTTGTTATGAGTGAATCATATAGAAGCTTGTTAATGGGAGAGCTTCCATGAATTCTCTCATGCTGTGGCTCTGCCGCAAACGTCCAAATGGAGTTGCAAAAGCATCATATACCTGTAACATGTGAGTGTGCTATTATATTTATTTTTGCAACACCCGTTTAATTCACCTTCATTTTAAGACAAAATAAAATTAATAGAAAATGGTAGATCTACACAGCCTCTCACTGAATTAAATATTCAATAAAAAGGCCGTAGAATTTCCACACGACATTTAAATCAAAATTCCTATCTAACAATCCCGTGGTTACATGATTGCAATAATCTCAAAAATTGTTATGCTGGCCATGTCTTTTGTTTTCGCCTGAAAAGAATGTTTGGAATAAGACACGTTTTGAGGATTTGAATAATTTTCATGTCCAAAAAAGACACAAACTATCATTATTTCATCACATAACAAGCCTTAACCAGTTGAAAAAGTTCAGCAAAACTGTAATTGTATTATGTCTAAAATATATTTTATATAATTGTGTTACTTTTTTTATTATCAATTGAGTTGGTGTTTACTTGATGAAAATACACATTTATTAATTAAATAAAAATAAACCATTAGTTTTATTTGATTTTCATATTTATTATTATATAATTCAGTGACAGCTGTTTCGGTACCCTGTACCTTCTTCAGACATGTTAACAAATTATGAATTGTGTTCCAACTGATCTAAGCAACAATACAAACAATATTCAACTTTTATATTATTATATATATTACTATGAGGTTTAATTTATGGTGAAATTAAATGTTTCTTACCTCTCCTCATATAAATCTTCTAAGTTGATCGCAATTTCGAGACTATAACTGTCTCATCTTCAGAATTTTCATCTGAAGATGAGACAGTTATGGTCTCGAAATCGCGATCAACTTAGAAGATTTATATGAGGAGAGGTAAGAAACATTTAATTTCACCACAATACAACAATAATTTATTTAAATTTTTTAATTTAACAAAGGGAATTCATTCAAATCAAGTTGAGAATTTAACAATTTATTACTACATTTTTTGAGCTTCCCTTCTCTCCAAATTCATGCCTCGCCACGGCTTATTACAGATATTAAAATAAATTTTATTGAATTAGAATTCTGAACAATTAAATTTGCAATGAGATTAATACAACATAATGACTGCCAATGTTCTTAAACAAAATTGTTTTTCTCAGTAATGAGAATATTAAGGATGTAACGTAAAACAATTTATCAGCACATATAAAACAAATTTTCAAGCTCAAATAGAAGTTAATTTGGTAAGAATAACAATAAGGTGTCTTGAAAGTAATAAAGGCAGGTATATTAACTTTCAAGTAACAAAGAACTCCATTTGAGAGTTTGGAATGTCACAGTAATTATGTGGCATGACTCGGCAAATGTAACAATATGCGCACATTTACGATCAAATGTAACGTAATCAAAGAGTCATGGCAAGTATTGATTTAAAGTTCTTTATCAAACTTTTCTGATATATTCATCCTTGAGACTCAATTTTTCTATTTTAAATTCTTCCTTCATCAATACTGATTTATTATTAACTCTATTCATGACAAAGCAAAGTGTTTTGTTTCTTCAATTCCAAGGTTAACTTCTAAAGCAACACAACTTGACAAATGATTTCACACATAAAAAATAACAATCCTAACAATGAAGTATATTCGAAAACACAAACAACTAGCATTTTGCAATAAGAATATATAGACGGTAGGCAATGAAAGCCTCATAACTCCATCAGTCATTGAAAACCTGATAACTCCAGTTGCCAGCATAGAAATGTGATGCATAACCTGTTGAGAACACGGACTTCAAATTTATTAATAACTTGACTTGTATTCTGTAGAAAAATATGTGGCAACTATTGCTGTATCAATTTTCATAATTATTTAAAACAGTTCATAGTTAAATATGGGAAATAACATTATGTGGTTCTTAATTCGTAAATTAATGAGTCATTTTTTAATCTGATTCAAAGAAAGGAAAACAGTTTAAGAAAATTACGTATCATCCTGAAATACATAACAAATTTCAAAAAATTTTCAAGAAATTCAATATTACATTGGCACCAATAAATAAATTTAGCCTTGGTAATCTATTAATAACTAATAAGAAATTGAACACACCAGATAGCAAAAAATCTGGAATTTATCAAATTAATTGTAAGGACTGCAATAAAGTATACATAGGAAAAACAAAAAGAAATTTGGACATTCGCACTAACGAACACTTCAGAAATATTAAAAATGGTGAAATTGAAAAATCAGCTATTGCAGCACATAGTTTATTGGAGAATCATAAAATTGAAAAAGAAGCCCTACTTTTAAAACATTTGGAAAAACCTTTAGAATTGACAATTTGGGAGAAGATATATATTCAGACGAACAAATTTAGATACATGAATTTTGAGATTCCTGACGAACGTGACCTCATCTCAAAGTTCATCAAATCAACACTAGATGGCAACATTATTGATGGAGATTCCAACGAAAATCCGGTAGTCAAAATGTCGGTTGAAAATGAGAGAGATCCTTCTCTCGAAAACTAGTTCCCGTGTTTGAAGAAACATAAAATATGAGGTAAGATGTTAAAAAATGACTCATTAATTTATGATTTAAAACAGTTATTTGTTTCTCCTGTAAAATTTACCAAACTGCAGTTACGAGGTTTTCATTGCCCACCATCGATATATATGTTATTAATAAACTGTGGGAGATAGTATACAACCTGAAAATCTTCTTCAAGATCATCATAGCAACTCTGGCCGTGAAAGCATAAGTCAATACAAAACATGCAACACCTTCCTCGCGATCTGTCTCATCGCTTGGACAAACATAGTTAAGTCATGAAGCACAAAATGTCTTTAGCACCTACAGTTTAAGTCTGTCTATTGTCAGATGAAATAATACAGATCTAGTGTTTCAGTAATTAGATGTCAAAAAAAATACCAATAAGTTTAAAATTAATTTGCTAATACAGGAATTTGGAGCACAACATTTTAGTAACTGAGAAATTTCAAGAAACTTTACAATGAAAATATGTTTAGTGCATGAGATTAACAGGGTATAAACGTTTTTTCTGCATAACAATAACATTTTTGTTATTATGATTCCTAGGTCTTAGGACTGAATGTCTTCATCATCTTTGTATCATATTATATAGTAAGAAATAGTTTTGAATGCTGATAGCAAGTGAGAGCTAGTAAAATTTTAAAATGTCATATTACATACTTAATTCTCTCGCGCTTCAGTAATAATATTGTTTCATATACAGCTGGAAAGAGTAAAGAGCTTCTGAGCATTATGCACTTTACACCTGATGTCTACGTTATGAATAACTCTTTAATAAATAACTATTTTGTGCCAGAATCAGAAGTGTATTATGCAATGTGGAGGTATGAGAATGAAACTTGCAGGCTTGAGGACTGTGATCTTGATTCATAAATTTTGTTTGGATAACAGGAAGTTGAAAGTAACTTCAATTGTTTAAATATAAAATGGTAGTAGACAAATTTATTATCATTATGATACCTTTTATAAGGGATTAATAGAAGTTTCAAGCTTCCTTAAGACATTCTACCAGACATAGTCTTTGCTGAAACTTCGAGAGTACTTAAATCTTTGTGACCATGGTCCATACCTGGAAGATTTCTTCTCATCATTTTAAACATGGATGTTAAAGCTTGAATATATACACAAACTGATGATTTGTTAACAACATTTATCTCATAAAGCAATGGTGTGCAATAAATATTAAAATATAATGTGAACAATAATTATGCAAATTTGTGTTGAGTTGTTTTTGACTTGCCTCATACTTCTTAACTCCCTCGCAGACTCAAGTTTTTTCACTGCATTTGTGACATTCTCAATGCTGTATCACATTCAGAGTTGTGAACATGATACAGCATTGAGAATGTCACAAATGCAGTGAAGAAACTTGAGTCTGCGAGGGAGTTAAGAAGTATGAGGTGAGCCAAAAACAACAACACAAATTAAAATAAACCTCATAGTGTTATTTCCTACCTACATAACTTAATTATGCAAATATTTATATTTTCCAAAAGGGAAACAAATGTAATAATGAAAAAGATTATAGAAACAAATTTTGATTGTATTTCCATGTGAGAAAAAACAATGTTTTGCATTATCATGGGCATATAGGGAATTTTATAAGATTTTCAAGTAGAAATACTTTTAAACATCTCCTAAGTAATAAATAATCTAACATGGGTTGTCAAACAGATTTAAGTCCTCATCCGAAACAGTAAATGAGAAAGTGTAACAAATCACCAATCAAATCAAACCTTTAATTAAACATTTTAAAACTTAAGAAATCATAAAATCACAAATTTCATAAAAGCATAGATTATAGAACAGTATACTCTTTATGTAAAATTGTAGGCTTTCACGTCAGGTGTCTTGATTCCTGTTCGGTTTGTCTTTCGGGCTAAATGGCCGTGGTCTGATTTTCTTAAAACTCAACGTTTTGTCTACTACTGCGGTAGACATCCTCTGGAGATTCTGCATGCTGTATGAACTAACTCTGCAGCCGACAGTTGAAGAGTTAGGAGTGCATACAGCACGCAGAATCTCCTGAGCATGTCTACCGCAGTAGTAGACGAAACATTGAGTTTTAAGAAAACAAGACCACGGCCATTTAGCCCAAAAGACAAACCCAACAAGAATCAAGTAGTCTTTTTTCAACTAATGAATAGAGTAAATGTAAATAAAATTTCCATGACTTTGGATTGCATCACAATTTATATTGAACTCAAAAGCTAATTAAAATCTCCCGAGATAACATGGGGTTTTTTAAATATATGTGTGGGAAATAACACTATGAGGTTTATTTTATTTATATTTTAGTTTGTTGTTTTTTTTGACTCGCCTCATATTTCTTGATTTTTATGCAGACTGGTTTCATTGCTATCTGTGAAACATTCTCGATGCATCACAACTGTTTTTTTGCAGTTGTCCCTCCTGCAAATTGACATCTGTACCCTCTGTTGGTTGATCGATGAACTTAAGCCAATAGAGGGTGCAGAAATCAATTTGCAGGAGGGACAACTGCAAGTTGTGATGCATCGATAATGACTGTAACATATGTTTTTGGACTCATCTGTACCTGACAAATGAACTATAGAAAAATATTGATATGTACGGAAGCATGGTTTGTAAATGCAATGCATCAAGTGTTTTAAACACAGTATTTGTAAATAATATTCCATATATAGAATAAATTAGTATCCATAAGAACTTGGTAAATTTAATGTTTTATCCTTAATTGCTACATGCTTCAGATAATATAACATACTTCACTTTTTTCCAAAATATTTAAGTGACTTATTCCTCTTGACGACACCCAAGACATTCTGTTTATTAACTTAAGTTATTTCTAACACATGTAATATCACAAATTTCAGTAACATTGTTCTAATTAACATAAACAGCATTACTAAAAACTATAGTAGATACAATTTGGAAATTCATAAGCTGAAACTAATTGAACAAATTACGACTTTTTAAAAAAATCAAATTCGCCAATAATTTCATTTCAAAGTAAGTATTACCCTCACTTTTTTTTCCTAATGAAAGAAATTGAAGATGAAGGACACTTGGATGAATTGTTTTTATAAAAGAATTCTTCAGATTATCACCAAGGCCTCCACGGTTTTTCTTCAACACTTGCTACTCTCTCAGGTGCAGTTTCCTTCTTCACAACCAGTGCAAGAGGTTTTTGAAGAGGTGGACTGTATGACCTTATTGGTGAATGCCTATCCATCATTTCATATCCCCCATTATTATGATGAGCATTCTGAGGACTTACTGGTAAGTGATAAGCAGTAGGGGATGTAGCTACATCTCTGCAGACAGGTGGATTCACCACAGTGTTTACTGCTGACTGAGGACTGCTTACTGTTAATCTCTCAAACTGAACAGGAGATGTTGATGTGGAGGCACAAGACGATGACGTCGATGAAGAAGCAGAAGCTGTTGATGATGTTCTTGTTGGAATAGGTATAAGCATTGGAAGAGGCGAGGATGAAGAAGAATTAGAGGATGGTGCAGGAGAAGATGCAGGCGATCCGGATGGAACTGAAGCAACTTGCCTAAATATCTGAGCAGCATTTGACCCAGATGAAGGAAGAACAAGTGCAATATCACCATTTGCAAGTCTTGTAGGCACCAATTGTAACCCAGTTCCATTTGAACTAGTTGTGAAGAAGATACCATTTGGAGTTGTAGATGTTCCAGATGAATTCTGAGGATTGTCAACAGTTGGGTGTGATGCTGAGGTTGGTAGAATGTGTACTTGAACTGCAGTATGATGTTGTTGATGTTGGGAAGGAACTGGAGTAGGTTCTTGTGTGGGTTGGGTCTGTGAAGTACTATTAACAGTGCTTGCTGTTGTACCATTCAGACAATTTGCAAGGTGTTGAAGAAGTCTTCTTCGGACTGGAGATTCTAATCCAGGGAAACGTCCCACTTCACCGGCACACTCACTGAATCCTGCACGGAACTTGTTAAGGACATTAGGATCTGTTGCTGCTGACATTGCTACTTGTTGTCTCTGGAGATTTTCTAAATGTTTCACTGTCATTTCAAGAATGTCTGCCTTCTCCAGTTTTGAATGCCTTGCAGGCTGTAAACAAGAAAATCTCTTATTAATACAATACCAACAAAATATCTAATCATGACAACTTAAAAAAGTATCATGACTAATGTTAAGATTTTGGTACTAAAACACAGGAATTCAGAGTGCTTTAATGATACTGTACAGGCCATAATAGAACTTGCTTATATATATTTTAATAAACAATATCTAGTTCCATACAATTTGCTACACAGAAACAAACTTAAAATGTTCTTGTTCTAACTTGTTATGAAGAGAACAACTAGATGATTGTGAGGAAGTAACATAGAAAGAATATGTAGCCTATATAGGATAAGTATCTACTACAATGACTATTGGTGCAATCCTTTCAGTACGGTATGAACAACTGATACAATGAGCTTATTTACAATGTTCTGCTGTTAAAAAAATTTAAGAAAACAATTTTTACTCAATTATGATTTCATTTATAGGCAGCTCCGTGGCGCAAGCGGTTAGACGCTCGCCTCTCACTGCTAGGTTCAGGAGATCGGTCTCGGTCATTCCATGTGAGTTTCGTGGTGGACGAAACGGAGCTTGGACAGGTTTTTCTCAGGGTTTCTCCTGCCACAAATTTCATTCCGCCATTTTTGCATACTCATCTCATCCATTTCGCTTCATTTCGTTCATCTGACCCTGTGACGGTGCGTCATAAGTGGTCAGCCGATACCCTTGTAGTTCACAGACCTCTATAAATATAGGAGCTTCATCTCATCTTATCCCTCGACCCATGGACTAGTGGTTATGCTCCTTGCCTCTGGTCTCGAGGGTCGCGGGTTCAAAACCCGGCCGGGGTCTATGGATTTTTTAGGATGGAAAAATCCAAGGAGCAAGTCCTCCGGGAGGGACTTTAAGCCGTGGGTCCCGAGTCTAAAGATTTTCAGGCTCGTAAAAGATTCTTAAGCCTAAATGAAAAGGCCTCTAAGCAAAATTTACCAAATTTTCCCGTCCTAGTACTACCTTGGTTTCCTAGATGTCAGTATGAGGTGGAACGCTGACTACGGACCACTCAAATGACATCTATACGAAAACGAGTAACTAAATTAGTTTGGTTCAATTCAATTCTTCCCAGTAGGGGGAGAGTGCCTAAATCTCTGATAACGGAAACATGGGCTCACAAGACAAGAATAATATTTTCATTTATCCCATTCACTTGTTGAAGCCAACATAAAAGAGTAATTCTCACCAAGAAATGAATGAGAACCATGTTTTCTGAAATAGCAGTCATTATGATGGGTCTTATTTGTAATGGTGTATCTAGGAATGTTCTAGATGATGTGATGAATCATATATTCTGTCGTAGAAATGATAAAGCAGTTATGTACTATGAACTTTCTGTTTTTGCAGCAGTGAGACACAATGTAAGGGCATTTGTTGGAGAAAATATTAGTCATAAATATAATACTACTATGCCTATTGATTTGCATAAGTCTCAGTCATATTAATCAGGCTCAAAATAAGCAATTCATTCATTGCAATATCAATGTATAATCAGATAATAATCATCATACATTGAAGGATAAGATATGTAATAAATGATACTGCAGAAATCTGTGACATTTACTCAAATATGATTGAAAACTTTTAAAATATGATTCAGGGATGACTCAAATTATTAAAATTAATTTAAATTCTGGAAATGCATGTTATTATGCATTACAGAGACTCTTGACGTCCCAACTCCTTTCAAAAAACGTTAAACTGAAAATATATAGAATTATTATTCTACCAGTTATATTATATGGGTGCGAAACATGGACTCTTACTTTAAGGGAGGAAAGGAGATTACGAGTATTTGAGAATAAAGTTCTTAGGAAAATTTTTGGACCAAAGAGAGATGAACAGACAGGTGAATGGAGAAGACTGCATAACAGTGAATTACATGGTCTTTATAGGAAGACAGTAATAAAGAGAACAGTTAAGTCTCGTAGACTGCGATGGGCAGGACATGTTGCACGAATGGGGAATGAAAGACGTGCATGGAAGCTTCTTATAGGAAAACCAGAGGGAAAAAGCCCAGTTGGTAGACCAAGAATGAGGTGGGAGAATAACATTAACTATGATATGAGGGAAGTAGATTATACAGGGGATGATTGGAAAACATTAGCTCAGGATAGGGGTGTATGGAGAGCTTATGTCCGCGCGGCAATGAACCTACGGGTTCGATAGTGCCAGTGAGTTAGTTAGTTAATGTAATTGATAAATTATTTTGGTGATTTTTATTTAAATTTTATGAACAATTTTTACTTCTAGAAGATTCATTTTATTTGTATTAATATTAGTCCACCGTGGGGTAGGGATGTCGTTAACTAGGATGGTGCAGGCCCGCGACCGTGGGGTAGGGATGTCGTTAACTAGGATGGTGCAGGCCCGCGACCGTGGGGTAGGGATGTCGTTAACTAGGATGGTGCAGGCCCGCGACCGTGGGGTAGGGATGTCGTTAACTAGGATGGTGCAGGCCCGCGACCGTGGGGTAGGGATGTCGTTAACTAGGATGGTGCAGGCCCGCGACCGTGGGGTAGGGATGTCGTTAACTAGGATGGTGCAGGCCCGCGACCGTGGGGTAGGGATGTCGTTAACTAGGATGGTGCAGGCCCGCGACCGTGGGGTAGGGATGTCCGTTAACTAGGATGGTGCAGGCCCGCGACCGTGGGGTAGGGATGTCGTTAACTAGGATGGTGCAGGCCCGCGACCGTGGGGTAGGGATGTCGTTAACTAGGATGGTGCAGGCCCGCGACCGTGGGGTAGGGATGTCGTTAACTAGGATGGTGCAGGCCCGCGACCGTGGGGTAGGGATGTCGTTAACTAGGATGGTGCAGGCCCGCGACCGTGGGGTAGGGATGTCGTTAACTAGGATGGTGCAGGCCCGCGACCGTGGGGTAGGGATGTCGTTAACTAGGATGGTGCAGGCCCGCGACCGTGGGGGTAGGGATGTCGTTAACTAGGATGGTGCAGGCCCGCGACCGTGGGGTAGGGATGTCGTTAACTAGGATGGTGCAGGCCCGCGACCGTGGGGTAGGGATGTCGTTAACTAGGATGGTGCAGGCCCGCGACCGTGGGGTAGGGATGTCGTTAACTAGGATGGTGCAGGCCCGCGACCGTGGGGTAGGGATGTCGTTAACTAGGATGGTGCAGGCCCGCGACCGTGGGGTAGGGATGTCGTTAACTAGGATGGTGGCAGGCCCGCGACCGTGGGGTAGGGATGTCGTTAACTAGGATGGTGCAGGCCCGCGACCGTGGGGTAGGGATGTCGTTAACTAGGATGGTGCAGGCCCGCGACCGTGGGGTAGGGATGTCGTTAACTAGGATGGTGCAGGCCCGCGACCGTGGGGTAGGGATGTCGTTAACTAGGATGGTGCAGCCCGCGACCGTGGGGTAGGGATGTCGTTAACTAGGATGGTGCAGGCCCGCGACCGTGGGGTAGGGATGTCGTTAACTAGGATGGTGCAGGCCCGCGACCGTGGGTTAGGGATGTCGTTAACTAGGATGGTGGCAGGCCCGCGACCGTGGGGTAGGGATGTCGTTAACTAGGATGGTGCAGGCCCGCGACCGTGGGGTAGGGATGTCGTTAACTAGGATGGTGCAGGCCCGCGACCGTGGGTAGGGATGTCGTTAACTAGGATGGTGCAGGCCCGCGACCGTGGGGTAGGGATGTCGTTAACTAGGATGGTGCAGGCCCGCGACCGTGGGGTAGGGATGTCGTTAACTAGGATGGTGCAGGCCCGCGACCGTGGGGTAGGGATGTCGTTAACTAGGATGGTGCAGGCCCGCGATTGGGATACGTTTTCTGGGCAATGTTTTTTGGGGGTTTTCATTCACTTTTAATATAAAGGTTGGGAAAATTTAATCCTGAACACCATCTGGCTATCATAATCACTCTATAACGTCTGACTTATAGACGTGGAACCGCTTTCTCACTTCATATACAGGATCGAACAACAGCTGCAACGAAAGCCATGTACGATATCCCAAAACTCCAAAGACTATCCCTCTCAACTGCAATGAAACTCTTCAACCTTAAAGTAATGCCGGCCGCAACATACGGAATCCAGCTTATATGGAATTACTTGACGGTGAAAAATCTTAAGAAACTGGAAAACGTTAAATCAAGGTTTCTCAAAAGAGCACTGTCAATTTCAAAATATACAAGAAATAGTTATGCCTATACAATAGCCCAGGAATCCTTCTTCATCGAAGATATCAGACACTGTTTCAGACTACCGGAAACGCAAGCATACAGGATCGTCATCGAGGAGAGACAGAACAAAGCCGCCCAGATACCGACAGAAATTATGGAAACAGACGCAATGAAAACGGAAACCTGGAAGCAACCGAATTTCGAACTTCGACACCTGTACACACGTTTCGCAGCCCATGGATTTCATGGGAATATATGCCTGAACAACATGTACCATGAACCCAAGGAGGACTGCATCTGTAAATTATGCAACTATCCATGTCCAAAATATCATCTAGCGAAGTGTAAAAACAGGACTCTGCCTCTAAACAATTTAATTAAAGACTGGTAAAAAGCTAAATTTAATTTGATGTACACATTGTGTTTAATAAATATATTAAATAATCACTCTATATATTTGTCTTTTATAATTGTATGAGTGAATGTAACTTGTCTAGTATGTTTTGTGTTGTCTCGAAGGTGGCCGGTTGCGTCAGCTTTTACTCCCAGACTCGGAACGGTTCATGAGTGTAAAACATCCGTAGCAGTTGAATGCAGGCTTTCACGGCCGGTAATCATGATGTTGAGTGATTCCGGGTTCTGTGGCCGTGGTCCATAGTTGGTGTTGATACCAGACGTTTTCGCCCTCAACTGCGGAGGGCATCTTCAGTGGCGAGTGCTTCTAGGCGTGTTTCCTGGTCGGAAGCTCTACTTAGAGTGAACGCTGCGGGTGTTGTATTGATACTAGTGGTGGGAGCAGGGTGAGCGGGCGTGGCTCTTGCTGATTGGCTAATGGTCGTCTCCTTGTTGTCCCTAGTGTTGATGCATTTATTTTCTAGTGTACGGTACCAGGCCTTAGACAGTTTAATACCTTCCTCTTTTCTGTTAATATTTTCCTTATGCTTGTGTATTTCTATAGCCTCTCGATATAATCTAGGGAAATAATAGGAAGTTGTGGCTAAAACTTGTGTATCATCGAATAGAATCTGGTGTCCATTCATAATGGCATGTTCTGCTACAGCCGATTTATCCATTTCTCCTTGTCTGCAGTTTCTTTTGTGTTCTGATAAACGGGTGGCTATACTTCTTTTTGTGGTCCCTATGTATGGTTTACCACACGAACAAGGAAGTCGATATACGCCGCAAGTGGAGAGAGGTGGCCGAGGATCCTTAGCCGTACGGACACAAAATTAACGAATACGTTCTGGGTTATTATCTCATAGATTGATCTTTGGAAGAGCTAAGAGACTGAATTTATGATTTATAGAACTGGATTTTTTTAATGTATAATAGTTATTTGGTTTTAAAACTTTTTTTTGCAAAATAAGCTCTTAGCAAGCACCCCCCCCCCCTCCTTTTCTACAGCTACATTATATTTCATTCACGAGAATAAATGTTAACTGTATTATCCATTTTATAACATCAATACGGTACCAGCACCTCTAAAGGTAAAATGTTAGATCTACAACGTTTCGTTATATAAAAGAAGATTCCTCTCGACCTTCTCTATCCTCAATTAGTATTTTTTTTTTTTGCAAATGCCCCAGGTTGTCTTTCGACATTCCTGCTATTCTCTCCTGGCATGGCGTACTTATAACCCACTTCTGAGGTTGGGGCGTCTGGAAGGCGAGGTTACGCTGCCCCAATGACATGTGAGTTGATGATGATGGCAATGATGCGCCAGGAGAGACCTTAAACTAAACTTAAGCTAATTAGGCGAATGTGATATTGATGATATGATGGTCAGATGATGTTCGGGGACCTTTTGGGCCTTAAAGTTTCCGGACGTTTATCTTACAGGTGAGGAAAAACCCGGAAAAAACCTCACCCAAGAAACTTGTCACTACCGGGGATCGAAACCGGGCCCGCTGCGTGACAAGACAGCACCATGGAGATATCTGCATGAGTTAACAGGTGAAAAAAGGCCAACCCAGCAATTAAGTTGGAATGTATCTAGTTTTCAATTATCAATAATTGTGGACTTGAGGCTGATCGAGACCGCAGCGGTGGACCGAATAATAAATATCCGCACGCAATAAAAACTTTTACAATACTATTAAATGTTATATATAAGACTATAAAACTATTGATTTTTTCTTAACCCTTAAATTAAAAATATATCCTATTGGATACATTGATATAATTTATTTAATATTGTTTTTAGATCAACAAAAGAACAAACGAGTAAAAATTACTTAAATGTATGTCAAATTACGCAATAATGCATAATAATAACTTACAGTTTTACATTAATTTATTTTCCTTGCGGTCCGGAACATTCAAATAACTGTCACGAGAAAATATTGACAACTTAAGGGTTAAAAACTATCGATTTCATCTTATCTCTTACCGACAATCTAAAAAACATAATTACATGGAATTGTTGATACTTACATCTTTTTTCATTGCATCCAAAATTAACGTCTTCAGTTCGTTTAAGCAGTTATTTATCCGAGCTCTTCGTCTCTTCTCCATTATAGGTTTATTACTCTGAAATAACAGAGAAAACATAGAAGTAATTTCTTAAAATGTACATCATCAGCATTTTGTGATAAACAATTTTCGGGTGAGTGTGTAAAGAGATATATCACCAGTCCAATTTTACTTTTACATATCAATAATCCAAAATAACGAGTTACTATGAAACCCTCTCTGAAATTTTAATCACCATTGTCACTATAAGGTATTGCCCGTCCTACAATATCAATATTTTGTGTTTTATGATACAAAAAAAAAAGTATCTTTCTAGCTTAGATAACTCATTTTTTCACAATTTTGGATACATCTCTCTTTACTACCTACCCACCCGAGAATATATATATATATATATATATATATATATATATATATATATATATATATATGTATATAACATGTAGTCAATGTACCCATTTCACCAATTAAACATTAAAAGAGTCAACATGTTTCAACAGCGAACCTGTCATTTTCAAGACTAAATATGGAAAATTACGGCCGGTGAATACCTCCCAAAGAGTCCGATTTTGAGTTCGAAATTACTTTTCATAATTTATTTCTATATCTCAAGTTTGATTCCGAAAGAGAGCAATTCCCCCACTAGAGCGTTACAGATTACATATTTATAGGCCCAGACCTACATACTTCTTTCTTTGTTTGTATGTGCGTGCGATTTAACTCTTTTTCAGTGTCTGCTGTCCCGCGCCGTAGCCGAGTGGTTAAGGTAAGAAGCCTTGGCGCATAGCTACGGGACTTGCTCTGGTTCGAGTCTCCATGGGGGAAGAAATTTTCTCATGATATTTCGGCCAATATGGGACCAGTGCCCGCCCAGCATCGTGAAGCATTTGGGTAGCTACAATAAGTAGCGGTTCCAGGTTGAGAAAACCAGCTATAACAGCTGGGGGACTCGACATGCTGACCACATGTCACCCCTACACTGGCTAGATTATCATCTACCCCTGTGATTGACATGTAGATGTGAGGCCAGCAGCTGACTGCAATTATTATTATTTCAGTATCCACTAATTAAGATCGATTATGATTTCCAATTTTTAAAATTGTTTCATGAACAATTTCGGCAGACACATTCAATCGAAATTCATTAAAGTGATTATTTTTATGTACTTAAGTCACTGTTGCAAGATACTCTTTGGAATGTTTATAGCGCTATTCAGTGGACAGAGCGAGTTCTGTCTCATTTTGTGAACAACGCTGTAAAACTTAACCGTATAAAGAAGTTTTCTATTGTGCGTTGGAAGACAATAGGCCAAAAGTTTAGAGCGATCTTTTGTATTCAGCGTGACTTTAAAGATATAAAGATGTCTTCTATTTAGCATATTTTAGGTCAGAAACATATTTACATAGTGACCCTTGAATTTTAACTTGAACAATAAGTCTCTTTTTCTACGACACGACACGTGTTAAATAAAAATTGTTGATTAATTTTGGAGCGATAATACATTAGAAATTAATCAAGGATGCCCGCTATCTCCTGCACTCTTTAGTATATATATATATATATATATATATATATACGAGATCATTGTACAATGGCAATCAAATTTAACCACAGAGTTTAAAGTTGGCGGTACGATTCTAAATACCATACTGTTTGCAGACGATCAGACAATCCTTAGCTCTTCAGAAGACAATTTACAAATAGCAGCATATAAATTAAACGAAATAGCAAATAAATTCAATATGACAATCTCTGAAAGTAAATCGAAAGTAATGGCATTCAACGGGAAAGACCATATGAGGTGTAAAATCAGTATTAATAACAGTATAATACAACAGGTGAACAATTTTAATTATTTAGGATGCAATGTATCATACTGCCAGAAGGAAGATATTAATATTAAATTAAATAGATTTTACAGAATGTGTGGCACTATAAGACGGACACTGAAAAATAAAACTTTGAGGAGCACACAACTAAAATTTTACAAAATTATGGCAGTGCCTGTGTTAACATATGCAAGTGAAAATTGGACTCTTAACCGTTCAGACAGAAGGAAAATAGAAACTGCAGAAATGAAGTTCCTACGTTCAGTAGCGGGTGTGACAATTTTGGACAAGAAAAGAAGTGAGGATATTATGAAGGACTTAAATATTTTCAATTTAACAAATAGAATTGACAACATGAGAAACAACTGGTATGAACATGTCAAGAGAATGCCTAGAGATAGAATCCCTCAGCTGTTACTAAAGTACAAACCAATAGGACATAGAAATGTTGGACGCCCATTTACTAGATGGGAGGATTCATTAAATCCCACTTGATGTGAAAACAGGTCAAAAGGCCTAATTTCATGAAGCATAAGAAGAAGATTTTGGAGCTTGTAGGTATTTTGAAGTGTCTCCTGAGTTCGCTACTAACGTACTGCAGGGTTAGTCCTTTGGAGGGGCTGCCTCCTTAAAGCCTTAGGACTTGCTTCCTTGTGTTTTATCCCCACAAGGAGGGTTGCCTCTTCCACCTTCTGCCGTTGAGGACTTCACTCTTGTTTCCCCGAGCTGGGTCTCTTATTTCATCCCCAGAGATTGGGTTGCCACTTCCGCCATTTTCGCCGTTCAGATATTTCTATCTCCGCCGTGTCTGCCGTTGTGGTCTTCCGTGTTTGCAGCTTCCAGTGTAGTCGTTGCTCCCACGTTACGGATTATTCTTTAGGATGACTGAGAATAGAATACCAAAAGCAGCATATAACTATTCACCACGAGGAAGAAGTTTGGGAAGAACAAGGAAAAGATGGAAAGAGTAGCAATTTGGAGCCGGAACAGGCTAGTAAATAAGCCTAAACCGTGAAGAAGAAAAATAAGTAGTTGATTAATTTTAATATCTTGTTTGTTACAAAAACAATTACGTTACACTAAGATTAGATTATCAGGAAACTGTTAAATGATGCAAGTAATTGCGTTTTAATCCAAAGTTGTCTTTCAAAATACCTTGTGAAATATTTTCAACGGAATTTTCCAACTCAATTTATTCTTTACATACTATAATTAAATCACTAGGATTATCAAACCCTGAGGATCATGAATGAGCTGACATAAGCTCTCCATACATCACTATCCTGAATTTAGGCATATATTTACTATCCTTGTATACATAACTCTTTTTTTTTCGTTTATACTGGTTTTCCTTCTTGCTTTACCCATTTCTTTTTTCTTTTACCTGTTTGTTAACTTTCATTAGTTCTTACACAAGAGACACACACACCCAGACCCAAGGTGGAGATTAAAAATCCCTTACCCCGTCGGGAATCGAACCCGGGTCGCCGGAGTGGAAGGTAGGGACTCTACCGACTACGCCACGGCGACGAACTTTTGTTAATATGTCACTTGGCTGTATAACACACCATATATTTTTTTTATTTCTTTCTTTCTCTTTTCTTTCGTTTACACCGTTCTTCCTTTTTGCTCTACCTTTGTTAACCTTTTTATCTTATTCACACATACAAACACAAGACAGGACACACACCCAGACCCAAGGTGGAAATTTAAAATCCCCTACCCCGCCGGGACTCGAACCCGGGTCGCCGGAGTGGAAGGTAGGGACGTCGCCACGGCGACGGACTGTTTCACATCTTGGTTATCTTATTTTTCCACACCATTCTTCCATATATGCCTGTTAGTTTTCCATCTTCAAATTCTTCTTTATTTGACATTTCTAATAAAGTTTCCGTGTTCTAGATTTAACGCACGCAAAATAACCTCCATCCATAGTAATTCTGCCCGAAGGCAGGTCCTTCACTGCAATCATAGCATTTTCATGCTATGCTTGCAGCTTTACTAGGGAATTGTAGGTGTGGTAGCTTCCCGTTGCTTTCCACACCGGTGAAGGATGATGATAATGATAAGAATGATAATGATAAGGAAGATGATGGCCATATGATTTCGGGGACCGTTTGGGCCTTAAAAGTTTTCCTGACATTTGTCTTGCAGGTGAGGAAAAACCCCGATAAAAACCTCACCCAGAAAAACTGCCCCGACCGTGGATCGAACCCGGGTCCGCTGCGTGACAAGGCAGCACGCTACCTCGAGACCACAGCCGTGGACCTATATAATAAAAATTTAAAGATATAAATATGTGGCACAAAAACAATAATATTTAAAAACACAAAAAATGACACAAAACTAAAATTTTATAAAGCAGTCTCCTTACTGTTGTATGGTAGTGAATTTTGGGTTTTAACTAAAAAAGAGAAGAGAAGATCATAGAAGCAGCTGAAATGAGATTTCCGAGAAGTATGGCTGGCTGCAAATTTCTATATGAAAGAAGAAGTGAAGATATTAGAAAAGAGCTAAATATTTTTAAACTTTTAGATAAACTCTGGTCCCGAGGGTCTCGGGTTCAAACCTGGCCGGAGTCGATAGATTTTTTAGGATGGAAAAATCCAAGGAGCAAGTCCTCCGGGAGGGACTTTAAGCCGTGGGTCCCGAGTCTGAAGATTTTCAGGCTCGTAAAAGATCCTTAAGCCTGAATGAAAATGCCTCTAAGCAAAATTTACCGCATTTTCCCGTCCTAGTACTGCCTTGGTTTCCTAGATGTCAGTATGAGGCGGAACGCTGACCACGGACCACTCAAATTACATTTATACGAAAACAAGTGTAACTAAATTAGTATGGTTCAAATTCTTCCCTGTAGGGGGAGAGCGCCTAAATATCTGTTAAGGGAAAACATGGGCTTACAAGATTACAAGAAAAGAAGTTAAAATAAAAAAAAAATATAGAAAAAACTGGAAGGAACATGTTCAAAGAATGAAAGATCATCGCATTCCAAAAATTATACTTATTTACAAACCAAGAGGACACAAATATTGGTAGACCGAAAAAGAAGATGAATTCAACTTTTTGAATGAGAATCTATGAGACAGGAACAAGCCACATGGGCTTAATCATTGATTGTTGATGATGAATTAACCTGCAACAAACTGCAGGTCTAACATTCATGCAAGTTAACCGCAAAGGTAAAAGAACGTCCAGCCAGTATCGGGGGTTACGTGTGGTCAGCATCTCAGGGTCCCCCAGACATTAAATCTAGTCTTCTCAAACTAGAGCCGTTATAGGCCTTCTCTCCCAGTTCGTCATTCTCCCTTCTCATTCTTCGCCTACCTCCATATAGGTCTGTCATGTACAGTAAAACTTGTTTAATCCGGAACGTGAATAATACGGGAAAATGTCCAACGTGAACAAATTTATTGGTTCCGGTGAAATAATAGTAATTTTACACGTATTTATTTTCCATAAAACGATACTAAAATTATACTCTTTCAGTTTTTTATAGTGCGGAATTTTGTCTAATGTGGAAAAAAATTGGTCCCGTGCGATTCCGTTTTGAACAAGTTTTACTGTATAGGTCTAGCATAGTTCATCTTCAAATTCTGCTTTGACATTTCTACTAAAATTTTCCATGTCCTATTTTTAACACACAATAAGACCGGAGCACGAAAAAGCATCTGAAGTCCGATTCCGATTGAGGGTCTTTCCACTTTTCAGCGGTTGCCCTTTTACCAGCCGGCTGCTGGCCCTTCACATCCACATGTGTCAATCACAGAGGTAGATGATCAACAGCCAGTGTAGGGGTGACATGTGGTTAGCATGTCGAGTCCCCCAGCCGTTATAGCTGGTTCCTGAACCTGGAGCCGCTACTTATTGTAGCTACCCAATTGCCTCACGATGCTGGGTGGGCACCGGTCCCATACTGGCCGAAATACCGTGAGAAAATTTCTTCCCCCATGGAGACTCGAACCAGCGCAAGTCCCGTAGCTCTGCGCCAAGGCTTCCTACCTTAACCGCTCGGCTACGGCGCGGGACATCTGAAGTCTGAAATCTAATAAACTCCATGGTGCGACAGTCCTATAATGCCCTTGACCTACGCCTAAAATCTGCTTGATAATCAAAGAGAAGGACATCATCCAGTCAGTATCGGAAGGGTTACTTGTCAGCATGTCGGATACCCCAGCCATTAAAGCTGATATTCTCGACCTGGTGTCGCTATTTACTGCATATACCCAAATTCCTCACGATCCTGGATAGGCTGGATCGGTTTAACACCAATCGTAATTTGATGAGAAAATTTTTTCCCCTTTGCGACCTCATAGCTCTACAACAAAGCATGATACCTAAACCGTTGGGCTATGATGTGGAACTACCATCTTATATCTAAAGTGCCATGTTTAATACTGTCTCACTAGTGTTTTGAAATGGTCATGAAAAAAGATCGACAGAAAACACGTAATTGTGAAAAATACTATAAATAGTCAAGAGCAAGAGGGGCAGCTGAAAATAGAATGGATTGTTAGCGTTTTAAGCAGCATATTAGAAAAAAGGGATTGGAGGTCGTCTTCTTCTTCTTCCTTCCAAGTATTAGGCCAAGGCCTGTTACGATCCTATAGAAAATTTTCCCTCCACCGTTTCATAGGACGACCCAGTGATCTTCGTCCTCTTGGTATATAATTAGGCTATAAACAGCTTTGGGGATCCGATTTGAACTCATTCTTTCAAGATGGTGTTTCCAATTTAGTTGGTACTGTTTAATATATTGCAAAATTGGCATAGTCTTCAATTCTTTTAAGATATCGGTGTTCCTTTTCCGATCCCATCTGGTGTAACCCGCTGTTCTGGGCATGAATATCATTTCACAAGCCGTTATTCTGCTTTCATGTTGTCTTTTTAGTGTCCATGGATTGGAGGACGGAAATTGAAATGACAAATATGTAGGCAGAGAAGTGTAGAGAAGAACAGGGCACAAAAAGAGTAAAACATTACGAAACCTGCTAAATAAATAAATAAATGAATAAAATGTAGTAAACAATTTGAATACTGGCAAACTCAATTGATAACTGATATAAATTTAAATTTATTTTACATGACGTAAGACATTTGTGAGGTCAATATTACATTTTTGCATGTAGGCCTACTTGCTGTATTTATAAAGCCATGGTTTTATCTCCGGCTATAATTCAAGTATTTTAAACTGGATCATTTCGGCAAGTTTATGGTTCTCTCCCGAACCCACTTTCTGCGGATCGTGTTTGGAATTTATTGCTGCCTCATGCAAATTAATGCCAACCTCGCGTATTTTTATTCTCCATTCGTTTGTTTATCCCTCTATTTTGTTTTTAAAGTTATCGCAGGTTCTAAAGTATAGAATGTACCCTCCAAGCATTATCTCAAAGTCGGAAAGAAAATGTGATCATGGCCGTCTGTTTTAAGTTTTGATAGTCCAGTAAGTTTTTGTTTATGATACCGGTGCCGGTTTTATAGTGTGTAAAAGAGAAACGGTTAATTTATTTCTGTGATTTGTTAAGGAAAATACATTTAACCGAAAATTGCTTTAAAAAAGTAAAAAAAAAAATGTTTCTCGTATTTCCTTTACAAAAAATAAATTATCATCATCATCATCATCATCATCATCATCATCATAGTATATTCACGAATTTAGGCCATTTGTTGACCTGTTTCGGTCTCAAGAGAAACACATCCAGAAGTCTTTTGAATGGACGTCCTGGTCTTCTTCCAGCAGGCTGATATCTTACTTAACATCTGTTTGGGTATTCTGTGATCTTCCATTCGATGAACATGTTGCATCCATCTTGACTCATAATCAGAAATTTTGTTTTCTATAGGTTACATGTGTAATTCTTCTAAGATGTCTTCATTTTTTTGCGATCTAGTAGTGTGTATCCTCTGCAGTTCTCCGAAGGTATGTCATTTCAGCAGATCTAAGTATCTGTATATCCTTCTGTTTCAACGTCCATACTTCGCTACGATACAAAAGAGTTGGAAGAGCCAGTGTTTTTTTAACTGTGGCTTGAAGATAGAAGTATTTATTAACACTAAAATTCTTTAAAATTTTGATATTTTTGCATTTACATCTTTTTCTTCTTCATATGAGATATTGCATCCTAGATATGGAAAATTATTTACCTGCTCCAAAATTTTATTGTCAAGTACAATTTTACTTCTGACAGGATCTACACATTAAAATGCCAAAATTTTTGTTTTCTCATTATTATTATTATTATTATTATTATTATTATTATTATTATTATTATTATTATTATCATCATCATCACGATATTATCGTTACCAGTAAAATTGTTATTCGTGGGTCCGAAGTCTGAAAAGTTTCGGGTTCATAAAATAATCTCAAGCCTAAATTAGTGCCTTTGAGCAAGATTTAACCGGCATGTTCCATCAAAATAGGCCCTAATGCCATAGTTGCCTACTAGGTATCTCCTAGAGGTGATGAGCTAATTATTCGTCACTGGCTGTTATATGGATGCGAAACATGGACTCTTACTTTAAGGGAGGAACGGAGATTACGAGTATTTGAGAATGAAGATCTTAGGAAAATATTTGAGTCGGCCGCGGTGGACTAGTGGTTATGCTCCTTGCCTCTGGTCGCGAGGATCCCGGGTTCAAACCCGGCCGGGGTCGATGGATTTTTTAGGACGGAAAAATCCAAGGAGCAAGTCTTCCGGGAGGGACTTTAAGCCGTGGGTCCCGAGTCTGAAGATTTTCAGGCCCATGAAAAGGCTTCTAAGCAAAATTTACCGAATTTTCCCGACCTAGTACTACCTTGGTTTCCTAGATGTCAGTATGAGGCGGAACGCTGACCACGTGCCACTCAAAATGACATCTATATGAAAACAAGTGTAACTAAATTAGTATGGTTCAAATTCTTCCCTGTAAGAGGAGAGCGCCTAAATCTCTGTAAAGGGAAAACATAGGCTTACAATACAATACAAAAGGAAAATATTTGGACCAAAGAGAGATGGACAGGTGAATGGAGAAGACTGCATAATAGTGAATTACATGGTCTTTATAGGAAGCCAGATATAATGAGAACAGTTAAGTCTCGTAGACTGCGATGGGCAGGACATATGGCACGAATGGGGAATGAAAGACGTGCATGGAAGCTTCTTGTAGAAAAACCAGAGGAAAACGCCCAGTTGGTAGAACAAGAATTGAGGTGGGAGAATAACATTAAGTATGATTTGAGGAAAGTATATTATACAGGGAATGATTGGAAAACATTGGCTCAGGATGGGGATGTATGGAGAGCTTATGTCCACGCGACCATGAACCTACGGGTTCGACAGTGCCAGTGAGTTAGTTAGAGGAATGTGTTTTTACCTTCGCCCTTATTGTGATCTTAAATACCGTTACCTTTTGCTTGCTTTGAATGAAAATAGACAATATAATTTACAGTAACTTAGATCCGGTTTCTGGTAAAATGCATTGAGAATTTAAAACAGAAGTGAATGGGTTAAGAACAAAAGCAAATAAAATATCAAGGCGCAAATTCCTGAGGTATTTTAAAATCGCAATAAAACATTTCAAAGGAAAAATTATAGAGTATCTAAAATGGTAGTAATGAGAGACCAGTAAGAAAATGAGGTGGAGAATGAAACATGTTATTATGGATTATAAGCATATCATGAAGGTGCTAATAAAAAAACACACGCCGTAATAAGAAAACTCAAACAATCTTAACTGTGCAGAGAGTTGGTAATTAGCAAGTACCGACAACTCGGCGGGAAGGTCAGTAGATGCAGAATATAGACACTGTATCGATGAAGCGATCATAACAAGGATACGCCGCACCTAAATGTCGGGGTGGTTACAAGAGTAGGTCATGGAAACAAATGACGATCGATTAGCCTTCAAACTCAGCCAAAATTCCTAGCAACTACGCATAAAAAAAGAAAATTAATGGTAGAGTGTAAGAAAAAAAATATTCTACTTTTGGCCAATTTAAACTTTATTATTTTTATTTCTTATTCTTTAACCTCTTCCTTTTAGATTACTTTTTACGCCATCCAGGCTTTCCAGTGACCCGACCTGATGGAAGTGACTACACTCTAATTCAACCCAGGAAGTTACTACAGACCTTATGGGCTACGCCAGTGTCCCCCTACCCACAGATGATAGATGTTGCCAAACTCATAACAACGGTATTTGTTTGTTAGGGAGGGGTGGAGGGGCAAGGTTAGCAGTACTTTTTCCAAATCTATGTACCATACGTTTAAAAAACAGTTTTTGTTTTAGGGCATGCAAACTAGTTTTATAGTAAATATGAGAGTCGACACTTTCAAACAGGATAGTACAGATCCGCACGAGTTCAATAGCAAGTGGAAACTTGTTTTTTTCTTTAAGAGGGGGTGGCTTGGACGGTTACAACTTACAACTATGTACCTGCTGTGTTGCAATCTTCAGTTTAATATAAGGATTTCTCTCAAGAAAATACTGTTAAATGGCAACCCAGTAACTTCCTGGGTTGAATCTGACTGTATCTAAACTGTTCAACACAGGTAGCGTACTGACGTCACGCAGCGGACCCAGGTTCGATCCCCGGTCGGGACAGTTTGCTGGGTGATAATTTTATCGGGTTTTTCCTCGCCTGTATGACAAATGTCAGGAAACTTTAAGGCCCAAATGGTCCCTGAACATCATATGGCCATCGCAATCATCATCATTCATATTCATCTTAGATTATACTTACTATCATCATCATTACCCATCATATCATCGCCTTCTAGGCGCCCCAACCTCAGAAGTGGGTTACAATTACGCCAATTCCAGGAGAGAACGCCAGAAATGTTCAAAAAGGGACAACTGGGGCATTAAAAAAACTGTTTATCACATACTTTTTTTTACCACAATGACATTGAAGCTCTATCCCGATGATGGTTAGGCCAGCTCCGAAAGAACAATAACATATAAGGTAAGACATAGAATCCACTCATATCCATACTAAACACGACGAATGGGATAATTACGGTGGTCAAATGTTATTCTGAGACTATTTGAGCCTTAAAGTTCCCCGACTCGTCTTAGAGGAGAGGAGAAATCTTCGTAAGTAATGCCACGAGTGATTTCTAAATTATCGATATATTCACGACTGACGAAGTGAGGACTGAATTTATCTAGAGAATTTGGAAATCAAGAGTGGCATTTGTTAGGACTATTGAACGAATAAAATTAAGCTGTTTACTCACAAATCATTAATTAAATACAGTTATTTTAAAATATTTATATATTTAATGTAAACGGCGATGTTTGAAAACAAATGAGAAACGATTGGTACGCTTCATTTGATTTTATTCGTCAGTGCAACCAGATCATGTTATTTATTGCCAAAAGAACGCAATATTGTAAGAATGCACTCTAGTGGAGAAAAAATGAAACATCAAACTGTATATTAAATCATGTCTGATGTCCTATGATGAAAATATGACAATTAGGCCTATATTTTTCTGGGGAAAAAATACATTTAAGAAAGTGCAAACAGTGGCTTCCTTTTTTGGTGGTATAATCAATTGCTACAAATGTTTTTATACTTAACTCCCGCATGCGGTATGTGTTGACATTCATGCACTATATATACAATCTGGTAGCCGTATTGTTTGCTGAGTTAGTCACTGCAAAATAATGCTATGGCGTATTCAGAATGTTAAAAAAGGAGGTGCTTTCTTTATTATGATAAACTTTAGTTGGTAAATTCTAGGCGAAACAAGATTGTGATTGGTTGTAAATAAAAAATCATTGTAACGTGATTGGTCATTGACTCCCAATTGGGGCATGAGTTAAATAGTCATAGAAACTCATCCAGGAAACTTGTCCCGAAAGAGATTGTACCCCACGCCTACTACGTCCGAGGTAACGATGTTACTCCGAAATCACACCTTTCCGGTGTACTGTTCTGTAACTCTTTTATGGGAATAATCATGGGAAATAATGTAATCATTCATTCTGGGAGACGCTTACCGATTTGTTTATGGCGAAAAAAAAACCCTACACTTGTAGTTATTAACCTATAAATTGCATTGCGATTGAAGACTGGCCGAGAATGTTCATGAATATTCAGCGAGACACGAAGCAGAACTGACAAGTGTTTCACTAGTTCAACAATTCCTCTTCCATTCAATTAAATTCAATCTTCAGTTGTAATTTATTTGTATCAATTAGATTAGTAGCTTTCCCACAATCGTGTAGCAATGTATTTCTTTCTTTACATTTCTCTGCTCACCTGAGCATGAAAGTAGCAAATACAACTCCTTGAATTCAATGACAATGTGTGACGTCACTGCACGTGTCTGTACAAACCGCAACAACATGAAATCCTAAATACTGAACAAGTTAACACATGTTCATACATTTAAAACTTTGTTCTTTAGTGCGCAGCTGTAATAAAAAGAGAGTTTTCTTTTGATTGCAATAAATGTTAATTATACTACATTTTTTCAACGATTGTGTATTGATGTTAACAGACCGCTCTTATCGAAATGATTTGGAAATACTTGTCAATAATCACTCAGTATGTTACAATGTCTTATCTCAAATATAAACTCATCTTCTTCTTCTACTACAAGGTTTAGGCTATGCAGCCTGTTCCGGCGAAGTTAAAAGTGGAGTCCATCTTCTACGTGGTCGGCCAACATCTCTTGTTTCTCTGGGATTATACAGGAAGGTTCTTTTTGGTATTCTTTCGTTGTTCATTCTCATTAAGTGTTCTGTCCATTTCTTATTATTTTCGCTGATTTTATCTTCAATTTTATATATATTTAATTCTTCTCGTATAGTTTCATTCCTTATTCTATCCGCTCTTGTGCATCCTTTCACATTACGTAAAAACAGCATTTCCGCAGTCTGTATCCTGCTTTTATCCCTTGATCTCATTATCCAATTTTCACTTCCATACAACAACAAAGGAACAGCCATTGTTTTATATAATTTAAGTTTCGTATCTTTCCTTGTTTTCCGACCTAAGGTTCTTTTTATGGTTCCACAAATAGCCTGAAAATGTAAACTCATAATTATTAAAATGCACGTTAAAATTATAAATATATAATGTTTTTGTAAGGTAAGTTATAAAATTGAAGCCTCTATTCGGATCCAGGTGACGCGACGCCCCGAAAGTATTTGTTTCCAAAATTATTAACAGTATTAGTCATTCAAAATATCTCTGCAGGCGGAAGAATTACGAAGCTCTGTTTCTACAAGTGACGTCATATAAGACAGTGTACACTGTCAGCGTCCCACGTCCCATTCCCGTTACGTGTTCTATTCCTGCATAAACACGACTGCAGTGCCCTCCGTCAACAACTGCGCTTACTCCTTAAACGGGTAATAAGATTTTGCTGTATGTTATTTTCCGAAAAAAAAATACCTTTCCTAGAAATGGCCATGACATTCCGAGAGGCTAACGAAACACAGATTTTTACATTTGAGATAAGACACGCTTTTTAAATTAAATAAGGTGAGCATGGAAGAAGTGGTTATGTTGGACAAGGTTTCAGGCTGTTTAAGTTTTCCGGCATGTGTTTACAAGTGAGAAACCCGAAAAAAAATGCTTTTAACTTGACTAGCCCATGGACTATTACTTTAAGGAAGGAAAGGAGATTACGAGTATTTGAGAATAAAGTATTTAGGAAAATGTTTGAACCAATAATAACAGATGAATGGAGAAGACTACATAACAATGAACTACGTGTTATTTATAGGAAGCCGTTAAGTCTAAGACTGCGATGGGCAGGGCATGTTGCACGTATGAGGAATGAAATACGTGCATGGAAACTTCTTGTAGGAAAACCAGAGGGAAAACGTCCTGTTGGTAGACCAAGAATGAGATGGGAGAATAACTTTAACTATGCTTTGAGGGAAGTAGATTATAAGGGAATAACTGAAAAGCATTAGCTAAGGATATGGATTACGGAGAGCTTTCAGCGAGGCCATGAACCTACGGGTTCGATAGTGTCAGTGAATAAGTGAAAGCAAGCCCAAGGATCCAATCAGGAATTCATGCGTCCCAGACTATGATGTTATTTCCAGACTTTGTAAAATCGTTGTTATTGATTCTGTAATTTTTTTCCAAAGTTAGATATTTCATTAATATTTTCACGTGCCGTAGTAAGCATAGTTATCCATCCATAGTAATTCTGCCAAGGCAGGTCCTTCACTGCAATCATAGCATTTCCATGCTATGTAGGTGTGGTAGCTTCCCGTTGCTTTCCACACCGGTGAAGGATGATATTGTTAAGGAATATGATGATGATGATGGCCATATGATTTCGGGGACCGTTTGGGCTTTAAAGTTTCCCTGACATTTGTCTTACAGGTGAGGAAAAACCCCGATAAAAAACCTCACCCAGAAAAACTGTCCCAACCGGGGATCGAACCTGGGCCTCTGCGTGACAAGACAGCACGCTACCTCGAGACCACAGCGGTGGACTAGCATAGTTATATAGACTAACTAGAAGTCCCGGCCACGCGTTGCTGTGACTAAGGTATATGTTAAAAATTTAAATAAAGTTGCTGTAATTCAGCCAGATTACTTAAAACTAATATTTACACACGAATTTAATAATATTGAAAATAAAATAAACACTGAACACACTTAAATTATGAAATAATCAATATTTGTAATTCAATTCAAATTCGCGGTTGCAACAAAAAGCACAGCCAACTGGATCTCTCTTTGTTAAATAATAAACCAATTACCTTACACCGCCATCTGTTAGAATCGTATGGAACTCACAGATAATTATAACTCTTTGTTAAATAATAAATAATTCGCAATAAAAAATAATGCGACTATAAATTTAGTTACAAACTACCCTAAGTCTCAAGTTGGATCAAACTGCACACAGTGTGCAAAATTTTATTAAAATCGGTTTAGTAGTTTAGGATTCCATCGCGGACAAACAACGTGACACGATTTTTTTTTATATTAAGATAATGCAAATCTGGTTTATTCCTCAAGTTGTTATTTTTTTAGAAAGAGAAGGAAAATCACACTTAATTGTCTTGTCTATATTCACGTCGGCGTGAAAAATTACACCTTCTGAATGAACAGGTGCTGACAGCCAATTTGTACTGTTATTTGCAAATGTATCAAATTTACATTTCTAAACCACTCGACCTTCTAACTATTCTGTTACAAGTATACCTAGAACATCAAAAATATATATCATACACACCTATTATACAAATTAATGCATTACATTGCAGAAAAACTAGACAGCTGTTACAGTTTATATCAAAGAGACTTGAAAAACAAAAAAGTGACATTCATTATCAAAAAAGCTGCTTTTGCATTAACGACTTCAAGAAGCAAATTTGTTACACATGATTTGTTAATATCAGGGTTTAATCCGGAAATTATATGTAATTTAAAGACTTTTAAAACATCAGCTGCAATCATTTGTTAAAATGATTCACGCACTTTGGTGAGTACGTCCTCAATCATGTCCATATAAGTACATAGCACAAGCTTCTAATGAAATGTTTTACTACTACTAACAAAAAATTCACAAACTACAGAACGCCTTTAATCTTTACTAACGTTAAGTTATATAAAACATTTTAAATATAGTTTATGCTCATAATAAACACCATACAAGGTATTAATGGACATGTGATTCGTTTCATTTACGATTTGACACGTCTAATTCAACATTCAGACAAACAAATGAAATTGCTAATTAACTCCTTAAATGCAGGCTTTGAAAACTTTTTTTTTTATTTCGATACATCCTTGCAATTTTAAATAACACTGGTCAACATGATTTTTGTCTCATGAGTACCAATAGTTGTACTTAATGCAGTTTTTTATAGTGTTTTCAAATATGTATTTGGAATTTCTCCATCACCCACAGTTTTTTTTATTTCAATTTCAATTAAAGGATTTAAATAATTATTTTTTAATAAACGTTTTTCGTCCATTTGTCCATCGTAAAATAAAACCAAATGAGGTTAACTCAGGGGGATTTCAGCTTTGGAAATGAGATATCAAGGAAAATGGAATCCTAATATGCTGGCCAATTATTGTTGGACCATCAAGAGGGATGCTCCACAGGCAAAATATAGTAGAAAATCGTCATTTCTTACTTTCTAGGTGAGTTCGAATATTGTGTAGTTATGACTGTAGAAAAATATTCAAGTGTTTGAAATTATAATGTCCTGTCTCTCGGAAACCTTGCGTGATGGAGAACACCCGATATCATATTTGAATTGTCCACCGATGTGGTCTCGAGGTAGCGTGCTGCCTTGTCACGCAGCGGGCCCGGGTTCGATCCCCGGTCGGGGCAGTTTTTCTGGGTGAGGTTTTATCGGGGATTTTCCTCACCTGTAAAACAAATGTCAGGAAAACTTTAAGGCCCAAACAGTCCCCGAAATCATACAGCCATCATCATTATCATCATCATCATCCTTCACCGGTGTGGAAAGCAAAGGGAAGCTACCACACCTACAATTCCCTAGTAAAACTGCAAGCATAGCATGCAAATGGTATGATTACAGTAAAAGACCTGCCTTCGGGCAGAATTACTATGGATGGATATTTGAATTCAGGAGAAAAAATACTATCAGAATTACATATTTTTCTTTCTGAGACAAAAAAAATATTTTTTGTTGCTCAGTGTTGTCTTTTAAAAGTTAGCCCGTATTCGAAAACAACAACCTAATAACAAAAGATGAAAATGAATAACGTCTTTGGTCTTATTTTGGTACTGTATACAGATTTTAAATATGGTAAAAATCAGTACTAACTACATCATTTTAACATATAATTTTGAAGCAACTTTAAGAATATATATATATATATATATATATATATATATATATATATATATACTCTTTTGTATGGTAGCGAAGTATGGACGTTGAAACAGAAGGATATACAGAGACTTAGATCTGCTGAAATGAGATATCTTCAGAGGACTGCAGGATACACACTACTAGATCACAAAAAAAATGAAGACATCTTAGAAGAATTACACATGGAATCTTTAGAAAACAAAATTTCTGATTATAAGTCAAGATGGATGCAACATGTTCATCGAATGGAAGATCACAGAATACCCAAACAAATGTTAAGATATCAACCTGCAGGAAGAAGAAGACCAGGACGTCCACTCAAAAGACTTCTGAGTGGTGTTTCTCTTGAGGCCGAAACAGGTCAACAAATGGCCTAAATTCGTGAATGTACTATGATGATGATATATATATGGTATGATAAGAAAAATAAATGCCTGGACGGGCATTTATTTTTCTTATCATACCATATTAAGCTTGCATTGCTCAATGTTAAAGATTTAATTATAACATTTGCCTTGATATCTCTTTTCCATAGCTGCAATCTCCTGATGAAAGTGTTCCCCGTTATATTTTACAATGGACAAATGGACGAAAATGCGTTTATTAAAAAAATATTTAAATCCATTAATTAAAATTGAAATAAAAAAAACTGTGGATGATGGGAGAAATTCCGAATACATATTTGAAAACACAATAAAAAACTGCATTAAGTACAACTATTGGTACTCGTGATACAAAAATCATGTTGACCAGTGTAATTTTAGGAATAAAGCGTACGGCGATAGGATTGTATGAATAAATTGGTTAAATGAGGAACCTTGGACATTGGGTACTTGTATATAATTTTAATGTGTCCTTGTATTTATAAATTATTTGGCTTGAAGCAAAAGTAAAGCTGAATTTGGAAATGATACAATGAAAAAAAATGAAAGCTACTCAATGATAAGTTACAAGAAGTTTGTGTGTTGGGTTAACTTTTTATGGCAACGATTATTGTAATAATAGGAGACCGTGGATTTTAATAACATTGGAAAGCAATATTTACCGAGCGAGTTCGCTCAAGCGTTAGTTTTTTGAAACTCCCATTCGGTGCCAACTTATCTGACAGGATTATTTACTAGTTTCCCTCAATTATGAAAGAAAATTCTGGGTTAGAATTTCATGCGCAGCTGTAATAAAATAAATAATAGTTTTAAAAAACTAAAACAAGACGCTTCATTAGAAAACCGAACTAAAAAAAGGAAAAATAATTTTAATTTCCAACACGCTTAGGATAAATAATTTTACCATCAAAAGCGTGGTGCTCTTTATCAAGTAATATATTTGATAATAAACAGATATTGGTAAAAGTAAAGTCTCTAAGAAGAAAATGTAAAAATCATAAAAAGCACCCCACGCTTTTTGATGGTAAAATTATTTATCCCAAGCTTGTTGGAAATTAAAATTATTTTTTCCTTTTTTTTTAGTTCGGTTTTCTAATAAAGCGTTTTGTTTTAGTTTTTTTAAACTATTATTTATCTTTTAGTTTTAAAAATTTTCAGAATAAGATAAAACTGTAAATATCTTTAAATTCGATACTATTGTAGTATGAACTAAAAGTACTACTCTTTTTAAAAAAATCCTCCCCAGCCGGATTTGAACCAGCGACCTATGGATTACTGAAATTACATACCACTACAGTCTACCGCTCTACCAACTGATCTCTTACAACGCTTGACTAAAAAGTCGACAATTCCGCAACCTATTATATTTTTTTGATTTTCTGATGATTCTGGCCAGGATTTTAGAAACAAAATATGAAATTGTATTGTCACAGGTCCTATACAAGTATACAAAGTTTCAAGTCTATCCTATGTTTCTAAGTGCGTGAAAATCGTGTTCAAAGATTCCGTTACATAAATACAAAGACACTGTTTTTTATTTTCTGATGATTCTGGCCAGGATTTTAGAAAATAAATATGAAATGATTATATTGTCACGGGTCCTTTACAAGTATACAAAATTTCAAGTCGATCCAATTATTTTAAGTGGGTGAAAATAACGTTGAAAGATTCAGTTACATAGATAGATACAGGTCAAGCTAATATAAAGCTTGTAATAATTTTAATTTCCAACACGCTTGGGATAAATAATTTTACCATCAAAAGCGTGGGGTGCTCTATATCAATTAATATATTTGATAATAAACAGATATTGGTAAAATTAAGCTCTCTAAGAAGAAAATGTAAACATCATAAAAAGCACCCCACGCTTTTGATGGTAAAATTATTTTCTTTTTGTTGATAACTCTAGTTTTATTCTATATGCGTTGGAGATGATTTTTTTGTTGACCACTTTAATTTTATCCCAAGCGTATTGGAAATTAAAATTATTTTTCATTTTTTAGTTTTCTAATAAAGCGTGTTCTTTTAGTTTTTTAAAACTATTATTTATTTTTTATTTTTTAGTTTTAATATTTTACAGAATAAGATAAAAATGTAAATATCTTTAAATTCGATACTATTGTAGTATGAGCTAAAAGTAATACTCTTCTATAAAAAATCCCTCCCAGCCGGATTTGAACCAGCGACGTATGGATTACTGAAATTATATACTTCTAAGAGTTCACTGCTCTACCAACTGACCTCTTACAACGATTGACTAAAAAGTCGACAAGTCCGCAAGCTATTATTCCAATTTTCATTTTTTTGATTTTCTGATGATTCTGGCCAGGATTTTAGAAACAAAATATGAAATTATTGTATTGTCACGGGTCCTTTACAAGTACACAAAGTATCAAGTCGATCCAACGTTTCTAAGTGGGTGAAAATCGTGTTCAAAAATTCCGTTACATAGATACAAAGACACTTTTTTGATTTTCTGATGATTCTGGCCATGATTTTAGAAACAAAATATGAAATTATTGTATTGTCAAGTCGATCCAATTATTTTAAGTGGGTGAAAATAACGTTGAAAGATTCAGTTACATAGATAGATACAGGTCAAGCTAATATAAAGCTTGTAAAAAGAGAGTTCTGTTTTGGTTAAAATAAATGTTAATTATACTACAATTCTTTAACAATTTTTTTTATTGATGGCAACAGATCGCTCTTATCGAAATTGGGAATACTTGCAAATAACCTCTCAGTTTGTTACAAATGACAAGTCACATTTTAATGAGTAGAAAAATGTATCGTTCGTGTAGTAGCTTAGGCGGTCCGAAGACCCGGGTTCCATTTCAGTCGTACAAGTTTATAAGAAACTTTTAATCTAATGACTCCCAACGGTGATTCCAAAAAAAAAACAAAAAAAAGTCTTAAAATACCGACTTACTGAATACTATCAGAGTAACTGGCAACAACTACAAAGGAGGTGGCCAGCCTGATGTCTGAAACTAATACGGCACATGCCAAGTGGTGTAGAGGCTATGTTGGCCGTCCGATGAACAAGTTACAAGAAAATTCACAACGTGATCTTAGGAGATCAAAGATCAAATATGTAATTGGATTACATTTTCACGAAAAATTATATTCTTGGGTCACAAAGTCTGTTTGGAACGGAAAATGTAATTGTTAATGAAATGCCAAAATCTTGTATTTGACAGCAATTTACAATTTTCTCCTGTCGTTACAAATCTATGAACCAAAAAATTTTTACTGATAGGACTGAAAACAGTATGCTCTATTGTTTTATCGTAGTCTTAGTATTTTTAAATAATAGTAATTACCAAATATATATTATATAATATATATAGATAGAGATATAAGTGTTATCTATTCTATGATTATGATTATTATTATTATTATTATTATTATTAAGTTTCGTAGACTGCGATGGGCAGGGCCAGGATATGTTGCACGTGATGGGGGATGAAGGACTTGCATGGAAAGATTCCTTGTAGGGAGGAAAGCAGAGGGAAAACGCCCAGTTGGTTTAGACCAAGAATGAGGTCGGAGAATAACATTAACTATGATTTGAAGGAAGTAAATTATACAGGGAATGATTGGAAAGCATTGGCTCAGGATAGGGATGTATGGAGGGCTTATGTCCGCGCGGCCATGAGCCTACGGGTTCGATAGTGCCAGTGAGTAAGTATTATTATTATTATTATTATTATTATTATTATTATTATTATTATTCACTGGCGTGATGGTTAATTCAGTTTATTATTTATTATTATTATTATTATTATTATTATTATTATTATTATTATTATTGGAAATGAAAGACGTGCATGGAAAATTCTTGTAGGAAAACCAGAGGGAAAATGCCCAGTTGGTAGACCAAGAATGAGGTGGGAGAATACCATTAACTATGATTTGAGGGAAGTAGATTATACAGGGGATGATTCGAAAACATTAGCTCAGGATAGAGATGTATGGAGAGCTTATGTCCGCGCGGCCATAAACGTCCGATAGTGCCAGTGAGTTTATTATTAATTATTATTATTATTATTATTCACTGGCGTGATGGTCCGTTCAATTTATTATTATTATTATTATTATTATTATTGTTATTATTGTTATTATTATTATTATTATCATTATGGTGCGCGGAGGCTGGGAACTCGGGAGTGTTTGTTACACCTCAAGGAACTTAGTAATTGTTGGGAAACAACCTTGTGGGTAAAAAAGTCATGGGAGACAGGAGCCAAAGACTGCTGGGAAAGTTACGTAATGAAATGAAGGCGGAAATGACTGTAATATACCTCTTCAAAGAGTCTTTATGACTACGATCATTATTTTAAAAATATATATTCTTGCATTTGTATCATTTTGGACATTGTGGTCTCGGAGTAGTTCCGCTGCCTCGTACGCAGCGGCCCCAGGGTCGGGACAAGTTTCTTCGGTGATGGTTTGTTTCCATGTCTTTCCTCACTTGTGAGACAAATGTCAGAAAACTTTAAGGTACAAATGGTCCCTGAGCATCATAATCACCATTATATTCTTCATGTTCATTATGATTAAGTGAATGAATGGTATTTTTCGTCTTAATTGTTTGTGTTGTCTTGGAGGAGGCTCTGGATTGAGCTGATCACTCATTCGGGGAGGTATAACCTCCATGTCCTTGTGTGGTCTGAAGAGTGTGTTTATGATTAAAACTTTAAAATCCTCGCCTGGGCTCCTGTATACGAGGCGACAATGTTACCTTAAGATCACAGCGATAGACATATTTAACAAGTTTCGCCAATTTATGCACCCAGGATCAGTCTTTAGGATTTACTCCATGGAGTCTTAATGCAATAATTAGTTTTCAGTGCGGTCTCTCGTTCTATATACTTAAGTTTTCCTTTGTATTTTCACATGCCCCATGTCAACCGGGCCTTAAAAGGGCACGACCTCATACTGAACAATTTGAGTATGGTACAGATAACTGTCATGCCCAGACGATCTTCGGGAACCATTTAGGTCTTGGATTTTCCAGAGTGGGAAAAAAATAAAATAAAATAATAATAATAATAACTTCGCCCAAAAAATTTGTCCTCGCCAGGGATCTAATCGGGCCCCCTGTGTACGAGGCAATAAAGTTACCTTAAGATTACAGCGATAGATGTATTTAACAAGTTTCGCCAATTTATGGGGTTAAAGGACCTTTAACTGTCTCAAAATCTCTTGATAAAATTTTGATAGTTATTAATAAGAAGTCCACCGCTGTGGTCTCGAGGTAGCGTGCTGCCTTGTAACGCAGCGGGGCCGGGTTCGATTCCCGGTCGGGACAGGCTCCCGGTCTGGACAGGCTCCCGTAACGCAGCGGGGGCCGGGTTCGATTCCCGTTCGGGACAGGCTCCTGGGTGAGATTTTTTCGGGGTTTTTTCCTCGCCTGTAAGACAAATTTCAGGAAGCTTAGGGCCCAACGGTACTCGAAAATCATACGGCCACCATCATCAACCTTCACCGGTGTGGAAAGCAACGGGAAGCTACCACACCTACAATTCCCTAGTAAAGCATAGCATGAAAATGCTGTGATTGCAGTGAAAGACCTGTCCTCGGGCAGAATTACTTGATAGATTAATCGTAAGTAAATTAAGAGAGCAATGTATTTTTTACGAAAGCATGAGAGAGGTTTAAGTTGTTAAATTATAGATAAGGTAAAACCATCCATTAATGGAGATACGCGGAAATATTATTACATATGCAAGTTGCATTTTGATGACACACGTTTTAGGAGATACTTGAGTATGGAAGCACCCACATAACTTGAGTCTGTAATTCTTTTTCACTGCTTACTCACTCAGGTGCAATCCTTAAACATCGCCTACATTCCCAGTTATGTCGAAATGTGTAATTTATTCACTCATAGCGTAAATACGTACATACATTTTGAGGAGTGATCGCATTTGGACACAATCCAGAGACAAACAAAAACATAAAAACCTTTGAAATACAAAAAAATATACAATCGTTCTAATGTTATACATGTCGTATACATGAAAACTAAAAGAAGAAAAAATAATTTTAAAACAATATTGATTGCGGAATAGGGAGAAAAATAGAAACTTGCATTTACAATTACCACAATAATGTTTAAAATTAAGAATTTAAGGCAATACCATAAGAATTCTTGAGTATGAAACATGTTTTCGAAAAGTTTTGAATGTTAATATTAGGAAAACATTTATAACAGAAGTTATTATCGTTGAGCAAGACTGTTTTATAAGGTACAAAAAAATTGTATAATAGAAATAATGTTAATACACTCTCATTCAACCCAGGAAGTTACTACAGATCTTATGGGCTATGCCAGTGCCCCCCTACTTACAGAGGATAGATGTTGCCAAACTCATAACGGTATTTGTTTAAGGAGGGGTGGAGGGGCAAGGTTAGCAGTACTTTTCCAAATCAATGTACATACATTTAAAAAACATAGTTTTTCTTATACGGCATGCAAACTAGTTTTATAGTAAATATGAGAGTCGACGCTTTCACACAGAATAGTACAGGTCAGCACGAGCTCAGTGACAAGTGATAACTGTTTTTTTTTCTTTAATATGGGGTGCTTAGATGGATACAACTTACAACTATGTACCTGCTGTGTTGTAATCTTGAGTTTTATATAAGGATTTCTCTAAAAAAAACTGTTAAAATGGCAACCCAGTTCCCTATTCCAAACACACAGTAACTTCCTGGGTTGAATCTGAGTGTATGATGTATTCTGTAGACGAAACTTTTTAAATCATGTCAATATCTGAATAACTAAATTATGAAAGATATATTTCAGTCCCTTCTGTTTCTTAATTTAAAAAGAGAATATCTCATTTTTCAGTCAAAAGAAGGCAACAATGTGTTTCATAGAGAGAAAAAAAGGTGAAAAGCACCATATGCATTTGATACAATTTTTTCCACGAGTGCAGTACGCGAGCTATGCCAATCGGAGCTCCATCAAGAAGTTGTAGCTGCCCAATGATTCAGTATTAATGTTACACCTTAAAGCTCGTTGCTTCAGTTCCGAGTTTTTTTTTTCATATATGCGTACAGTGCAGTGGAGATAATTTATAAAATATAGTACCAATGTGTACTGATCTGTGAAACATCTGTTGTAAGTCTTCGCGGTATTTTTCCACCGCAGAGTTGCATTTTTCTTTCTCCAAGGAGGGTTTAGCATAGTTATCGTGTTAGCATTGGGGCCAGTCCCGCTATCGCAAGTACACGTTGTATGTACTGCGGCGAGATTTCGAATTTAATCTAACAGGCCGAGTGTTGTATTAATTCCCAGATTGGACATTTCACAATTAAAAATTCCAACCCATCGAGCCCCTTTAATCAGGAGGCAGCCATGCTACCATCTGAGCTAGTGCAGGCTCTTTACCCTTAAATTGCAATGTATCTTATATATTATTTTATTTATTTATTTAATTGCACAATGTAAAAGTGAATGAGTATAAATCATCATAAAATTTTGTTGAATTCCACAATATAAAATAACTTAGTCATGCAAAATTTTGTTTTCACTGCGTTCCGACACATTTAAATGACTGACACGCGAACTTAGTTTTTCACCAATTTATGGGTCAAAATCGAAAGACTGGAGTTAAATTGGTGAATCAATAGTTCGATCTTGTCCTCCAATAACATATCCTCAAAAAAAAAACTATTACAATTGCATAATTTCGTCAAAGAAAAAGATAGGAGATCAATGGATACTAAGTGAAGAAACAATTCAGGGCGGCACGATACATTGGCAAGAGGAAATAACTTACGCATTATGAAACAAGCAGACTGGAAACAAAATTTGGTTTTCCGTTTGATAAAAAGGTTAATATGACGAGAAAGTCACGTACAATAAGGATGTGGTTTATTTGACCGACACATTGTCTTGATTCGAACCGCAGACTTCATAGTAAATTATATAATCAGGAAATATTCATGTGCGTTTAAACCGCAAAGTCTCCAGTATGTTGGGAATACACGTTCGCAGACACTTGCTACAATCTTTGATACCAACAATTAACCTACTTAACATCGTGTTCTCACCCCCGAGTCTTGATACCCCAAGTTACCTCACAAATGCTGAAAGTTGTAGTTCCCCGAATCTTCTCTTCTCTTTCTTAATAATAATAATAATAATAATAATAATAATAATAATAATAATAATAATAATAATAATAATAATAATAATAATAATAATAATTAAATGTAACTCACTAGCTGTATCAAGCTCGTAGATTTATGACTGCGCGGACATAAGCTCTCAATATATCCCTATCCTGAGCTAATTTTTTCCAATCATCCTCCTACTTCCTTCAAATCATGGTTAAGTTATTCTCCCATCTCATTCTTGGCATACTTACTGGGCAGCTTCCTTCTGGCTTTCCTAAAAGAATTTTCCATGCTCCTTTTTTCATTCCCAAATCGTTACATGTCCTGTCCATAGCAGTCTACGAGACTTACTGTTATTAAATCTGGTTTTCTATAAATATCATGTACAGTAGCTCACTTACAGAATCTCCAATCCTGTCCATCTCTATTTGATACAAAAAATAACCCTATGAAATTTATTTACAAACATTCGTAATATTTTATCCTCCCTTAAATTGAAAGTCCAATATTTCGCATCCACTTAATATAACTCACTAGTTTATACAATGTATAGTGGATTCATGATTCTGAGTTGCAATCATAAAGTTTTATTTTTAAGTAACACTGGTCAAGATGTTTTTTGTTTCATGAGTACCAATAGTTGAACTTAATGCAGTTTTTTTATCGTGTTTTCAAATATGTATTCGGAATTTCTCCATCGCCCAGCTTTTTTTATTTCTATTTCAATTTAATGAATTTAAATAATTATTTTTAATAAACGTTTTTTCGTCCATTTGTCCATTGTAAAATAAAACCAAATGAGCTAACTCAGGAGATTTCAGCTATGGAAAAGATATATCAAGGCAAATGGAATCCTAATATGCTGACCTATTATTGTTGGACCATCAAGAGGGATGCTCCACAGGCGAAATATAGCAGAAAATCGTCATTTCTTACTCTCTATGTGAGCCCGAATGTTCGAATATTGTGTAGTTACGAATGTAGAAAATATTAAAGTGTTTGAAATTCTCGGAAACCTTGCGTGATGGAGAAAAACCGATATCATATTTGAATTCAGGAGAAAAAATACTATCTGAATCACATATTTTCTTTCTGAGACAAAAAAAAAAAGTTTCTTTTTTGTTGCTCAGTGTAATTACGTAGCTGGTTTCGTTTTATATATTCCACATTTTTCCCGTCTTAATTGATTAGCATTTTTCATGAAATGTGTGTAAATTCTCCATTTTTATACATGAAACCGTAACTAAAGTCAGCAGTATTAAAATAAATACAAAAACTAAATGTAGGATTCGAACTAGTTACATTTGATAGAAGGCCAATTCAACAACAAATATATCACCGTTTGCCAATTTCCTGTTCCCCTTTTAGTCCTCGTCGGAATTCCAAACTCCAGTACCTTTCACTGCTGTCCCCCTCTACCTTGTATTTATACAGCCGTGACTATGAAGGTCGGCCAACTCGTGCATGCGACTAATTATAAACATCATGCGCGCGTGCCATGCATGATTCACCTAATAAACACTTCGCAAAAGATGTTTCCATTCAACAATACGCGTGGCAGTTTGTCTCCATTATCACGTAAGTTTCTGGAATCTCCAGACAGGTCTAGAAGGCTCTTGGTCCATCACCCGACTACTGGTCTGCTATCCATATTTGGTCCAGAGGTCGACGATACGTCTCTAGAATTAATAAATCGCCTGCTTAGGACCTGATTGTTCTAAATTCACTTTAAAAAGTATCCATGGTGTTTCAATTTCTCTTCTGTATCAGTTTCACACACAAATTTGCAGTCTACATTTTATGGACAGAAAATCAAACCTCCTGGAAGACCTCGCATTAGCATTAGCAGAGATTTCGTTTACAATGGAGGAAAATCAAGTTACGCAAAACATGTAATTCAAGCTGGACACCATATGCATAACATCGATAACACCCTCACAATAGTACATAGAGAAAACATTCCAATGAGAATAAATATACTGGAGGAAATCGCAATCCTAAGAGAAATCAACAGCAACCTGATTCTCAATGAATACACACCTAATTCACACAATCCTCTGTACAAAATTCTCACAACCAAGTCAGTGCTTCAACAAGGGTCAACAAGAACGGACCTAATGCATTCTGCTGATGATGGGACTAGTCCCGAAAGGCCTACAGAGTTTTAAAAGAACTTAAGTTGAGGAGACGGACCTACAAGGTAACTATATTATAGTTTTTAACCGTACATTATATTACAGGGATGCAGAAACAACGAAGAGAATTGTGGAGGCGTTCGACGCTAGCCCACAAAAATCAACCCGCCAAGCTGCACGTGATCAGTAATTTGTTTTGTTCTATTGTTGTAATTTGAAGGATTCCCTTTCCAATGATAACATCATATTTCCTTCAATCATAATATATTCGTCGCAAAATGCGATCAAACGTATAGCCATATTTCTGAATCACTCTGTACAATGATAGAGGCTTCATGTCAGTTCATCTCGCCCCTCGATCTGGTTTCACGCCTAAGAGATAAGATTTACTTTACAATCTTTACCAATAACAATTCTACATCCGGAAGCACATTCTTGCAAATGATGTTGTACATCAGAATTGCTTCACTTTCTGACGCACATTCTTATCTTATTTTATCACTGTTTACTATAGCGGTACGTATCATTATTTACAGCAATAATATGTATGTCACAATGTATTTTGAATAATAACAAAGATGTTTTAAAAGAGGCGGAATGAAATCTAGTAGGTCAGACACGTGGCTATTCGAACCTCTGTCCATTTGAGTAATTTCCCACACAGTATTTTAAAAGAGGTCAATTCCATGGTATTATAGCCTCACTCTGATGGTTAACAGTTTATATAAAAGCGGGTGCCGCGCGGCAATGCTTGACATGCGGTGTTGTCACGTTTTCTCATAGCGCTATGGCCGTTTATTACTGTTTATTTATGTTGTTATTTAATTTTTATGTTATTATTTGGTATTGCTTAAGTTTTAAAATTAAAATTATGTACGTATTTATTTATTAAATAATTTAATTCGAACATTATTACGTAATTTTAATATCCATACAAAATCATGCTGAAAATATTATATTTATTATATTATTATTATTAATATTATTATTAACTGTTCGGTCTGAAATTTTTTTTTCCCATGGCCGCCACATGTTGAAATCACTTATATATAAACTGATATAATATGTAGATATGGTATTATTATTCTAGCTACATATCATAATAAATCATTGATAATTATACAATTAATTACGGTATACAATTTTATAACTGGATCGAATGTTGCACATCGTCCCGAGTTTTAATTGAAACTGAGGGAAGGATAGCAATGCGGCAACATCGTCGTAGTCGCGGCAGTCGAGATCTTTGTATTTTAATAACATATAACAGCTGCGGGGAAACAAAGCAAGCCGCTTGTTAAGCATCATAGTGAGGCGATATAACATTTGCAAAGTTAAATCCTATATTTATACAGTATTTTTAAGCCCCCGACAAAGGTGACCTCTTATTTGACCTACGGCACATATACAGAGCCATGCAGCAATAAGATTGACTTGTTTGTTGTGATAAAGTGAAGGCCAATTGAGTTACTTTATTATGCTGTAATTAATATGGTAATATAAAATTTGACAATACCATAATAGTGATCAGATAACGTCAACATACGATACCAATAACAAATAATCAAATCCGGGGCCTTGTGACAAATGACATGGCGTTAATCATTATCTCAAGATATGTGTGTCCACCGCTGTGGTCTCGAGGTAGCGTGCTGCCTTCTCACGCAGCGGGCCCGGGTTCGATTCCCGGTCGGGGCAGTTTTTCTGGGTGAGGTTTTTTTGGGGTTTTTCCTCACCTGTAAGACAAATGTCAGGAAAACTTTAAGGCCCAAACGGTCCCCGAAATCATATGGCCATCATCATCATCATCATCATCATCATCATCCTTCACCGGTGTGAAAAGCAACGGGAAGCTACCACATCTACAATTCCCTAGTAAAGCTGCAAAGCATAGCATGAAAATGCTATGATTCCAATGAAAGACCTGTCCTCAGGCAGAATTACTATGAATGGATGGAAGATGTGTGTTCTATCTGCACTTTTCGGGCTTCAGGTTCCGCGCTAGATGGATATAAGGCGTTAATGTCGTATATCTTGTATTTACGCACCACTTCTTATTCTTTTATTGTGCACAGGGAGGAATGTAAGATTGGATAGTATGTATGTGTGGTTTAATTTGTGTTATATGAAGGATGATGGTGAGAATATATACTCGGACCAACGGATCTGTGCCCCTATAACGCTGGTATCGTTCTTAGAAAAGTACGTGTCTATACTCTCACAATTTCACCGCACTCCCCTCCCACTACGTCAAACACCAGCCACGGTAACTTATCAAGTAGGGATGTTGCCATACGTTCCCCAGGGTCATTGTTCATGAATATTGAAAAAAATGCAAGGTTGGAGTCGAGATGACAACTCTGAAGTGCAAGTGCAAGAGAGAGATATAAAAGAGAGAGAGAGATAGGAATGCAGGGAGAGAGATGATTTGCCGAGGCAGAAAAGGAAGTAGGCATAAGTTCGCATATCTTACTGGGGCACAGATCCGTTGGACAAACAATAAAACCCTTTGCTGGCAAGTAGCTTACTCCTGCCAAAAAACAACAAGAGAGCCATCCCATGGACGAATGGCTACAAACAGTATCACATGCCTTCTCAGCGCATATGTACTGCTGAGGGATTTGCAATTTAATTGAAGGAATCTGGCACACAATCTAGCGATTAAAAATTGTACACCACCATCCCTCCTGGCCTTGAGATTGGAAAGTATAATTACATATTTGTTGATATCTCTGTTTTAAATATTTTCCGATACGGAACATAGCTGTGTCGAGATATACTTTATTATGCTATATTTCTATAAAAAATTATTCACTGATAGTTGCAATACTTCTTACTTCTTCTTCTTCACTTCCTGGTTTAGGCAAAAGTTGCCTGTTCCGTCTTCACTATTAGATCTAAGACCATCTCTTCCGAGGACGTCCGAATTCTCTTCTTCCTCTTGGAAAATAATGTAAGATTTTATTTGGTAATCTACTTTCTTCCATTCTTTTCACTGAATCTTGTTATTAAATATATTTTATTTTATGGAGTAAATCTGTAGTTCTTCACGGATATCCTTGTTTCTTATCTGGTCCATTCTAGTGAATCCTTTTACTCATCTTAAGAATTTCATCTTCGGCTGCTTGGATTTTACTTTCTTGTTTGGTAGTGATAATCCAAGATTCGCTCCCATACAAATGGACAGGGACCGCCATGTTTTATAAATTTTAATAGTTGCAAATACACCGCATCTATTTACTAAGATAAAATGGACTTTTTTTTTTCCTAATTTATCAGCTGATCTCAGTAAAAAGATTGACCTTACATCGATTTTATTTATCCTACTAGGAAGTTGGTTCTTAGGAAGTTATAGCTCCAATATTGAAATCAGCATTTCCACTTTTTGTGTTGTGGAAGAAAATTATACCAATAGGTGGTTCAGTATTTTGAACATGTGGGAAGGAATTTTTTCATAGAACTTCAGCTAATGTATAATACCAATGCCCACCCAACGCCGTGAGGATTTTGGTAATTTGAAATTATTTCCTTTATAAAAAATCATCCGCAAGACATCCTTTAAAATTGTGTTCGAACGTTTACTTTTAATTCCTGCTAAACATACATCTAATTATAACACAAACGTTAAAAAAATTAAATCATTACAAAAATTCATAAAACTACAAGAAAAACATCTAAATGCAAATAATAGCTTAAAACAAAATTTGGAAAAACTGCACTTTAACTAGCGTGAAATATTTTAGTCCTATAGAACAACAGTGCGCATACGCCAGAGTTTATGGAGCCAGCGATAACCAACAATCGAACCACATATCGATAATCACCCTCGATTACTATCCGTCGCTGTGAAATGTAAATGATCAATATTTGCAATAAATCCCCATCCACAGTAATTCTGCCCGAAGGCAGGTCCTTCACTGCAATCATAGCATTTTCATGCTATGCTTGCAGCTTTACTAGGGAATTGTAGTGTGGTAGCTTCCCGTTGCTTTCCACACCGATGAAGGATGATGATGATGGCCACATGATTTCGGGGACCGTTTGGGCCTTAAAGTTTTCCTAACATTTGTCTTACAGGTGAGGAAAAACCCCGATAAAAACTGCCCGACCGGGGATCGAGCCCGGGCCCGCTGCGTGACAAGGCAGCACGCTACCTCGAGACCACGGCGGTGGACATAAATCCCCAAATCTATGTTAAAAAATATATTAATAATATTGAAATTACCAAACGTTTATTAAAAATGGGTGTACACTTACTTATCACTCCCTAACGCTGATCCAACCAGTGATAACACAAAACATCGATAGAAAAATCATAGACTAAGTAATATACTCTTTGGATAAAATAGCATCACAATATTGTCTAACAGTGTCATAATATAGTGATTTACAAATTTAAATAAATACTTAAAAATTGTCTAATAATGTCATTTTTTTTAAAGTTTAAAATATTAAATAATGTTAGCAAATACAGACGAAGAGCCATAGTTTACAACAATATAACTTAATAATCAAGCCCTAGTATAAGTGCAGTTGAGCCCAAAATTTTCCATAGTCGACAGTAGGGGCTTAATGATTATCTATTAAACATTGTTTATTGTCGCACACAGCACAGGGCAATGTGCATAATAGAGTTCAACCGGATGTGAATTAATTATGCATGTACTATTCATACTAGCTGACAGAAATTTAAATAAATGTTCTCACATTACAATAATTATTTTGTGTCTAAATAAATAATCAAATAAGTGATCATGCTTTGAACGAAAATGTAGCTTAGATTATTTTGATCCAAAATTGCGTCTTATTTGAGTTCAAAAGTGCAATTATTTCTATGATTCAAAATTATGTCATAATGCAGTTCAATAACCCAAACTGCTGTAATTAATTTCAACAGTACAAAAGTAACAGATAATAGATTTAAATAGTCCAAAATTATGTCGTAATGAATGACAAATGCCAGATTTTCGTCATATTTATGTCGAATTGTCAATAATAATGCAGTAAAACCATCTTAAAGCCATTTCAATAGTTCAAAAATGTAACAATGCAGTAAAAAGATATTAAAGTCGCTCTCAGGGGTCCTCATCTAGGGGATGTGTGGATGGCGACCACAAGGTGCCCAAGCTGTGCAAAACATTTCTTCCACTTGTGTTTTGCACTCTTTTAACTTTACTATCTAACCTCTCTTGGTTAACTCTTGTTTTTTTCGACCCCGACGCTATTAGGGCATCCGAGGGCTAGGGAGTCCTTCCTTTCTTCCATTTCTTCTTTCCTTTATTTTCTTTTCGTCTCCAGAAAACCTGACCAGAGGCTATAAGATGGCAGCCACATCACTGGTCTTGCCTTCCTTTGACCAGCAACCAATCGAAGGGACTATTATTATGCTTTCAAGTCTTATATGAGAATTTCCCATAAGGGAAAATTTTCTATAGGATCGTAACAGACCTTGGCCTAATATTTGAAAGGAAGAAGAAGAAGAAGATATTAAAGTCATTTGAATAGTTCAAAAATGTAGATTAAAAAGTTGATCTCATTCTTTAATCTGATGCAAATATGAAATGAATTTAAAATAAAATCATATAAAACACAATGTTACAAATGGGATTATCAACATATTTAAGATACATTACTAGACAAATGAAAATATCATCATTCACAACTGTCAGAAAAAAATAGTAAAATATAAGTCTTATACTTATGAAGGGCGAAGGGCTAAACGATCGGAGTCACGTTTATGTCATTTTCTCAGTATTCCATTTTTAAGATGTTAATTATATAACTCCTCAACATAAATCCGTTATAACAACTTGTATAACACCATCAGTTCCAGTTAAAATGCAGAAGATGAAACATTGTTTTCGAAAGGCCTCCATATTAGAATAACTTGAAGTTAATAATTTAGTTGAGGACGACTGACTTATCAGGTAAAAATTATATAATTAACATCTTATTACATAACCTCAACAGTGCTTTAATATGAATTTCAAAAGTGCTGATCAAATTTTAAGGCCGTAAACCTATCATTGGACGTAGAAAAATTTTTCACTACGCTTAATGTAAACTTCAATTGAAGGTAACTAATTTTTAAACAAAGGAAAAATGACAGTAAAAAACTTGTTTTCAAAATAATTAGGGTATATGATCGTTTTATTAGTCCGCTGCCCTAGCCGAGTGGTTAAGACAAGAAACCTTGGCCACTACGGGACTTGCTGATTTGAGTCTCATGGAATTTCGGCCAGTATGAGAACGGGTGTCCCGCGCCGTAGCCGAGCGGTTAAGGTAGGAAGCCTTGGCGCAGAGCTACGGGACTTGCGCTGGTTCGAGTCTCCATGGGGGGAAGAAATTTTCTCATGGTATTTCGGCCAGTATGGGACCGGTGCCCACCCAGCATCGTGAGGCAATTGGGTAGCTACAATAAGTAGCGGCTCCAGGTTGAGGAACCGGCTATAACGGCTGGGGGACTCGACATGCTAACCACATGTCACCCCTACACTGGCTGTTGATCATCTACCTCTGTGATTGACACATGTGGATGTGAAGGGCCAGCAGCCGGCTGGTAAAAGGGCAACCGCTGAAAAGTGGAAAGACCCTCAATCAATCGGAATGAGAACGGGTGCCCAACCAACATCGTAAGGCATTTAGGTAGCTACAATAAGTAGCATGGAAGCTTCTTGTAGGAAAGCCAGAGGGAAAACGCCCAGTTGGTAGACCAAGAATGAGGTGGGAGAATAAGATTAACTATTATTTTAGGGAAGTAGATTTTACAGGGAATGATTGGAAAGCATTAGCTCAGGATAGGGATGTATGGAGAGCTTATGTCCGCGCGGCCATGAACCTACGGGTTCGATAGTGCCAGTGAGTAAGTAAGCAAGTACAATAAGTAGCGACTCCAGGTTGAAAAGACCAGCTATAACGGCTGAGGGTCCCGAAATGCTGATCACATGCCACCCCTACACCTGCTAGATGATCGTCTACCTCTGATGATTAACACATGTGGATGTGAGGCCAGCAGCCGGCTGGTAAGCCAAGGGCCTTCTAGGCATGTCGCGCTTGGAAAAAAAAGGTAATTTTTATCACTCACACTTAAAATTAAGTGATTAAAGAAAGAAGCAAATCTGGAAATAACTGCATGAACAAAATGAGAGGAACTGAAATATTGCATAGCCGAAATAAATAACAATATATAGCTCTACTTATAAAAATACTGCATCTCTTTTGGTAACAAACTGTGATTTCTTTGGAAAGAGAACGGCTTTCGACATTACAATCGCAAAAGGCAGTAGGACTACTTTTTAAAAAAAATATATTATTAGGATATTCTATAATACTGTACATTTCTTTAAGCAAAGAGTAAAAATTATTTTTTATTCCAAAGGTTAAACATTTATTTTTGTCAGTTACGCAGAATTTTACCACTAGAGATGCGTACTGGGTACTCTTCGTACGGTTTCCACTAGTTGCGTGTATTAATGATACATTTATTTGGGGCTGTCATTATTTCCAGATTTATTCGGTGTTTAGATTCACATTTTTGCCATACTTGTATGTACATGAGTAAATAGAGAAATTCTAGTCTTCATTATTTATAAAATATTGTGGATTAAGTTTTGGGAATTAACGTACATTTTTCTAGACAAATTACATGGCTTGTTTAAAATCTCACTCACCTAAATATGGTTATTATCAAAAAGTTGCGTAGTTTATATTTCCTGTCAGTGGAAAATACCAGATCTTAAAAATATTAAAATAAATTCTTTCTGTAAGGACTTCAATTTTTCTTGACTAAATTACCATGAAACTAGAGCTGAGTACGTAAATTATACAGAGTTCCTTATTTTGAAAAATTAATTTATCGGGCGAAGATATATACGTACCGGTATAATTTATGCATTTCACAAAAATAAACTACGTAAGAGAAAAACAGTTGAGCGACTTTACTTTCCAACGTGTGTACAGGAAAATAAATATTTATAAACTACGAAAAAGGCTTTAAAATATTTTTTAAAATTTAAAATACTAGTAGAAAGGAAACCGTATTTTTTTTTTTTTTTTTTTCCCATTTCCTAGAATTTGAGATGACCGTTTCGGGGTATTATATAAATTCCTGCTTATGTTGGAATGATTAATATTTTGATTTCTGAAGTAAAAATCTTTACCAGTTGTGAATAATTTTCGGACTGTCTGTGCATTGAAACAAAATATCATTAAAATAACTGTGAAAAGTAGTGTAGAAGGCATTAACATTAGTTCGATTCATGCACAACTTGTGCGCTTTTCGTTTATATATTAAAATAAAAGCTTACCCTTCTATTTTCATTCGTTCTTCTTTGGGGAGGTAATCCCGCGGAATCGGGGCCAGGTGCCGGGGTTGCAGTGGTGATACACCCCGCAGCGGTTGACGTTATAACCCCAGGACCTGCCATACCTGCAGGAGAAACAGTTCCTCCTCCGGTCACCATGACACTCCACTGTACACAGAACACTATGGATCACACGACTACACTCCACTGCAAGTAATTCCACTTCCCACAAGGCCTTGACTAAATGTTTCTACCACAACGGCCAGGAAGCGACTGATCCTCGAGTAGAGAAATGTGGGAAAGCAGTCCGCCAGACGTGCCTTCCCCTACCCGCGTCGTGCTTCTCATCCCCACCATACACACGCCGCCTGCTTCACTCTCCCCCTGCCTTTTTTCTATCGTGTGGCACACCGTCGTGTAGGATGAGGTCGTACCTGCGCCTTCCTCTTATTACTTCTTAAGTCGTCTTACTTACTTACTCACTGGCACTATCGAACCCGTAGGTTCATGGCCGCGCGGACATAAGCTCTCCATACATCCCTATCCTGAGCTAATCCTTTCCAATCATTCCCTGTATAATCTACTTCCCTCAAATCATAGTTAATGTTATTCTCCAACCTCATTCTTGGTCTACCAACTGGGCGTTTTCCCTCTGGCTTTTTCCTACAAGATGCTTCCATGCACGTCTTTCATTCCCCATACGTGCAACATGTCCTGCCCATCGCAGTCTACGAGACTTGACTGTTCTTATTATATCTGGCTTCCTATAAAGACCATGTAGTTCATTGTTATGTAGTCTTCTCCATTCACTTGTCTGTGCATCTCTCTTTGGTCCAAAAATCCTCCTAAATACTTTATTCTCAAATACCTGTAATCTCCTTTCCTCCCTTAAAGTAAGAGTCCATGTTTCGCACCCATATAATATAACTGGTAGAATAATAGTTTTATATATTTTCAGTTTAACGTTTTTTGAAAGGAGTTGGGACATCAAGAGTCTCTGCAATGCATAATAGCACGCATTTCCAGAATTGAGCCTATGTTTAATTTCTTTGTGCATCTCATTCCTATTTGTGATTATTGTTCCTAGGTATTTGAATTCAGCCACTTCATCAAAATTTCCCTCATTTGTCATTAGCTGTCCATTTCCATTATATAATGTATTTCCGTGTGACCATATATTTAGTTTTATTGATATTTACTTCCAGTCCTAAGTTCTTAGTGTTACTCAATAGTGTGCATGTTGGCCTTTAGTATCTCCTCATTATCGGCCAACAATACTATATCATCAGCATGAACTAACAGTTTATTAATACCATTCAGTTGTAAGCCTTCCTCATTCTCTAAAGGATTTAATGGCATGCTCTAGTACAAAATTAAATAGTAGAGGAGATAGTGCATCTCCTTGCTTCAACCCATTCTGGATTTCAAAAGTGTCCGAAAACTCTTTGCCTACACGCACCCTACTCTTTGTGCCGCTTCTACGTAGTTTTAAAAATATGTAACGTCACAGATACACTTTTGAATACGGGGTGAATCATAAATATGGCTATACGTTTGATCGCGTTGTGTGATGAAAATATTACCATTACAGGCCTCCATGGTATCTTTACCTTGTCGTGGTAGAGTGGCTTGCGTGCTTAAATGATCCTGAGAGCTATGTCGGCGGTAGCATTTCTGCCGATAGGGTTACCCAAGCCGGACTGGTCGAAGGTGATAAGCCAGACGAAAAAAAGTACCTTGGTCGAAAGAGTGACGATCTTTCACCGTAAAAATACAACCGTCAAGAAATAGGGACATGAGTTCAATTGGGGTAAAATTTTCCGGAGGTCAAATAGTCCCCCATTCGGTTCTCCGGGCGGGGACTACTTCAGGGAACCCATGCCAAAGGAGTGCGAAACATGGACTCTTACTTTAAGGGAGGAAAGTAGATTACAAGTATTTGAGAATAAAATACTTAGGAAAAATTTTGGACCAAAGAGAGATGAACAGACAGGTGAATGGAGAAGACTACTTAACAATGAACTACATGGTCTTTATAGGAAGCCAGATATAATAAGAACAGTTAAGTCTCTAGACTGCGATGGGCAGGACATGTTGCACATATGGGGAATGAAAGACTTGCATGGAGGCTTCTTGTAGGAAAGCCAGAGGGAAAACGGTCAGTTGGTAGACTTAGAATGAGGTGGGAGAATAACATTAACTATGATTTGAGGGAAGTATATTATACAGGGATTGATTGGAAAGCATTAGCTCAGGATAAGGATGTATGGAGAGCTTATGTCCGCGGGGCCATGAACCTACGGGTTCGATAGTGCCAGTGAGTAAGTAAGGAAATATTAAATTACCGTTGGAAAGGCAAATATTCAAATTATAGCAATGGAATAAAACAAAACAGTGTAGAACTTACGTAATTAGTCAAAATGGCGTTGAATATGCAACAGAAAATTACAATTGCTGCATGGGCAATAACGTATGCTAATGATCGTAAGGCCGCAAGACGGAAATCTCAAGACGTCGACATGCTGAAGTAAGTGATTGAGGAAGAAATTAGAGCTATTCCTCTAAACATGTATCATAATGTAATGAATGACTTCCCAAAGCGTTACCAATTATGCTTAGATACAAACGGCGAACAGTTTGATGCAATGAAGTGACTTGCTTAGTGTTGTTGTAAGTGATTTATTTTGTTCTATTGTTGCAATTTGAAGGATTCCCTTTCCAATGATAACATCATATTTCCTTTAATAATAATATTTTCGTCACAAAATGCGATCAAACGTATAGCCATATTTCTGAATCACCCTGTACTTAAAAACCCCACTGGGTACTGCGCAAAAAGTGGACATCCGAATTTCGAGATAATTTTGGTTTTAAAATGAAACTTAGAAACGTCGAAGATGAAAACATGAAAAAATATGGCGGACCATCCAGAAACAAAGCTGAAAAATAACAATTTATAAAGCAATATTCCCTATATTACCTGAAGGAAGTAGCTGCCATTGTGGTCTTGACGTCAGATTCGATATTCAAATGATAGTCCAGCGTGAAAACATGTTTTCTTCAATAGAGATGTGAAAATAGAATAAATATTCTAATGTACGTAATAAAAGTGCATATCTCCATATGCCATATTTGCAAAATTACATAGCAAAGAGTTGAAATTTAATAAAAATCACATCCTCACATAGAGTTTCTTAACAAAAAATTGTTTAACTGAATCGATTGTCGATAATAATCGATACGTCATCGTACATATTTCTCGAAAATGAACAACTGCAAATTAGCCCTTACAAAATATTCAATAAATAGATGCCACTTATTTATAACATAATCTTCGAAATTTGTAATACAATTTATTAGAGAACAATGTATAATAACCTAAAAGCTAACCTTATATATATATATATAAGAGACTTTATATAAACATTGAGAAAACTAAATACCTGTGTATAGGAGAAGAAATGGAAGATATAAATTTCAACAATGGAGAAGAACTAAAACCTAGTATTGAATGCACTTATTTAGGAACAAAATTAGACCATTCAGGCGACAACACAGTGGAAATTAAAAATAGAATCGCACAAACAAAACAAGCAATAAATGCTTTAAACTCTGTTTGGTGGAGCAAAAATATTACAAAAAATAGAAAATTACAAATATATCAAACCATAATTCAGGGCATTTTAACATATGGTGCTGAAGTCTGGAAAATTCCTACCAGGGATATGAAAATAATTTTAAGTACAGAAATGGATGTTTTAAGAAGATCAGCTGGAAAATCTAGAATGGATAGAATACGAAATAAAGAAATAAGGGAAATTATGGGTGTACAAGAGGAGTCGGACATCATAGACATCATAGAAAAGAAAAGATTGCAGTGGTATGGTCATGTCAAACGAATGCCAGAGCAAAGATTGCCAAAATTGTTATGGAATGGATCCCAATGGAAAGGAGGAAGAGAGGAAAACCGAAGAAAACTTGGATAGAAGGGGTACAAGCAGCTATGAATATCAGAGGAATGGAGGAAGTTCAATGGATGGACAGAGAGGAATGACGTTTGGTTTCCGGAAGAGGTCGGTAGCTGCCATGATACCGGATGATGATGATATATATATAAGAAACTAAAACTTAACCTAATCTAATAAAATTACTCTAACCTAGCTTCTTTAGTGATGGTCCGCAGATATGTATTCGGAATTTCTACATCACCCACAGATTTTTATTTCAATTTCAATTAATGGATTTACATAATTATTTTTTAATAAACGTTTTTTCGTTCTACGATGATCTTGAAGAAGATTTTCGGGCTGTAGGCCGTGGTCGTGAGGCTTGTAGTTCCCCGACGTTTCGCCAGAGACTGCGTCTGGCATCCTCAAGGGTTGTCTTCAGACTTGAGGATGCCAGACGCAGTCTCTGGCGAAACGTCGGGGAACTACAAGCCTCACGACCACGGCCTACAGCCCGAAAATCTTCTTCAAGATCATCATAGCAACTCCGGCCGTGAAAGTCTACGTGAATACGTTTTTTCGTTCATTTGTCCATTGTAAAATAAAACGGGGAACACTTTCATCAGGAGATTTCAGCTATGGAAAAGTGATATCAAGGCAAATGGAATCCTACAAACTGCAAATTTAATTTATTTAGAATTCAACGTGCCAAATATTAAACAAATATTCAAGCATACATTGCTTACTTATTTTCATAAAAATAAAAACGAATTTAAAGAGCACAATCGAAGTTTTTACAGCACCAGACAAAATACTACTTCTTTGCTACATGTTCCAAAATTTTACACAACTTCTGGATCTAACCATAGTAGATATCTAGGACCCGAATTATATAATGAATTAATTAGATCCAATCCAGAACTAAGTAAACTAAACACAGCTAGTTTTAAAGAAGCAATTAAATTAATTATTTTTAATTAATTAAGTGAATAAAATTAATCATTTGAATATTTTAAAATAATAAATATAAAGCATCTATTTTTGCTTATATTATTATAAATCAATGTATAACTATACTTCCTTCTGTATTATTGGTTATAATCCATTACATTATATGATTTATATGATTTTATGTAAATCATTCTCCATTCCATTAATTCTCTTGTCAGAATAAGTCTTATTCCCAATACATTATTATTTTTTATTTGTATGTGTCATAATTTATGTAAAAATGAAACTGGTCCCTAACTTTAAATGTATATATTCTATTTGTATTATTCATGTAACTAAACTGCACCCGAGCACAAGCACTTGCTCATTCGGGTGTCAATACTGTGTATAACATTTATTTGTAAATAAAATTTATTCTTATTCTTAATACGCTGGCCGATTATTGTTGGACCATTAAGAGGGATGCTCCACAGGCGAAATATAGTAGAAAATCGTCATTTCTTACTTTCTAGGTGAGTCCGAATGTTCGAATATTGTGTAGTTACGAATGTAGAAAATATTAAAGTGTTTGAAATTATAAATGTCTGTCTCTCGGAAACCTTCGGTGATGGAGAAAAACCAATATCATATTTGAATTCAGGAGACAAAATACTATCACAATCACATATTTTCTTTCTGAGACAAAAAAAATATTTGTTGCTCAGTGTAGTCATAGGCTACTAGGCCTATCTGTGTAGTCTATAGCCTACTAGGCCTATCTGTATTGCAAACTTAACTTTAGGACATACATTTTTGTTGCATAAAAGTGGTGAACCTTGAAGTAAACAAGTTTGACTTACAAATAGTTTTATCTAAATCGAGTTTCTTGACAAACTAATCTAATCGTCGCGCCATGTTCAATCATCTGCTGTAAGCGCGTTTCATTTTTTAATTCCAAAGATTATCTCGTTAAAAACAAAATAATCCCAACAATAATATGTAGTATTAAAAGCGAAAACGTAAATCAATATATCGATGAAAAAAAAAAGCAATCCAAGGCAAAGTAGTATTATCGCGCTTTTACTCATATCTCATTGCTACAGATATAGACTACATACATTTTCTAATCAACACACAGCGATATCAAAATAAAATGTCCCTTATTATACAGTAAAACCTGTCTATGAAGGAAGAAGACGGTTCCTTAAATATATTTCCGTCTTGGCAGTTTTCCTTCTTATAAAGGGTTCCCAAATTACAAGCTTCAATTTTTCACGCAGTGTAATGAAATACATGATCTTTATAGGAACCCAGATATAATAAGAACAGTTATGTCTCGTAGACTGCGATGGGCAGGACATGTTGCACGTATGGGGAATGAAAGATTTACATGGAGGCTTCTTGTAGGAAAGCCAGAGGGAAAACGCCCCGTTGGTAGACCAAGAATGAGGTGGGAGAATAAGATTAACTATGATTTGAGGTGTCCCGCACCGTAGCCGAGTGGTTAAGGCAGGAAGCCTTGGCGCAGAGCTACGGGACTTGCGCTGGTTCGAGTCTCCATGGAGGAAGAGATTTTCTCATGGTATTTCGGTCAGTATGGGACCGGTGCCCACCCAGCATCGTGAGGTATTTGGGTAGCTACAATAAGTATCGGCTCCAGGTTGAGAAAACCAGCTATAACGGCTGGGGGACTCGACATGCTGACCACATGTCACTCCTACACTGACTGATGATCATCTACCTCTGTGGTTGACACATGTGGATGTGAGGCCAGCAGCCGGCTGGTAGGCTAAGGGTCTTCTAGGCCAGTCGCGCCAGGAGTTTTTTTTTATGATCTGAGGTAAGTAAATTATACAGGGAATGATTGGAAAGCATTAGCTCAGGATAGGGATGTATGAAGAGCTTATGTCCGTGCGGCCATGAACCTACGGGTTCGATAGTGCCAGTGAGTAAGTAAGTAAGTGTAAGGGTTTTACATGCACGCTTTAAAGACATAACGCATTGAACTGAAATACAGACAAAATAGTGTATGTAACACACCACGACAATACAAAACAAATTTATTACACAAAAACGAGAAGGAACTCAACTAAAGGAGGACTGAAGAGTTTCCCAACTCCCTCGCAGGTTACGTAAGCAGGCAAGGAAAATCGAGGGATTCCCCGCTCTCACACATAAGCAAGGGTATCCCCGCAATATAATGGAAACACAAGAAGGTAAAACGATATAATGCAGTAGTGTCATATGCAGAATTTTCACGTGTGGTCATTAATACTGTAATTATAACGTGTTACAGAATAATTTTCCGTCTTAGTGAGGTAACCATTAACTATTGGTACATATAAAATCGTACCGTTCTGGAGTGTACTTCCTCTTATTCTACTTCCTTCACAGTAACCTCTGCCCTCTCCTGGAATTTCCTTCCTCAAGATACCAGGGGTTGTCGCACACTTCTTCTTCTTCTTCTTCTTCTTCTTCTTCTTCCTTCCAAGTATTAGGCCAAGGCCTGTTACGATCCTATAGAAAAATTTTCCCTCCAGCGTTTCATAGGACGGCCCAGTGATCTTCGTCCTCTTGGTATATAATTATAAACAGATTTGGGGATCCGATTTGAACTCATTCTTTCAAGATGGTGTTTCCAATTTAGTTGGTACTGTTTAATATATTCCAAAATTGGCGTAGTCTTCAATTCTTTTAAGATATCGGTGTTCCTTTTCCGATCCCATCTGGTGTAACCCGCTGTTCTGCGCATGAACCTCATTTTTAAGTCACGCTTATACAGTTATTTGCTTTCTAATAATTATTTTTCTCTATTTATTTACATTTATACTATGTCATTAATCATTTTTTCATATTTTTATTTATAATAAGAACAGTTAAGTCTCATAGACTGCAATGGGCAGGACATGTTGCACGTATGGGGAATGAAAGACGTGCATGGAAGCTTCTTGTAGGAAAGCCAGAGGGAAAACGTCCAGTTGGTAGACCAAGAATGAGGTGGGAGAATAACATTAACTACGATTTGAGGGAAGTAGATTATACAGGGAATGATTGGAAAGCATTAGCTCAGGATAGGGATGTATGGAGAGCTTATGTCCGCGCGGCCATGAATCTACGGGTTTGATAGTGCCAGTGAGTAAGTAAGCAAGTAAGTATATATTACATTTAATTCGTAATCTAGAGTTAATCAAAATACAGTGAAATCTGTGTTATCCGGAACCTTTATAACAAGGAAACCTGTAGAGGCGGAAAAACATCTCCAGAACGGTACAATTTCATATGTAAAATCGTCCTGTATAAGCCGGAAACCTTCATAACACGGAAACGGAATGGTTTTTAAAGTATTAATAGTTAATTTTTACCTGATTAAGACGGAAAATTATTCTTAAGCACGTTCTAATTACAGTACTAACGACCTACACGTGAAAATTCTGCATATGACACTACTGCATTATACCGTTTTACCTTCTTCTGTTGCCATTGTATTGCAGGGATTCCCTTGCTTATGTGTGACAGCGAGTAACCCCTCGCTATTCCTTGCTTGCTTACGTAACCTGCGAGGGAGTTGGGAAACTCTTCAGTCCTCCTATAGTTGAGTTCCTTCTCGTTTTTGTGTAATAAAGTTGTTTTGTAATGCCGTGCACCCTGAGCTGTGTTACATACACTATTTTGTCTGTATTTCAGTTCAATATGTTATGTCTTTAAAGCGTGCATGTAAAACCCTTACACTGTGTGAGAAAATTCAAGCTTGTAATTTGGGAACCCTTTATAAGAAAGAAAACTGCCAAGACGGAAATATATTTAAGGAACCGTCATGTTCCTTCATAGACAGGTTTTACTGTACATTATAAATAATAATTGTGTGTATATATATATATATATATATATATATATTATATATATATATATATATAGATATTATAAATATATTTTTGACATTTGGCAATGAAGGCAAATATGATATGAAAAGAAAAAAAGAATGCTTGAAGTCGGGATTTGAACTCGAGTCCTCTTAAAGTCTTTACCTTTAGTTAAGCGCTCTAAACCAACTAACTGAGCTACCCAAGAATTCCAAGACAAAAATTGTATGTATGTCTTGGAATTCTTGGGTAGTTCAGTTGGTTAGAGCGCTAAAGGTACAGACTTTAGAGACTCGAGTTCAAATCCCGACTCAAGCATTCTTTTTTCTTTTCATATCATATATATATATATATATATATATATATATATATTGTCACATGGTTTCACCATAAATAAAGGTCATCGTCAAGGTTGTTGTCTATCACCAACTCTGTTTAAAATATATGTACATGAAATATTAAAGAATTGGAGGAGAAAATGTTCAAGCATGGGAATTCCTATTTCAAACAACAAAACTTTATACAACTTATATTTCGCAGATGATCAATTGTTCATTGCACAAGATTATGAAGATTTAGAATATATGACTAGAAAATTAATAGAAGAATATGAAAAATGGGGATTAAATTTGATCATGAAAAAATCAAAATATTTATCAATTGGTGAACCAGAACAAAATTTAATTTTGGAGTCTGGAGAAACAATAAAATCTTGTAGTGAGATCACATATTTAGGAATTAAAATAAATAAAAATGGGAGTTATGAAGAGGAGATAAGAAATAGAAATAATAAAGGAAAATTTGCAATTGCTTGCCTTAATGGAATACTGTGGGATAAAAATATAAGTAAACAAAATAAAATGAATATATATCATACAATTGTTGAAAGCATCATTCCTTATGGAGCAGAACTTTGGCCATTAACAACAAAACAAATAAGTATCTTTTGGCAACGGAAATGGATTTTATACGAAGGGCAGCAATAATTTCAAGAAGAGAAAAAAAATAGGAACTCAGTTCTAAGGGAGAAAATGAAGATTGAAGACACTATTTTAGATTTTATAAAAAAAACTCAGCAATTAAGATCGTACGGACATATCCAGCGAATGGAAGAGGATAGACTACCAAAATCTTGAAATGGAAACCTGAGGGAAGACGAGGCAGAGGAAGACCTAAAACCTCCTGGAGTCAGGGAATATGTTTATACATGAAGGAGAAACATCTACAACCAGGAGATTGGATGGAACCGACAAAATTGGCTATTAGGAATCGGACGATGCCAAAGACCGATGGTCTATCTATCTATCTATCTATCTATATATATATATGTGTGTGTATGTGTGTGTGTGTGTGTGTGTGTGTGTGTAATCGTTTTATATTTACTGTAATTACATGTAAGACTATTTTTTGTGTTTTTTTTAAAATCTGGTTGAATGGTAGACAAGGCCTTAAATCTGCCAGGTAAAATAAAGCTATTATTATTATTATTATTATTATTATTATTATTATTATTATTATTATTATTATTATTATTATTATTTTGGTGGAGAAAAATATTACAAAAAATATAAAATTACAAATATATTAAACCATAATTCAGAGCATTTTAACATATGGTGCTGAAGTCTGGCAAATTCCTACCAGGGAAATGAAAATAATTTTAAGTACAGAAATGGATGTTTTAAGAAGACCAGCTGGAAAATCTAGAATGGATGGAATAGGAAATAAAGAAATAAGGGAAATTATGGGTGTACAAGAGGAGCCGGACATCATAGACATCATAGAAAAGAAAAGATTGCAGTGGTATGGTCATGTCAAACGAATGCCAGAGCAAAGATTGCCAAAAATTGTTATGGAATGGATCCCAATGGAAAGGAGGAAGAGAGGAAGACCGAAGAAAACTTGGATAGAAGGGGTACAAGCAGCTATGAATATCAGAGGAATGGAGGAAGATCAATGGATGGATAGAGAGAAATGGCGTTTGGTTTCCGGAAGACGGCGGCAGCTGCCATGATACCGGATGATGCTGATTATTATTATTATTATTATTATTATTATTATTATTATTATTACAATTTAAAATGTGGAAAAAAATAACTGTAACACGGAATTGTGCTTTATCCATCGTACGATCACATTTGGAATTCCCCTAAACGATTAACACATTAGCTTGCGACACAAGGACAGATATCAGTTATTTGATTTGAAGTTTCCTTTATCGGTGATCTTTTTTTTTTTTCCTTATGCGTAAAGCATATGATTCAGTGTGATTAAGATATAATGAACACTTTGTACGATTACACAAAGCCATACACACTTCATTGTTTTAAAAAAACATCCGAGCGGAGTTATTTTATTTGAGGCACGTGCCTTGGAAAGAAAACATTCTTCAAGACCGTGCTTATGAAGAAGAAAGCATCTCTTTATATTCACGTTGAAAGAATGGCATTCAGTTTACACTCTTTAAGATCCAAACACCTCACGTTTCAACTCATTACAATGTTGCAATATGTTTTTCTTTCACTATTTTGTCTTGTGTAAATAAACTCTAGCCAGGATGTTTCTTACAAATATATACGTACATCGACACGTCTGCATTTTTGTCTTTTTGTACATAATAGAAGAAACGAGATGTCAAAGGAAAATTGTGATATTAAAATGCTTTATTATTTGCTGACGATGTTGTACTTTTAGCAGAATCTGAAAATGAGCTCCAAATGTAAAGTAAAGTAAGTAAAGTGATCGCACAACAGGCCTCAGGAGGCCTTTGGGGTAGTAGGAGGTTAAGGCTCCCACTTTTTCTAGACAATCGGCACTTTATGTCAGCCGGGTTGTCAGCCCTGCGTGACGGCTGTCTTTACCCCAGAGCAAGCGTCTGGTACTCATTTCAGTTAGAGGCTGAGTCGACCCCAGGGCCATAGTGCCGCCAGAGGGTTTGGGTCAGTTTAAAAATCCTGACCCCAACGGGACTTGAACCCTCGACCCTCCGGCTTGTAGCTCAGTGCCTTAACCACTACGCTACGGCGTGCCCCTAAGTAAAGTGATCCCACAACAGGCCTCAGGAGGCCCTTGGGGTAGTAGGAGGTTAAGGCTCCCACTTTTTCTAGACAATCGACACTTTATGTCAGCCGGGTTGTCAGCCCTGCGTGACGGCCGCCTTTACCCCCAGAACAAGCGTCTGGTACTCATTTCCGTTAGAGGCTGAGTCGACCCCAGGGCCATAGTGCCGCCAGAGGGTTTGGGTCAGTTTAAAAATCCTGACCCCAACAGGACTTGAACCCTGGACCCTCCGGCTTGTAGCTCAGTGCCTTAACCACTACGCTACGGCTTAAAATTAATAGCCAATAGATATAATAGTAAAATATCAATAAATAAGTCAAAAGTAATGACATTTATTGGTAAATATGGAATTAGATCAAAAATTGTACTGGATAACAAAATAATAGAACAAGTATCACATTTCCAATATTTAGGATGTGATATAACTTATAGAGAAAATATATAGAAAATAAAGTAAATAAATTTCAGGATATTTGTGGAACCATAAAAAGAACCTTAGGTTGGAAAACAAGGAAAGATACGAAACTTAAATTATATAAAACGATGGCTGTTCCTTTGTTGTTGTATGGAAGTAGAAATTGGATAATGAAATCAAGGGATAAAAGCAGGATACAGACTGCGGAAATGCTGTTTTTACGTAATGTGAAGGGATGCACATGAGCGGATAGAATAAGGAATGAAACTATACGAGAAGAATTAAATATATATAAAATTGAAGATAAAATCAGCGAAAATAATAAGAAATGGACAGAACACTTAATGAGAATGAACAACGAAAGAATACTAAAAAGAACCTTCCTGTATAATCCCAGAGGAACAAGAGATGATGGCCGACCACGTAGAAGATGGACTCCACTTTTAACGTCGCCGGAACAGGCTGCATAGCCTAACCTTGTAGTAGAAGAAGAAGAAGAAGAAGAAGAAGAAGAAATTAACTTTTTTTCTTATTTCTTGTAACATTCTGGTATTCTGCACGTTTTGGTATTTTTTGTCCAGCCTAAGAAAGACACTTCAGGAAAATAAATGGGCGGGTAATCCACGAAGCACATGACTGCTGCAGTTGCTGCGATTCGTTCATGACCAAAGCATAGTTCAGCGGAAGCGAAAAAATAGATCATATACTCCGATTAATGTAATTACGTATTTAAAGCTATTTATGTTAACTATAGTTGATCAGAATACATTATATAACTACATATTTCTTGGAAGGTCGAAGACTAACTAAAAATTCGCATTTCTTTGAAACTGAACGATTCTTGAGAGGAAGTTGAATGTCAGTTACAAATATGGCGGCTGTCGGGTAGTTTATGTTAACTTAACTCAGTGATAAAATGTGTGATAAAAATTATTAGAAGCACAATGGGAAATTGTTAAAGAGTGGTGAAAAACGGTGTTAAATGTATTCTGTAAGTTTATGGAGAATAATCCTGGCACTGTAGTGAACGATATAGTGTATTAATTTATCGGCTTGTAACAAACAGCTGACAGAGTTCTCCTGCACTCTTACACGTGCTGCGCGGAGTAATACATTCGGAAGTTAAATGTCAAAGTGTGCTTCTAATGTTGGACAGATAATAGTATATTGGTCCCACTACAAGCCTCAGGAGGTTGAGGCTCTCATCTCTTCAGACACTCAGCATGATATGTCGCCTGGTTTGTCAGCCCTGAATGATGACCCTCTTTACATCCAGAACAAGCGTCCTGTACTTATTTCCGTTAAAGGCAGAGTAGACTCCAGGTCCAAGTTATATTGAATTGCACAATAAAATTCTCAATGTAAATGAAACTTCTAACTCCTAGAATAACTTGCTCAGCCCCATAGTGCCATCAGATGATTTGGGGCAGTTTAAAAATCTAAAACAACCGAGACTCGAACCTCCGAAAATATTGCCTCGCCAATTACATAACGGCGTGTCCTGCTACAAACAAGTAGTAAAAGAGAATTTTACAAAAAGTACTTTCGGATTCCAAATAAGAAAAATAGAATTATTTATATTTTGTTAACCTATTTAATAATAATAGTAATAATAATAATTACCTCAGGGGTCCTCATCTAGGGGATATGTGGATGGCGACCACAAGGTGCCCAAGCTGAGCAAAACATTTCTTCCACTTACTTGTGTTTTGCACTCTTTTAACTTTACTATCTAACCTCTCTTGGTTAACTCTTGTTTTTTTCGACCCCGACGCTATTAGGGCATCCGAGGGCTAGGGAGTCTTTCCTTTCTTCCATTTCTTCTTTCCTTATTTTCATTTCTTCTCCAGAAAAGCCTGACCAGAGGCTATAAGATGGCAGCCCCATCACTGGTCTTTCCTTCCTTTGGCCGGCAACCAATCGAAGGGACTATTATTATGCTTTCAAGCCTTATACGAGAATAATATAATAATAATAATAATAATAATAATAATAATATCAGACAATCCTTAGCTCTTCAGAAGACAATTTACAAATAGCAGCGTATAAATTAAATGAAATAGCAAATAAATTCAATGTAACAATCTCTGAAAGTAAATAGAAACTAATGACATTGAACCGGAAAGACCATATGAGGTGTAAAATCAGCAATAATAACAGTACAATACAACAGGTGAACAATTTCAATTATTTAGGATGCAATGTATCATACCGCCAGAAGGAAGATATTAATATTAAATTAAATAAGTTGTATACAATGTATAAGATGGACACTGAAAAATAAAACTTTGAGGAGCACACAATTACAATTTTACAAAATTATGGCAGCGGCTGTCTTAACATATGTTAGTGAAAGTTGGACTCTTAACCGTTCAGACAGAAGAAAAATAGAAACTGCAGGAATTTAAGTTCTTACGTTCAGTAGCAGGTTTTACAATTTTGGACAGACAAAGAAATGAAGATATTAGAAAACACTTAAATATTTTTAATGTAACAAATATAATTGACAATATGAGGAACAACTGGTATGAACATGTTAAAAGAATGCCTACATATAGAATCCCCCAGCTGTTATTAAAGTACAAACCAATAGGACATAGAAATGTTGGGTGGCCATTTCTAGAGGGGAAGATTCATTAAATCCCACTTTATGTGAAAACATGTCAAATGGCCTAATTTCATGAAGTAGAAGAAGAAGAAGAAGATAGTAATAATAATAATAATAATAATAATAATAATGGAAAAAATGGCAATTCCTTGTAATTCGACGTATGAGTCTCTAATTTGTATGGTCCAACAATGTGCCCTTTTGTTGGAAAATGATTGGATAAAAGACCATTAAGAAAATGGGAGTATACTATTTGAGACAGAATTGCATATTGGAAATACGAACTGGATTAAGGAATCAATTGAGGGCCTTAATGAAGGTGGTACTGAATCTAAATCATCATCTTCTTCTTCTTCTTCCTTTCATGTAATAAACCTAGTGGTCTGTTACGGTTTCAATCCAACGATTGAAGGGTCTGCCCAAATACCTCTTGCCGGGTGGCTGGTAATTTAAGATCTGGCTTGGTATTCTTGTTCTGCTCATTCTTCTTACGTGAGATTTCCAGTTGTTTCTGTGTTATTGTACATATTCAATGACTGATTCTGTTTGTAATTCTTTGAGAATCTCAGAATGTTTTTTCCTAATTTATAGATTTGTTTATTATTACATACGATCCAGTTCTTTTACAATGCATTTATTTATTATTGCATTGCTGCTGAGTACATATGACAGGTCTACGTGTTAAAATATTACATATTCTCAAATTACAGGAATTTAGGCCTAACTAACATATTTAACTACGTGCTTTCTACGACTGAGGCCACTTTCCTACTTCTAGCCATCACTTATTTATATTCAATACATCTTCCAAATTCAATCTCCTGTTCTTATCCCTCTCAGCACATATTCCCTGAACCTATGGGTTCGATACTGTCAGTAAGTTAGAGGATTCCATGTACGAGAATTTTAGATAGTATATGATGTGGAGCGATTGTGATATATTAAGAAAATAGTAAAGTAAAGTAAAGTGATCCCACAACAGGCCCGGAGGCCCTTGGGGTAGTAGGAGGTTAAGGCTCCCACTTTTTCTAGACAATCGGCACTTGATGTCAGCCGGGTTGTCAGCCCTGCGTGACATCCGCCTTTACCCCAGAACAAGCGCCTGGTACTCATTTCCGTTAGAGGCTGAGTCGACCCCAGGGCCATAGTGCCGCCAGAAGGTTTTGGTCAGTTTTAAAAATCCTGACCCAACCGGGACTTGAAACCTCGACCCTCCGGCTTGTAGCTCAGTGCCTTAACCACTACGCTACGGCGTGCCCCCATATTAAGCAAATTATGAACGAAAAGAATTTTAAGTGCAGAAATGTATGTTTTAAGAAGATCAGCTGAAAAATCTAGAATGGATAGAATACGAAATAAAGAAATAAGGGAAATTATGGGTGTACAAGAGGAGCCGGACATCGTAGATTTTATAGAAAAGAAAAGATTATAGTGGTATGGCCATGCCAAAAGAATGCCCTGCAAAGATTGCCTAAAATAGTTATGGAATGGATCCCAATGTAAAGGAGGAAGAGAGGAAGACCGAAGAAATCTTGGATAGAAGGGGTACAAGCGTCTATGAATATCAGAGGATTGGAGGAAGATCAAAGGACGGACAGAGAGGAATGGCGTTTGGTTTCCGGAAGACGGCGGCACCTGCCATGATACAGGATGATGATGATGATGATATGTGTGATTCAGGAATTATGATATGTCAATATACGGATTATTGGACGAAAGACAAGTGACTGTAGTTGAGTGTGCATGTGTTGGCATTTAAGGAAATTCATATGACTGTAGTTGAATAAAAGGGAAAGATGTTTTTTACATTGGGTTAGGGAGAGAACCCGAGAGGATAGAACATTTTTCAGTTCCCTAGACCATGCTCTCGTGAGAAAATGCTGGATCCCTACATTCCCATGCAAGAAGGGGTCTTCTGTCTATCTCTAAGAATGCTTTTTTAGCCAATCAGGACACGTTCTGCGGCGGCATGCGCCACCTTGTTTCTCATTGGACGGGTTTCTCACTCTTGCACACCCGTGAGCCGGAACGCTGATTCAAGAAGCTAGGAAATCTTCTTCTGTCCATTCTGGAGGTTTAGGACTGGAAAATCCATAACACTTTCATAGTTAAGTGAAGACACACTATACCGCGGTGGACTAGTGGTTATGCTCCTTGCCTCTGGTCCCAAGGGTCGCGGGTTCAAACCCGGCCGGGGTCGATGGATTTTTTAGGACGGAAAAATCCAAGGAGCAAGTCCTCCGGGAGGGACTTTAAGCCGTGGGTCCCGAGTCTAAAGATTTTCAGGTTCGTAAAAAATCCTTAAGCCTGAATGAAAAGCCCTCTAAGCAAAATTTACCGAATTTTCCCGTCCTAGTACTACCTTGGTTTCCTAGATGTCAGTATGAGACGGAACTCTGACCACGTACCACTCTCAAAATGACATCTATACGAAAACAAGTGTAACTAAATTAGTATGGTTCAAATTCTTCCCCGTAGGGGGAGAGCGCCTAAATCTCTGTAAAGGGAAAACATATACTTACAAACAACAACTATTTTCAACATTTTGGAACCATTTTATAAACATTTCTTACGATTTTCAAATATTTATAAATTACGAGAATATTGTGCATCGGGTTCTAGAGACGCGGAAATTTCTTCATGTAACATCCGCTAGGTGGCTCTCAAATCGGAGTTACCAATATTTGAAAATAATTTAAAACCATATTTAGTTTAATAAATTATTATTGATATCATCAAAGTTACTATTGTTACCATTATTATCATCAGTGATGAATCAAGATATTGTGTTTTTCTGAAAAAAAAAACGAGCGACAAAAACTACGAATGATTTTGTCTAATGAAAAACTCAACCTCGCGTTGGATTTGGAGTGACTATTTAGCGAATAATACAACATCAGAAGCTAAAATTAATACTGGTCAACATGATTTTTGTCTCATGAGTACCAATAGTTGTACTTAATGCAGTTTTTTTTATCATGTTTTAAAATATGTATTCGGAATTTCTGCATCACCTACAGTTTTTTTAGTTTCAATTTCAATTAATGGATTTAAATAATTATTTTTTTAATAAACTTTTTTCGTCCATTCGTCCATTGTAAAATAAAACGGGGAACACTTTCATCAGCAGATTTTAACTATGAAAAAAGAGATATAAAGGCAAATAGAATCCTAACATGCTGGTTGATTATTGTTGGAACATCAAGAGGAATGCTCCACAGGCTAAATATAGCAGAAAATTGTAATTTCTTACTTTCCAGATGAGTCCGAATGTTCGAATATTGTGTAGTTACGAATGTAGAAAAATAAAGTGTTTGAAATTATAAATGCCTATCTCTCGGAAACTTTGCGTGATGGAGAAAAATCGATATCACATTTGAATTCAGGAGAAAAAAATACTACCAGAATCACATATTTTTCATTCTGAGACCAAAATAAAGTTTTTTCTTTGTTGCTCAGTATTATGATAGCCTGATAGTGTTTTCAGGGTCTTACAGTTTCATAACATTTATTTTACAGGTGAGAAAAATTGCAAGAAAGAATAACCTCACTCAGGTAAATTATCCACTAGACCTAGATTATAAAACAATAAAATTTACAAAACAATAAACTTGCCTTTGGCACTCTTGGGATATGAAATATGGTATCTTACATTATTGGAAATATTCGAAAAAAGGCTAAGATGCTGAAACGAATTTACATCAAAACTGGGAAAATGAATACATCTGATGCCATGGGAAAGGACGTGATGATATCATGAAAAGAATGTTAGAACTGATGGAAGAAAAAAAAAATGTACGCCTCATATAAATAAATACATCTTATTCTATGATAAACTATAGATAAAATGTTATAAAACTGTGTTTAAAATTTCTAAGAAATTAATATTTTACCTGAGGAAATAATCTGGGAACTATCCCAATTCACCCAAAAGACTGTCACTATTCATCCTAACAAATTAGAATGAATAGCAACATGCAGTACTGGAATATTATCAACATCATCATCATCATCCGGTATCATGGCAGCTGCCGCCGTCTTCCGGAAACGAAACGCCATTCCTCTCTGTCCATCCATTGATCTTCCTCCAATCCTCTGATATTCATAGCTGCTTGTACTCTTCTATCCAAATTTTCTTCGGTCTTCCTCCTTTCCATTGGGATCCATTCCCAAACTATTTTAGGCAATCTTTGCTCTGGCATTCTTTTGACATGGCCATACCAATGTAATCCTTTATTTTCTATAATGTCTATGATGCCCGGCTCCTCTTGTACACCCATAATTTCCCTTATTTCTTTATTTCGTGTTCTATACATTCTAGATTTTCCAGCTGATCTTCTTAAAACATCCATTTCTGTACTTAAAACTCTTTTCATATCCCTGGTAGGAATTTGCCAAACATCAGCACCATATGTTAAAATGCTCTGAATTATGGTTTGATATATTTATAATTTTCTATTTTTTGTAATATTTTTGCTCCGCCAAACAGAGTTTAAAGCATTTATTGCTTGTTTTGTTTGTGCGATTCTATTTTTAATTTCCACTGTGATATCTCCTAAATGGTCTAATTTTGTTCCTAAATAAGTGCATTCAATACTAAGTTTTGATTATAAATAACTATTTATGCATTTGATTGATAAAACTACAACTGGTTCAAAATTTTGACCAAAGATTATTAAACCATGAAGTAAAAAAACATAAATGTCTTATCGATAACGAAACCGGTATTACAGGTTTTCTTATTTTATCACCCGAGCTTACCTTATTATGGTTGACAGTAGAAGTAATTTCAATATTTAACTGGGAACCCTTGCATAAAAGAACATTAGGAAGACTTAAGCCCAGGTAGGGGATAGGTCTAATATTCAGATGGACATTAGGAAAGTAGATAAACTTATTGAATCAGGATGGCTGAGGTTAGGGATCAGTGGATGGCTTAAGTAAACATGACATTGACATAAGGATTCCATAAGTTCAGAACTTAAAATATGTACCTTTTGGCAGGTACCGTCGTCCTCAACTGTGTTAAAATATTCTATTTAAAATATTATCTGGAGGCCGTTCGGAAGTTAGCTTCCATCATCATCAGGATGGGTTGTTGTTTACCCTGCCTAACACAGACAATAAAGATAATTCTATAACAGAAAAAACATCATACTATCAAATAAATAATTTCTTTATAATACTGGATACATAACAAACAGGATCTAAGTAGGATAACGGCGGCAGAAATGAAATTTTTGAGATCTGTTAAAGGGTGAACTAAGGAAGACAGAATCAAGAACACAGAAATAAGACAGGAACTTGAAATATTTACAATAACTGATCAAATTGATACATATAGACAAAAATGGAAGCAACACATAGACAGAATGAATGAAGAAAGATATCCAAAACAAATAACAAAATACAAACCTAAAGGCACCCGAGATGTGGGCAGACCTAGAAAGAGATGGGCTAAAGACGGAACGGGTCAACAGACCTAATCCATGAATGCAGATGATGATGATGATGATACTCCGATGTAGATATGGATGCGAAACATGACTCTTACTTTAAGGGAGGAAAAGAGATTACGAGTATTTGAGAATAAAGTTCTTAGGAAAATTTTTGGACCAAAGAGAGATGAACAGACAGGTGAATGGAGAAGACTGCATAACAGTGAATTACATGGTCTTTATAGAAAGCCAGATATAATGAGAACAGTTAAGTCTCATAGACTGCGATGGGCAGTACATGTGGCACGAGTGGGGAATGAAAGACGTGCATGGAAGCTTCTTGTAGGAAGGCCAGAGGGATAACGCTCAGTTGGTAGATCAAGAATGAGGTGGCAGAATAACATTAACTATGATTTGAAGGAAGTAGATTATACAGGGGATGATTGGAAAACATTATCTCAGGATAGGGATGTATGGATAGCTTATGTCCGTGCGGCCATGAACCTACGGGTTCAATAGTGCCAGTGAGTTAGTTAGTTATACTCCGATGTAGATATATTCCAATTTAATTTTATCCCCTTTAGATAAAAACTTAAATTGTCTGTAATAGCAAGTTTTTGACGGTCTCGTGTAATGGGTTCTACGACTGGGGTGTGTTGTCATTAAGAGTGTGGTGTTGTTTATTTCTTTTATAATTTCGAGGTCTTCAAATATATTTATCTTTGCTGGAATGTTTTCTTTCTGAATTATCGTGAGGGTATTTTCTATTGTGTTCATTCGGTGACCGGCGTTAATGATATATGTTTGACATAGCTTGATTTACCACCCGCGTACATAATATCTTTGAGGTGTTCCTTATATATCTTGTATTAAAGTTACTGCTTGTCCTGCCTGTATAAAACCTATTACAATATTTACATGTTAGTTTATAGACTCCCTTACTGTTAAAAATGCTGTGTTCTTCTATGTCATTGTGTATTATGTTGTTTAATTTGTTTTTGGTTTTATAAGCTATATTAATGTTTTTATTTATTTTTTATGGCATTTCATGGGAAGGACCCTATACAAAGTAAAATCTGTCTCCAGAATAAAATTTTAGAGAGATCTAATCAATTTAATTATCTTGGATACTATCTCTCTATCTGGGATGAAAAGGATATCCCTGAAAAATTACTTACTTTTACTTTTGAGGGCCTCTCCACTTTTCAGCGGTTACCCTGTATTCCCATTCGCTATTCTTGCCGATCACGCCATTCATCCTCCTCCAGACCTCGGTCGTTCATCAATCTATGGATCTCTCCTCTCCAAGTTGTTCTTGGCCTGCCCCGTTTCCTTCTACCAGAAGGTGACCATTCCAAAATAGTTTTGGGCCACCTATCATTCTCCATTCTCCTGACATGGCCATACCACTGAAGAGCTCGTCTTTCGATCCTTTCCACCACTGTCTCCTCCATATCCATCATCTGCCTCACTTCTTCATTTCTTATTCTTTCCAACCTGGACACCCTGGCACTGCGTGTTATTCCATCCATCTCCACTGCCAAGATCTTAGTTTTTTGTCCCTCTACCAAAGGCCATCCCTCAGCACCACAAGCCATTATGCTAACAGACTTAAAAATCCTCTTCTTCGTGTGGTTTGACATGGTCCTACTCCACAGTACTCCATTACTAGTTATAATAAAAGTTAGGGAATTATTAATCAAGTTATGAAACCATCCCTTGTACAAAAAGCACCAGATTACGTTTATATAGCACTTTGGTTAGACCAGTGTTGACCTATGGTAGTGAAGCATGGACACTAAAAAGACAACATGAAAGCAGAATAACGGCTTGTGAAATGAGATTCGTGCGCAGAACAGCGAGTTACACCAGATGGGATCGGAAAAGGAGCACCGATATCTTAAAAGAATTAAAGACTACGCTAATTTTGGAATATATTAAATAGTACCAACTACATTGGAAACACTATTTTGAAAGAATGAGTTCAAATCGGATCCCCAAAGCTGTTTATAATTATATACCAAGAGGACGAAGATCTCTGGGCCCTCCTATAAAACGCTGGAGGGAAAATTTTCTGTAGGATCGTAACAGGCCTTGGCCTAATACTTGAAAGGGAGAATAAGAAGAAGATTTTTTTTTTCAAAGTTCCATAATCCTTGGTATCAAATGGCAAATGCATTTGCTTGGTGGATGATATTGAAATTTCAAACTTCTATAGTAAATTCCTGAAAAAGAAAGGAGTTAATTTTCATGACAATATCATGTTCGGCAACTTCAAACTTCACGCTAGTTGTAAAGAATTTACGAACTAGAAAATATTCAGTGTTGCGTTAGAAAGCAAACGAAGAACAATGTGCATGACATAGCAGTTTTTTTTACTTGAAAATGCCGGCGCACCAGGTACAAAACTTTGATCTTTTCTTTGGCAGCAAACAAAGACGCCCCAGAGTTCGCACTTTTCAGCCCTAACAGAACAATCAAGTAATCAGGGACACAACTGAAGAGGCGTGCGAAAGGGCGATACGTCAAAGTAACAAGACAAAATTTAAACAAACGTTCAAAATCTTGCAACGAGTCCCTATACTGACTGACTGATGACTGCCTGTGCGATTGAACTGACACACGTTGATGTGAGACCAGCAACAGCTCAAGTGCTTGTCCATCCATCCATAGTAATTCTGCCCGAGGGAGGGCTTTCACTGCAACCATAGCATTTTCATGCTACGCTTGCAGCTTTACTAAGGTGTGGTAGCTTCCCGTTGCTTTCCACACCGGTGAAGGATGGTGATGTGTGATTGAATGATGATGATGAGGATGTGAATGATACCCGCTGCCATATGATTTCGGGGACCGTTTGGGCCTTAAAGTTTTCCTGATATTTGTCTTACAGGCGAGGAAAAAGCCCGATAAAAACCTCACCCAGTAAAACTGTCCCGACCGGGGATCGAACCCAGCATGCTAGCTCGAGATCACAGAGGTGGACCAAGTCCTGGTTCGGCATCTTATGCTAAAATTTACAATCTAAAAGCAAAAGACCTGAGATCTCAGTCCTCATCAAATTAGGATGTGGGAGTACTTTCGGAGCATATGCTCCATCTTCAGATTTTAAAAAAAATAAATCGGTACTTGGTTGTTCGTGGAAAATAAGCTTGTATAGAGGGTTGATGTCACTAAGGGTGAGTTCTCATTAAGGCAGGAGCGGAAGTGTTTTCTGTCTGGTTTCTTTCTTTAATATTTCCATGTCTTCGAGAATGTTGATTTTCAGTTTGTTGTTTTCTCTATGGATGATGGGCATTGTGTTATCGATGGTATTAAATTGGTGGCCTGTTTCTATGACATGTTCACGAATCTAGATTTGCCTTCATTAAATCTGAAGGCCTTAAGATGTTCGTTACATCGTATCTTGAAATTTGTTGTTGTTGTGCCAATATAAAACTTCTCACAGCTACTGCATTTTAGTTTATAAACACCTTTGTATTTATAAATGTGTTTCTTCTATTTTATTTGCGATTATAACTTATTATTTAATTTGTTATTTGTTCTGAATGCAATTCTTACATTTCTATCATGTCTTTTAATGATCATTAGCCAGTTTTGTGTTTCGGAACCAGTATACATCTTCTTCCTGCAGGATTAGATCAATGCAACCTGTTCCGGTCTCAAGTCCAACGTTTCCTTGGCCGTCTCAAAGATCTTTTTCCATGCGGTTTGTAGGTGTTGATCTTTTTGGGTAATCTTGTATTGTCCATTCTGTCTAAATGTTCTTTCCACCAGTATTTGTGCTCGTCTAGTTTGTCGAGTATTGAAAATATCTCCAGTTCATTTCTTATTGATTCATTGTGTAATCTATCCATGCGTGTACATCTTTTTACGGATCTTAAAAGTTTCATTTCAGTAGTTTGAATGTGTGAGATATATTTTTGTAAGTACCCAAGATTCAGATCCATATAAAGGAACAGGAACATCCATAATTTTATAAAATCTGAGCTGAGTTTCTCTTCGAGTCTTATGGAGGGTTCTTCTTATGGTGCCACACATCATTTGATATCGGTTTAATGTATTATGTATATCTAAATCATAGCTATATGTTATATCTGAACCAAAATAGTTACAGTGTGCTATCTGTTCTATTATTTGATTATTTATTACTATTTTTGCTCTGACTGGCACTTTGCTCTGTAAAAACCATAATTTTAGATTTTTGAAGTTGAGACTTTGAGATTATAATAGAGTCCTAAGTGATTCAACATGTAAATGGCTCTTTGTAAATCATCCTCTGACTTCTGTATGATTACGAGATCGTCTGCATACATTAATATATTCATATACATTTCCGTATTAATTTGTATTCCTATTGGATTTGATTTTTTCCATTTTCGTATAACCTCGTCTAAATATATATTAAAGAACGTAGGTAAAAATATACACCCTTGTCTCTGGAATAATTATCTAAATTAAGGATAATTTTCGTGTCATTATAAAGACTTTTTATTCCTTCTATAAGTTGAGTCGGGTACCCTCTTGCCTTTATTATTTCCCACTATTTTCTTCTAATCACCTTATCAAAGGAACCAGTATACATAAGAGTTACCACTTAGTTTTATTTTCATCTTATGCTATGGAGAGAAATCTGTAAACGATAGCTTACATATGTAGGCTGACCTGTCGGTATATAAAATCTCAATGTATAAAAATTATATCATGATCATTATCATCATCATCCAGGAATTAAGCCTGTTGGCTCGTTCCGCTTTCATGAAAGCTAGAATTGTTAAAATTGTTCAGACCATATTCTGTGTGGGCGACCAACATTTCTCCTTCTGTGCGGTTTATAATTTAGCAATAATTTTGGAAATCTTCCTTCTGGCATTCTATCAATATTTTCTTTCCAGTCGTTCCTATATTTAATTATTCGGTCTGTAAGTTTGAAAATATTTAGTTCCTTTCTTATATCTTCATTCCTTTTCTTATCCAGCAGAGTATATCCTGCTATATTTCTCAAAATTCTCATCTCAGCTGCTTCCAATCTTTTGCTCTTGTCTTTTAGTGATCGTCCCAACATTCTGATCCATACATCAATGCATGAACAGCCATTACTTTATAAAATTTAATTTTTGTTTATTTTGTCTTTTTAAGGGTTCTTTTAATAGTGCCATACATTAGATTAAATTTATTTATTTTGTCAAACACCATCTTGAAAGAATGAGTTCAAATCGGATCCCCAAAGCTGTTTATAATTATATACCAAGAGGACGAAGATCACTGGGCCGTCCTATGAAACGCTGGAGGGAAAATTTTCTATAGGATCGTAACAGGCCTTGGCCTAATACTTGGAAGGAAGAAGAAGAAGATTAATATCTTCAATTTTAACATAGGCTATGGTAAATTGAAACCCAGATATTTAAAACTATTCACCTGCTCTAAAATGTTATTATCAATTACTATTTTTGCTCTTATGGTATCACGTCCTTTAAATGATAAAATTTTAGTTTTATTCTTTTGAAATTTTAAAATTGTAATTGACACTTATTTTTTCCAAATTAAAAATAGCTCTTTGTTAATCATCTTCTGAACTGGAAATCACTACTTGATCATCAGCAAATAATATTGTATCCAACAGTTTATTATTTATTTTACAATGTTTATTTAAATTAATCCGCCACTTTAACATAACTTCATCTATATATAAATTAAAAAGAGAAGGTGATAAAGGACACCCTTGTCTGACACTACGATTTATTTTTACCATTTTTTGATTTAAAACCCCTGTCTATTACAATTTTATTATTTACATATAAATTTTGTATCAAAAGCTTTTTCATAGTCTATAAATCCTATATATGTTGGGATGTTAAATTCTATATGCTTTTCAAATAATTGAGTCATTGTGAATATACAGTCGGAACAGGATCTTCCCTTTCTGAATCCATTTTGAACATCCAATACTATATTTTCTATAATTATGTTTAAGCGGTTTTTTAGAATATTGGCATAAATTTTATAGCACGTTTTCAATATACTTATTCCTCTATAATCTATATATATATAATTATCAATTTGTGTAAGGCAAGAGTAATCTGAACTGAACTTCTTGTTCCGTAAGTCGCTGAAAAGTAAAGTGGAACATTTGAGTTTTTTCTGCTTTACTTGGAAAGCGTAGCATGCCACTTCATATCCTCCAATGCGCCTCTTTCCCCATCTCTGTCTCTCTAGCCGCCACGTCCCGTCTTCTCCTCTGGCCAGCGGTAGAGTAGAAGAAAGAGAGAGAGAGAAAAAAAACTCGTGACAAGTCTGATCGTGCACGTGCCACCTCGTTCCCTCTCCCGCCGCGTGGAGGCGTCCTTGTCGTGGCTGTGAGAGTGTGGGAAAACTCCACCTTAAAGTTCCAGCGCTGAGTGGGTGGTAAAGAAGGGTCACTCCCGGCATTACAATATGCTATTTCAGGTTGCCAATTAGATCTCTTATTAAAGAAAGACCCTTGTCACTTGTTCTGACATTTTAATGGTCACAGGTTCCAACTCATATAAATCATTCCTTTTCAATCAATCAACCAGAGTTTAAATTATGTTCAAAACAACTACCTGTTTCCAATATTCACTTTCCATCGTATTCCATTAGTAATCCACGTCTTTATCATGGATCCCATGAAGCAGTTTCATCAGAGACCCATCATTATCATGATCTTCAAGGTATGGGCCTGTTGGCCCGTTCCGCTCCCCCGGTGCAGGTCGTCTTTCCAGCAACGTTTTGGTCTTCCTACATCTCTTCGGCCTAGAGGCCTATAATGAAACAACTGCTTTGATAAACGATTATTTTGGCAATCTTTGTATATGTTCAAACCAATTACATTTATTTCTGTGTATTCTCTCGTTCATATTATATATTTGTAATTCATCTCTGATATCTTGATTTCTCTTTTGATCTCTTAGAGATACACCTGCAACTCATCTGAGAAATCTCATTTCTATTGCCTCAATTTTATTTTTATCAGAGATCGTTAAAGGCCAAGTCTCAGACCCGTATGTTAACGTTGGAACGGCTACTGTTTTGTAAAATTTAAATTGAATTTCCCTTGTGGTCTTATTTCTCAAATATCTTATAATTGAACCACATATTTGTTGATATTTCCCTAATTTCTTCTCCATGTCCAAATTTTATCAGTAATCCCAATGAAGTAAATATACATTCATCCATCCATAGCAATTCTGCCCGAGGGCAGGTCTTTCACTGCAACCATAGCATTTTTATGCTATGCTTTGCAGCTTTACTAGGGAATTATAGGTGTGGTAGCTTCCTATTGCTTTCCATACCGGTGAAGGATGTGATGATAATGATGATGATGATGGTGGCCGGAAGATTTTTTTTCGGGGACCGTTGGGCCCTAAGCTTCCTGACATTTGTCTTACATGTGAGGTAAAACTCCGAAAAAACCTCACCCACGTGCCTGTCCCGACCGGGAATCGAACCCGGGCCCGCTGCGTGACAAGGCAGCACGCTACCTCGAGACCACAACGGTGGACATATATTATCATTATTGTTGTAATGATGATATTTATTTGATTTATTTCATTTTCAGATAAATTTGTACAAGTTTAAATGTTCATAACTCCATGACTGAACAGACCTAGAAGACCCTTGACTTACCAGCCGGTTGCTATAAACATTCACATGTGCTATTTACAGAGATGGACGACCATCCTGCCAGTAGGGGTGACATATGGCCACCATGTTGAATCCCAAGTTGTTATAGCTGGTTCTATTACTCTGGTGTATAAATGTATTTCTTCTTCTTCCTTCCAAGTATTAGGCCAAGGCCTGTTACGATCCTATAGAAAATTTTCCCTCCAGCATACCTTGGGAAATTCTCGTATAAGACTTGAAAGCATAATAATAGTACCTTCGATTGGTTGCTGGCCAAAGGAAGGCAATACCAGTGATGGGGCTGCCATCTTATAGCCTCTGGTCAGGCTTTTCTGGAGAAGAAAAGAAAATAAAGGAAAGAAGAGAGGAAAGGCTCCCTAGCTCTCAGATGTCCTAATAGTATCGGGGTTGAAAAAACAAGAGTTAACCAAGAGAGGTTAGATAGTAAAGTTAAAAGAGTGCAAAACACAAGTAAGTGGAAGAAATGTTTTGCACAGCTTGGACACCTTGTGGTCGCCATCCACATATCCCCTAAATGAGGACCCCTGAGATTTATAATTATATTTCTATTATTTATTTATTTATTTATCAAGTTTCATCATGTTTCATATATTTCAGCGCTCAATTAATCTATTGTCATTCCCCCCCCCCACATGTCTATCTTTCCAATTTACATCGTCCAATCATTTTTCCCTCACGCTGCTTAAAACATCGTCAATCTACGTTATTCTTGCCCCTCCTCTTCTTTTTTCTACCAATTACCATCATCTTCTGTCATTCGTTTTACATGATCATACCATTTTATTGCTCGTTATATTTGAAATCCACAACTGAAGTTTCAACATTCGCCTTTAGTTTGATGACACTACTACTTATTTTATCTTTTCTCGAAATTCCAGTCGATCACCTCCAGAAATTCATTTATTCAGAATTTAATTTAGCCTACTTACTGTTCTTGATTTTAATGCCCATGTTTCTTCACTGTATTTCATTGTCGGCCTATTCCTTATAATTGTAAAAAACTCTTTGTTTATTCCCACAAAGTACCATTCTCTCTCTCTCTCTCTCTCTCTCTCTCTCTCTCTCTCTCTCTCTCTCTCTCTCTCTTCCTCTCCCTCATTACTATCTCTCTCTCCATAGCGCGACAGGCCTATAAGGCCATTGGGCTACCAAATCACAGAGGTAGACGATTACCCTGGCATAAAATACTATTTAATTTTTATATTAAAATGATTTTTATATCATATAATTTTCCTATATCTGATATTTTTATTGATTAAGTTCAAGATAGTGAGACAGTAAAAATTCTAGGAGTATTTATTGACAAAAACTTAAATTGGAATACACAAATAAACCATACATGCAAAACAGTCTTCTCAATAATACATTCATTAAATCGTGTACGAAATTGTTTGCCATTCACCCTTAGGAAAATGTTAGTAGAAACACTTGCAATGCCCCATTTTGATTATTGTGACACTCTTTTTACAGACTTAAATATTATTTCCACTCAAAGACTTCAACGTGTTCATAATTCTTGCGCACGTTTTATTTGTGGTATTCGCAAATTTGACCATGTTGCACCCGTCCCTGGAACAATTATTGTGGTTTCGTCTAAGAGATCGTAGAGAACTGTCCATTCCCTATCCCTTCTCTATAAAATACTTCACACATCATCGCCTAATATTTATCACGCCGCTTCATCAGACTATCCGACACACATAATCTTGACACTCGATCCCATCAGCACATTGTCCTTTATATCCCGCGCTCATCACACTGTATATTATTCATTATCTTTTACGGTGTCACTTACCAAAACATGGAATTCCCTTCCACCCTATGTCAGAGACTGTCAAAACTATAACATCCTTCAAAAACAAACTAAAGAATTATTTAATAACAAACTAACTTATACACCTCACTGATAGTATTCTTTTAGCAATATTAATATATTTAATTATTTATGTAAATAATATTAAGAATAACAAATATTTTTATTTGTTTTGTTTTAAATATTGTATAATCGTAAAATTAGTTTTCTATATCTCATTATTTTCCTGTTTTTTATATACACTAGACAGGGACAATTTGATATGTCTTGTTTGTATACATTTTATTATTAGTTTTAGTCTTAATTTTAACTAATATTAACTGGTTGTATTATAGATCGTAATACGTATATTAGATATTATCTTTTGATCAAATTTTTACTTAGTGTTTAATATTAGAGTTAATTAAGATTGTTATATTCTTATGTAATATATGTTTGTCCTGGTGAGTGGAAGAGAAGGCCACATGGCCTTAATTCCACCAGGCTAAATAAATCTTAAAAAAAAAAAGATAAGGTTTTATGGGATTAACTATGTAAGTTTAATACACAAGTGATCTTCTTGGTGATAAAATATTAAAATAAACAGTCAATATTCCCAATTCACCAATTAATTATATAAATGTTCAAAATGTTTCTACAGTTAAGCTGTCATCCACAAGATCAGATAATCTAGAATGAATAAAATACGAAATAAAGAAATAAGGGAAATTATGGTGTACAAGGGTAACTGGACATCATAGACATTACAGAAAAGAAAAGGTTACAGTGGTATGGCCATGTCAAAAGAATGCCAGAGCAAAGATTGCCTAAAATTTTAATGGAATAGATCCCAATAGAAAAGAGGAAGAGAGGAAGACCGAAGAAAAGTTGGATAGAAGGAGTACAAGCGGCTATGAATATCAGAGGATTGGAGGAAGATCAATGGATGGACAGAGATGAATAGCGTTTGGTTTCCGGAAGACGGCGGCAGCTGCCATAATACCGGATGATGATGATGATGATGGTGAATTGGTGAATTGGGAATAGGCCTATTGACTGTTTATTTTAATAAGTTTGAATCATCTTCATTATCATCATAATCATCATAAATATCTCCCATTAGTGTCCTGGAATCGTACGTCCTTCATCATATTCGAAATTGTCTCCGTTTATCCACTCTTGTGTCTTCTTCAACGAATCTATTCCATTTGGAATTCAAACTAAAACTTCTCGAACTTGGCCTACCATATCACAGAGGTAGACATTTATCCTGCCATAAAATACCATTTAATGTCTATATCAACATGATTTTTATATGAAGTAATTTGGTTATATTGATGAAATGGAAGAGTAGGTTTTATGGGATTAACTATGCAAGTTTAAATCATCTTCACGATTATCATAATCATCATCAATATCTCCAGTTAGTCTCCTGGAGTCTTATGTCCTTCATAATCTTCAAAATTGCCTCCATTCATCCACTCTTGTGTCTTCTTCAACGAATCTGTTCAATTTAGAATTGAAACTAAAACTTATTCTTCTTCTTCTTCCTTCCAAGTATTAGGCCAAGGCCTGTTACGATCCTATAGAAAATTTTCCTTATGGGAAATTCTCGTATAAGACTTGAAAGCATAATAATAGTCCCTTCGATTGGTTGCTGGCCAAAGGAAGGCAAGACCAGTGATGGGGCTGCCATCTTATAGCCTCTGGTCAGGCTTTTCTGGAGAAGAAAAGAAAATAAAGGAAACGAGAAATGGAAGAAAGGAAGGACTCCCTAGCCCTCGGATGCCCTAATAGCGTCGGGGTCGAAAAAAGAAGAGTTAACCAAGAGAGGTTAGATAGATGTGAGGTTTCCTCTTAAAATGGATTCCCTGTAGAAATAGATTTGAGGAGTCGGAAGATGGAATGAAATTGGACAGCAGAGCAGAAACAGCAAGAGGATTGTAGTGCTGTGAAAGAAGAAGAAAGTGTACAAATACGACATCTTCTATCATTATTTTACACTCTGTATTGCTAGTGAAACAAGGTTAGTAGCGTAAGTTTATCTCGGATCTCAGTCTGGTAAAACGAAAAGGTTAAAAATGATCACGAAATGCAAATAAAATAAATTGCCAATAGTAGGAGACAAAAGGGTCGCACCTGTCGTGTCGCCACACATGTCCGCCTACAGGGATCACGAGAAGAAACAGGTCACGACCAGGGACTGGGTGGCTTCTTCCAATTAAGTCAGCGTGCCTTCCGACTTATAGATCATGGACACTTCCGCAGGCCACTCAGACTGTGAGAACAATTACAAGGGCATCCCTCATCACGAAAAGTGCATTTTCACTCAAAGCAATAATATTTTATACAGGGAATTCTATTTAGGACGATCGGATGATTGCGGCAGAAAGTCCTCGGCAATCAATGACGAAGCGAACACGTTTATTACAAAGTTTAACTATAGGCCTACCCTGTTCGTTCTTAGCAAAACCACCACCACCACCACCACACACTATGTATTGGAAATTGTGTCCTTCTCAAACATTCATCTTCCCTCTATGTCCGTCAGGGAAACATCCATTTTTATGGAAGCGTCCCTGGCCGACTATATGGGAATTATTCGATGGTGAACAACAACTTCCGGCTAACTCTAGGGATTTCCAACCCTCTTTAGCCCTTGTGATTTAATGATTTCGTCGATGTTATTTAATGATATATCTCCTTCATTTATTATTTCGTCGTTGATATTTAATATTATATCCTCTGCCCACGATAACTAGCCGTAGTCCGGTATCAAAGGTCCAGTGGTTGGACACACCAATCCTGCTTTCAGTTTCTAGGTGAATTTAATTTTCTGTGTTATTCTTAATATTCTTCAGCACACTGAGACATGCGACAAGACATGACACACCCTCTCTAGCTTTGGAAGCAAAAAATTAAATGGTTTGATTTAATGTACTATATCAGAGGTATATTTTCTCATATAAATGTATCCGTGCTATTGTGATTTCTATTGATATTGTAATTTTTTATCAATATATGGATGGTTTCTTCTGCTTGAATATGTTAATGAAATTTTTATCTTTTACTGATGATAATTTCATTTTGAAGTAATATAAATTATGTTTTTTGTTTATATGTTAATTAAAGTGTTTTTTTTTCGTCTGTTCGTTATTTGAATATGGCGGACCGCAGTGAAAACGGAATCTTGTGTAACTGCTATTAATATGAATATTGTATAATTAGACACACATTTAAGTAGTTTCCTTGTGTTCGTTTTCTTCTGATTTATTCAAAATATTAAATTAATTAAAACAACTGATGTATCCTAATGTATATATTACGAATTTAAGGGTTAAAGTGATCCTCGTCAAAACAAAACCATGTGATCTGCTCGCTTTTCATTGGTTATGGATACCGACGTACGTTGTAGAAGCAATATCCTTCCGCCATTCGCGCCACAATTACTGTCACTTTTGACAGGGATATGACGACACAGCAACAGAAGACTCGATACTTTCCGCCATTTTGTTTCATGAGAATCGACTGAAGCATGACTCAAATGCATCACCCATATGCAATAAATTATTTTAAGTTGTAATTATTGATTGAGTATATTTTAGAATATTTTGTATGTTTTCAATATTATTATTTTCATTCACGAAGAATAATAAGTATATTCAGAGGACATATTTTTAATTTAATGAAGGTAACTACTTTTTGCGTACTTATTACTTCTACAATGTATGGCGGTGTCCATAACAAACGAAAAGCGAGCAGGTCACGTGGTTTTGTTTTGACGAGGATCATTTTAAGAGCGGACAGGGTATAAGAAAATTCCTCAGTGAATCAAAATTTTAGTATGTGTTGCTGATTTATGGAATGTAGTTATATATTGTTAATAAAATGTTATGAATTGAGTTTTGTTGCGAGTAAACAAACTTGTAGGCCGCTAGAGCGACTTTTAAATTTCGAATTTCACACACACACACACACACACACACATCGACACACACATGTGCAGGATGTCCTCTATCACCTACTCTTTTCAACATTATCTGGAAGACTAAATGAAGAACTGCTTCAGGAATACGGAAGGCATAAACATGGGAGGAAGAAGAATTAGCTGATGATATGGCTTTGTTAGCAGAAGAATGCAATGACACTGAGGAACATGCTGATGGAGCTAAATGACAAGTGCGAGGATTATGGGATGAAAATAAATAAATACGACGAAGGTCATGATTATAGGAAGGAAACCAAGGAAAATAAACATGAGGATTAAAGATGAGGCCATTGAGCAAGTGGAGAGCTTCAAATACTTAGGCTATGTTGTAGGATCGAAAGACGAGCACTTCAGTGGTATGGCCATGTCAGGAGAATGGAGGATGATAGGTGGCCCAAAACTCTTTTGGAATGGTCACCTTCTGGTAGCAGGAAACGGGGCAGGCCAAGAACAACTTGGAGAGGAGAGATCCATAGATTGATGAACGACCGAGGTCTGGAGAAGGACGAATGGCGTGATCGGCAAGAATGGCGAATGGGAATACAGGGTAACCGCTGAAAAGTGGAGAGACCCTCAAAAGTAAAGTAAGTAAGGAAAATTTTTGGACCAAAGAGAGATGAACAGACAGGTGAATGGAGAAGACTACATAACAATGAACTACATGGTCTTTATAGGAAGCCAGATATAATAAGAACAGTTAAGTCTCGTAGACTGCGATAGGCAGGACATGTTGCACGTATGGGGAATGAAAGACTTGCATGGAAGCTTCTTGTAGGAAAGCCAGAGGGAAAACGCCCAGTTGGTAGACCAAGAATGAGGTGGGAGAATAACATTAACTATGATTTGAGGGAAGTGGATTATACGGGGAATGATTGGAAGGCATTAGCTCAGGATAGAGATGTCTGGAGAGCTTATGTCCGCGCGGCCATGAACCTACGGGTTCGATAGTGCCAGTGAGTAAGTAAGTAAGGTGTTATTATCTTACTATTATTTTTTATTTTAAAAACACCATCACGCAAAAAATAATGTACAACGCACGTTTGTGAAGTGTTTTAGAGAATCTCGAAAATTAAAAACCTTGCTATCGCTCGGTTTTTAAACATTTTCCTCGATTCTGTAAAAACCACTTCCCAACCTCGCATTACAAGCAAAAAATTGAAGATCCAGTTATATATTCTGTTTATGGCTCATGTTTCTGTCATGAGAAAATGTTTAGATTTTGTACGATTAAAGCGATATCTAGTCGGGCGCCAAATATAGCTCTGAGACCAATTAGAGATACATTGTAAACTTAATATTACATCATTTTATTGAGATGATGCAATATTAATTAGATACTAACTCACACCCTCAAACGGATAACCTTCTTCACCTTTTTGTCCTTTGTACATACGTGTGCAGCGTTATCTAAAACCATGTGGTCTCCTTTTTATATTTTTGTCAATTCTTATGTCAGTGCATACGGATATCTAACTAACTAACTAACTTACTGACACTATTGAACCCGTAAGTTCAAGGCCGCGCGGGCATAAGCTCTCCATATATCCCTATCCTCAAGTTAGTTATTGAATATTTGTATTTTGATCTTGTGTCTGCATGCTGATGATGTAGTACTACTGGCCGATAGCGAGGAGATACTAAAGGCCAACACGCACACACTATTGAGTAACACTAAGAAATTGGGACTGGAAGTAAATATCAATAAAACTAAATATATGGTCACACGTAGAAATGCATTATATAATGGAAATGGACAGCTAAGGACAAATGAGGGAAATTTTGAGGAAGTGGCTGAATTCAAATACCTAGGAACAATAATCACAAATAGGAATGAGATGCACAAAGAAATTAAACATAGGCTCAATTCTGGAAATGCGTGCTATTATGCATTGCAGAGACTTTTGATGTCCCAACTCCTTTCAAAAAACGTTAAGCTGAAAATATATAAAACTATTATTCTACCAGTTATATTATATGGGTGCGAAACATGGACTCTTACTTTAAGGGAGGAAAGGAGATTGCGAGTATTTGAGAATAAAGTTCTTAGGAAAATTTTTGGACCAAAGAGAGATGAACAGACAGGTGAATGGAGAAGACTACATTACAATGAACTACATGGTCTTTATAGGAAGCCAGATATAATAAGAACAGTTAAGTCTCGTAGACTGCGATGGGCAGGACATGTTGCGCGTATGGGGAATGAAAGACGTGCATGGAAACTTCTTGTAGGAAAGCCAGAAGGAAAACGCCCAGTTGGTAGACCAAGAATGAGGTGGGAGAACAACATTAACTATGATTTGAGGGAAGTAGATTATACAGGGAATGATTGGAAAGCATTAGCTCAGGATAGGGATGTATGGAGAGCTTATGTCCGCGCGGCCATGAACCTACGGGTTCGATAGTGCCAGTGAGTAAGTAAGTAAGTAAGTCTGCGTTGGAAACGAAAGGAAATATTTATTTTCCAATAAACACTGATTATTTGCTATCTTTCTTTAAAATCTGTTGTTTATGTCTTGGGATTGTATTTTACTCAAAGGTTTTAGTAGAAACGCTTTCATCAGTCTTCTTGTTGGTGAGGGTGGCTGGTGTTGTTAACCTTTCCTAGAGCCCACGCGATCCCCAAAAAGAACCATTTCTAGCCAGGTCATTGCCCTTTCTAAAAGACCAGAAATATTATATTTCTTTCAGCCTCATGGGCTAATGGTAGGAGTTTCTGACTACATTTCATTGGGTACCGGATTCGATTCCCAGTAAGACCTAGTATTTTTTTATTGCAGGAAATTATTCTTGTGGTTGTCCATGGTCTGGATTTAGGTTAAGTTTGCTTTAAGGACTCTCTCGGTGCTTCATTATCACTCATCACTTATCAAATCATCGGGGTAACATAACTCAGCCTTCCAGGAGCCCCAACTTAAGAAGTGAGTTACAATTCCGCCATGACAGGAGAGAACTGCCGAAATGTCTTAAAGACAACCTGGTGGCATTGTAAAAAATCTTTCAACAGCAATATCGCCCATGTTCCGTAGACATTCCCCCGCCAGTGTCATTTTCTGACATTCGGTTCTCTTATGGCATTGGAAAAATTGTAACACACTTCTTGTCTGGAGTTCTCCGATTATATGATTGGTGATAAACGAAGGATACTTGGAGTGAACTAGGTAAATCACTTTTATGGCGAAATGGAATTTGAAGTCCTCATTATATTCTACATGGAAAGCATTTGTCATTTACAAGTGCGAATATGTAAACGATACAATTTAGTGTTTAGTCGTGGGTTTTATTTTCCTCCAAAGTTTGCTATATAGAAAGAAAAGAAAGCCATATACGAGCCAACAATTGACTATTACAAAGACTATTTAACTCATGCCCCAAATGGGAGTCAATGACCAATCACGTTTCAATGATTTCTGTTTTACAACTAATCAGAATCGTGTTTCACGAAATATTTATCAGTGTTATAATTACCATATTAAAGAAAGCTCCTCCTTTTTTTAATATTCTGAACAGGTCTGACCATTATTTTGCAGTGACAGAGCCCGCTAGGAATACGGCTACCAGATTGTATATATAGTGCATGAATGTCAACACATTGCCGCATGCGGGAGTTAATATAAAAACATTTGTAGCAATTGATTATACCACCAAAAAAAGAAACCACTGTTTGCACTTTTTTCCCATGTAACAATCCAGAAAAATATAATCGTCATATTTACATCATACGACATCAGAAATGAATTAATATACAGTTTGATGTGTTTCATTTTTTCTCCACTAGAGAGCATTCTTACAATATTGCGTTCCTCTGGCAATAAATGGTATGATCTGGTTGCAGTGATAAACAAAAGAAGCAGATGAAGCGTACCTATCGTTTCTCAATTGTTTTCAAACATCGGTGTTTTACATTAAGTATATAAATATTTTAAAATAACTACAGTTAAATAATGATTTGTGAGTAAACAGCTTAATTTTATTCGATAAATAGTCCTAACAAATGCCACTCTTGATTTCCAAATTCTCTAGATAAATTGGAAATCACTCGTGGCATTACTTATGATAAATACCAACTGTCTCAGGATTGATGATCAGGGCAAGAGGTACTATACTAGGATTCTTAGCCAAATTTCGAAATTCCTTAGATTTGGGCAGGGTGTATCTTTGCCATCGCTGCCATTAGAGGATCAATATCAATAATTTTAAGGAACCATATTTACAAAAGTCTACTTTATAGTATGTATACTTCAAATAGGCCTACACTTTGCTTTTTTAATGCATTTCTTCTTCTTCTTTTTCTACTACAAGGTTTAGGCTATGCAGCCTGTTCCGGCGAAGTTAAAAGTGGAGTCCATCTTCTACGTGGTCGGCCAACATCTCTTGTTCCTCTGGGATTATACAGGAAGGTTATTTTTGGTATTCTTTCGTTGTTCATTCTCATTAAGTGTTCTGTCCATTTCTTATTATTTTCGCTGATTTTATCTTCAATTTTATATACATTCAATTCTTCTCGTATAGTTTTTAAATGTATTTACAAAATGTATTTAATCAATTCCAAAAATTAATTGTCTATATCACTTCGTTCTTGAGGCAATCCTCTTATGAGGAAAGTTGTATATAATAAAAAAGCATGTATGTTGCACAACTAAAAGTGAATTTTCCTGTTTTCAAGAAAAAAAGTATTTTGCTTCTTTTTATTATTATTTTTTCCCTATATCCTTTAAATAATAGAGAAGGACTAGATACATTAAATGTACACTTAAAATAAAGTACAGACCACGAACGACCATAGGAATAATTCCATTTAAGGAACGGTGACTGTGGTCTGACCGGGAATCGAACCCAGGACCTCATGAACTGTAGTCAGAAGTTCTGACCATAAGACCAAGGAGCTCACAGTCCATGTTAGGTGTTTGGAGTTTTCTAGGTGAGTGATTCTTCAACATCATAATAAAAGAATAATTGAATAATTATAATACAATAAATGCATTTAATTATACGTGAGGCACCATAAAACGAAATCTCAAAAGAACTAGAAAGGAGACACTTTTAAAATTTTATAAAACAATGGAGGTTCCAACGCTATTATATGGATCGGAACATTGGGTCTTAACCAAAATCCAGGAACGAAGAATAGAATCTTCAGAAATGAGGTTTCTGAGAATCAAAGGCGAAGTGAGGATATACGAAGAGAACTGAATATATTTAAACTATTAGATAGAATTACAAAATTCAGATATGAATGGATGGACCATATCAATGTAATGGATAAAAATAGAATTCCGAAACAAATTCTTCATTACAAACCACTAGGACGAAGAAATGTTGGAAGACCCAGTAAAAGATGGATAGACCAATTCTAACATGAGATAGGAACAGACCTTAAGGTCTAATCCTTGGTGCTGCTGATGATGATGAATAATTGTACTGATTCATGATTGTGAATTGAAAGTTGAAACTGCATTAAGTACTAAATGTCTGGCACTATCAAACGCGATGTACATGAACGAGCGGAAATAACTCCATACATCCCTGTTCTGAAGTAATGTTTTCGAATCATACTCTGTATAATTAACCGTCCATAAACGACGATTTATTTTATACTCCCATCTAATTCTACTCCCTCTGGTTTCTTTTTCCATGCACCTCTTCCATTCCCCCATACGTCCCAAATGGCATCCCCATAGCAGTCCACGAAACTTAACTGTTATTAATATACAGTAAAATTTGTTCAAAGCAGAATCGCATTGGACTAATTTTTTTCCACATTAGACAACACTCCGCATTATAAAAAATACTAACCAATCTTAGATTATAGAGCACCGTATATGTCCACACATCCTGGTTGAACATGGGACCTACCAAGTACGAAAGCTACTGCTTGAACGAATTCGATCTGTTAAATGTAATTAACATACCGGTCTTCTTCTTCTTCTTCTTCTTCACTTCTCGGGCTAGACAAATTGCCTGTTCCGCCTCACAGTTGTTCTGTCCATCTTTTCACTGGCCTTCCTACCTTCCTTGAACCTCTTGGCTTGTAGTTGAATGCTGCTCTTGGTAATCTTGTTACATTCATTATTTCCACATGTGTAAACCATTTCTCTCTATATTCTCTGATTTTCTTATCCAATGGATATATATTTAACTCTGATATTATATCTTCATTCCTCATCCGATCCAATCTTGTGCAGCCTTTTGTTCTTCTATTATTATTTATTAACCGGCTGCTATTGCAAGCGCCTTCTAGACCTGTTACGTCATGGAGTCTAATTTATTTTATTTGTGTCTATTAAGTAGCCTATTATTTTGTTTGTAGCGGTGGACTAGTGGTTATGCTCCTTGCCTCTGGTCCCGAGGGTCGCGGGTTCATACCTGGCCGGGGTCGATGTATTTTTTAGGATGGAAAAATCCAAGGGGCCAGTCTCCGGGAGGGACTTTAAGCCGTGGGTCCCGAGTCTGAAGATTTTCAGGCTCGTAAAAAATCCTTAAGCCTGAATGAAAATTCCTCTAAGCAAAATTTACCGAATTTTCCCGTCCTAGTACTACCTTGGTTTCCTAGATGTCAGTATGAGGCGGTACGCTGACCACGGACCACTCAAATGACATCTATACGAAAACAAGTGTAACTAAATTAGTATGGTTCAAATTCTTCCCTGTAGGGGGAGAGCGTCTAAATATCTGTGAAGGGAAAACATGGGCTTACAATTACAATCACAAAAAAAAAGTAAAATAAAAATACTTTGTAGAACAAGGGGTAATTTTAGTTGCAATTTTGATAAGAAGTTTATTCTCAAATACCCGTAATATATTTTGCTCCCTTAAAATAAGAATCCATGTTTCGCACCCATGTAATATAATTGGAAGAATAACACTTTTATATGTATTCAGTTTAACGTTTTTTGAGAGAAGTTGGTACGAAAATAGTCATAAGTAATGCCACGAGTGATTTCCAAATCAAGAGTGGCATTTGTTAGGACTATTTAACGAATAAAATTAAGCTGTTTACTCACAAATCATTGTTTAACTATAGTTATTTTAAAATATTTATATACTTAATGTAAACGGCGATGTTTGAAAACAAATCAGAAATGTGAGGTTATGTTCATTCACTGCTGCTTGATCATATTATTTATTGCCAAATAAGTAAAGTGATCCCACAACAGGCCTCAGGAGGCCCTTGGGGTAGTAGGAGGTTAAGGCTCCCACTTTTTCTAGACAATCGACACTTTATGTCAGCCGGGTTGTCAGCCCTGCGTGACGGCCGCCTTTACCCCATAACAAGCGTCTGGTACTCATTTCAGTTAGAGGCTGAGTCGACCCCAGGGCCATAGTGCCGCCAGAGGGTTTGGCCAGTTTAAAAATCCTGACCCCAACGAGACTTGAACCCTCGACCCTCCGGCTTGTAGCTCAGTGCTTTAACCACTACGCTACGGCGTGCCCCATTTATTGCCAAATAAGATCGCAATATTGTAAGAGTGCACCCAAGTGGAGAAATTATGAAATACATCAAACTATATATCATAATCAACATTACTGGTTATTCATTAATTTTTTTAGTAAACAACTCAATAAAATCAAGGAATGTTTTCATTATTTGCTATATTCAATGTATTTGTTGGAAAAAAATAATGCTTTGACCTGTTCATAACATTAAAAAGGAGGAGCTTTCTTTATCACAAAAGCAGGAGCTGATAAAGATAAATCGATAAAGAGCGAGGTGAAACGCGACTGTCATTGGTTGTAAAACAACATTCATTGAAACGTGATTGGTTATTGACTGACATTTGTGGCATGAATTAAATAGTCCTTGTAATGCATTTCCAGAATTGAGCATATCTTAAATTTCTTCCTCCATCTCATTCCTGTTCGCAATTACTATTCCTAAGTAGCCTATGTGTATTCAGTCACTGCTTCAACAAGATATTGCTGATCTACAATTGTCTAAAACGAATAGCACCGGTAGTTTTAGTGGAAATGGACATCGGTCAGTGATCTCTCCAGAAGAGCTAACCTTTCTATGGAAAGCATGATTTACTGGGGGAAGGAGCATGTTTGAATTGATGGGGATGAAATAGCAGAGGGCTGTTTTTTTCTTTACCTGAACAGGATGTTGACCTCACTTTGTGCGCGGCTCTAAATTCTGTCAATATTTGTAAAATTCCTCTCAAGATGATCATATTTAACATAGAGTAAAAAAAAAGGAAGATCAACAAGAGCAATACAAAAAGAATATTATGGAATAAGGTATATATTTTTTAATAAACTAAAATCTTCTTCTATATTTTTTAATAAACTAAAATCTTCTTCTTCTTCTTCTTCCTCTACGCATGAAAGCTGGCAGCTTGTTGCGTGTTCATTCACTACAGGTCCGGGGTATGGTGACGTCCTTCCATCGTGGTTGTGGTCTTCCTAAAGGCCTTTTCTCCTGAGGTGTCCAGTCACGTACTTTCTTCACTAATCTACTGTTCTCCATTCTATCTATGTGATCGTTCCAATTTAGTCTTCTATCATTTATCCAGAGGTTTATAGGTTCAATTTCACATTCTTCTCTAATAACAGAGCTGCGAATTTTCTCTCTCAGTGATTTTCCTTTAAAATTTCATTTCGGTTGTTTCATTTTTTTTTTGTGTGTTCCTGTTCGGCATTCGCAACCATATGTTAAAACTGGTCTTATGACAGATTTGTAAATTCTTACTTTTGTAACTATTCTTAAATTTTTATTTTTCCAAACAGTATATAAACTAAATAAACTAAAATAAATATATAATCTATCTGTCTGGAAATGGAGTTTACCTGTACGGTAAACCTAGCGAAGATGGTCTTGATCTTTCCACCGATGTTTTGGTCTTCCTTGGTCCCTATGTCCAGTTGGGGTATATTGGAATGCCAATTTTGGAAGTCTATTTCTTGCCATTCTCCTCAGATGATTTTTCCATTCTTGTTGGCATCTTTGTATTCATTTAAATTTGTTACTCCAAGTTTTTCTCTGATAATAGTGTTCCTTTGGTGATCCAGTCTATTAACTCCTAACAATGATCATAAGAAGCGCATTTGGCTTACTTGAAGTTTATGAGAGTTTCTTTTATTTGAAATCCAAATTTCACTTCCATATTTTAGAGCAGCTTTTGATGTGATGTTATGTAATCTTAGTTTTGTCTCTGTCCTCATCTGTTTACCAAAATGTCTTCGTATTACCCCATTCATTTTATTATATTTTTGTAATTTTGAATCAATGTCACTCTTATACTCTGCAAATACAGTTCCTAAGTAAGAGAAATCTGACACTTGCTCTATAATTATTCCATCAATCTCAATTTTCACCCGTTGTATGTTTTTTCCACACATTGCCATTGTTTTGGATTTTGAAGTGGAAATTTTCATATTATATTTGCTGGCAATTTTGAATAATTGGTACGCTGCTATTTGTAAGCTATTTTCGGAATCTGATAATATTATTTGATCATCAGCATATAATATTGTTTGAATTATTTTATTCCTAGTTATTGAAATTCCACTATTTACTGTTTGTTTCCATTCTTGCACTATTCTGTTAATATATATATTAAATAAGAGTGGAGATGGTCCACATCCTAGTCGAACACCTTTGCTTGTGTTTATGTGTTCTGTTATTTCTCCATCTGGTAATTTATAAACATATATATCGTAATTATTTTAAGATTCCCGTGCTGGTTACCCGGCGTTGCCCGGGAATCTACTAATCTCGAACTTCTTAGCATAAATGAGCTAAAAGACAAAATTCGTTATTGTGAGTTATTCGTAAAAGAATACTCGCCATGTGCTGCTATGCTTGCACAGGAATCTACGTACTTGTCTCAATCTTCTTGGCATCAACGAAAGACAAAAATGAGTTTTGTGAGTTATCCGTAAGAGATAAATATATGCTGTCGCGGACATTTTTGTAGAGCTTTTTGAGATATTCACTTCTGTGTAGGCCTACATTAATGTTGTGTATTTATTATGGTTTAGGCAGCATAAGCTATTTAAGCGTCCAAAGAGCTACTTTTTTCACGTTTTCCACTACAAAATTTATAATTATTTTTCCTCTTACTTGTTCAACTACACATAAATCTCATTAATTTCCATTTATTTAGGCGTAGCAGCGCACCCCGACTATTAGCTAGTGCGTGATAAAAAATACATTCTTGTATTCTTCATAAAAACTGTACTAAGAGACTACATTTAGTTTTCTTATGAAATGAAATGATGTTGAACAGTGAATGACTAGATTTAGATTTCACAATAATTTGGCTTCCAAGAGCGGATCGTGACCACCTTGGTTACAAATCTTCAGGTCGTGACCGAGGTATATAAGATTGGTCATCCTCCATACACCCGAGAAGTAACACAATACCCTAAACACGTAGAGCGGAGGACAATCAATCAGGCCGCTTGTTGTTGTCCTTCCAGCCGGATGTTCACGGACTGCTCTGCAAGAATTGACCTGTCGACTCTTCTCAAATCAGCCATCTTTACAAATTCACTTTCCCATCTTTTGCGTTGTACGTCACTCTGTTTTTTTTTTCTTGTTATATAAAGCTTGTCTCTTTTCGTAACCTTCAACTGTTTACATTTCCAGTAAAATTATCTTTGGAATTTCTAGAAGCTCTGGCATTCCGAAACAAAGGGAATGGTAGAAAAAATATTTAAATAGCTTCACAAAGCTATGCCTCACACGAACATTGGCATTGAGTATATGTAATTTATCTCAACAATTTTACACAATATCTACTTTAAAATATGTTCATCGAGTGCATGAACAAAATCAATTTTTTTCATAAAATTGTGAATTACTGAATACATTTTTGTCGAGTTGCCTATTACAATTCGGTCGCCAGTATGTTTAATTAAAATATAATTTATTTATGACTGATGGAAAAATTATAGAACATGTGTCAGATTTCTCTTACTTAGGAAGTGTATTTGCAGAGTATAAGAGTGACATTGATACAAAATTACAAAAATATAATAAAATGAATGGGGTAATACGAAGACATTTTGGTAAACAGATGAGGACAGAGACAAAACTCCGATTGAGGGTCTTTCCACTTTTCAGCGGTTGCCCTTTTACCAGCCGGCTGCTGGCCCTTCACATCCACATGTGTCAATCACAGAGGTAGATGATAATCAGCCAGTGTAGGGGTGACATGTGGTTAGCATGTCGAGTCCCCCAGCCGTTATAGCTGGTTCCTCAACCTGGAGCCGCTACTTATTGTAGCTACCCAAATGCATCACGATGCTGGGTGGGCACCGGTTCCATACTGGCCGAAACACCATGAGAAAATTTCTTCCCCCATGGAGACTCGAACCAGCGCAGGTCCCGTAGCTCTGCGCCAAGGCTTCCTGCCTTAACCACTCGGCTACGGCGCGGGACAGTAATATAATATATAACAGTTATTTTTAAAATTTATACCTATATATATATATATATATATACTTTTTTTTTGTTTCTACTTATTTAACATTTCCTTTGTATGCAGTAAGTGTTACTAAAAAATATGATCTAAAGTAAAGTAAAGTGATCCCACAACAGGCCCGGAGGCCCTTGGAGTAGTAGGAGGTTAAGGCTCCCACTTTCTAGACAATCGGCACTTTATGTCAGCCGGGTTGTTAGCCCTGCGTGACGGCCGCCTTTACCCCCAGAACAAGCGTCTGGTACTCATTTCCGTTAGAGGCTGAGCCGATCCCAAGACCATAGTGCCGCCATAGGGTTTGGGTCAGTTTAAAAATCCTGACCCCAACGGGACTTGAACCCTCGACCCTCCGGCTTGTAGCTCAGTGCCTTAACCACTACGCTACGGCGTGCCCCAATATTATCTAAATATTTTTAAAAAATGTATAAAAACAATCTATTAAACGCTAACTAAACACTTAATTCTACTAAATAAATTATGTATTAACTGAATTTTCAAGACAATTAAAAAATCCACCACACTGCTAGAACTAAGAATTTCTTGAATATGACATTTGTCCCTAATTTTTGTGTTATGTATTTTATCAAATAATGTTTTCCCCTGAATAGTTCTTATAATCCAAGATCCGGCTGTAAGATTACTATGTTCATCAATTGTATGAAAAAAATCAATTTTTTCATAAAATTGAGAATTACTGAATACTTTTTTGCCGAGTTGCCTAATAAATTTCGGTCGCCAGTATGTTTAATTAAAATATAATTAATTTATTTATTCGAAATAATTTGATTTACTTGTTATTAAAATAAATTATAATCCAGTTCACAGAAGTCCATGTATAGAGCTTGAAAAGTTTTGGTTGCCATTGCACAATTGGCCGTAAACCTCCTCGCGGTTACAGCAGGCTGTGACACCAATCAGCAATAAAATGGCGGTAAGTACGTATTTTTTGTTTTATATTGTTTCAAATAAAGTTCAGTTCATTTAAGATGCCGTGGTTTGTTTCATATAATGTATATTAACACTACCTTTTGGAAATATTTTAGTATATACGTCGTGGGGGCACGCCGTAGCGTAGTGGTTAAGGCACTGAGCTACAAGCCGGAGGGTCGAGGGTTCAAGTCCCGTTGGGGTCAGGATTTTTAAACTGACCCAAACCCTCTGGCGGCACTATGGCCCTGGGGTCGACTCAGCCTCTAACTGAAATGAGTACCAGATGCTTGTTATGGGGTAAAGACGGCCGTCACGCAGGGCTGACAACCCGGCTGACATAAAGTGCTGATTGTCTAGAAAAAGTGGGAGCCTTAACCTCCTACTACCCCAAGGGCCTCCTGAGGCCTGTTGTGGGATCACTTTACTTTTACATTGTACGTAGTATACATAAAGGTACAGTGGAGGAAATTGGTATAAAGGCACTTGTTAAGAGGGTTAACACAAGTTTATTTACTCTTTCTTTGGCATTTTTTCTATATTAAGTTAGGAGGTGATTGAGTATAAAACACACACAAATAATGTCAAAATTAATTATCCATTTCCGTCCAAAAAAAGTACATGAAAACTGAAACCACTCTCACATATGGGTGGAAATTAGTATAAAGGCACTTTGTGTATTTCACAGATTAAACCAAAAAGACTGAGCACAAAGTTTACAACAAAGTTCTAAAATTTAGTTGAACCTCCATTGTTGTTAATTACTTGGAAGATTCTCTTTGGCATTGACTTGATGAGGGTGTTTATTTCTTCCACTGAGATTGAAGCCCACTCTTCCAGAATAACATTTTTCTGCTCAGTCACTGTCCCAAACTGCCGTCCATTGCGATACACACGCCTTGCCAGGATCCCCCATAAGTTCTCAATTGGGTTTAAATCAGGACTTCTGACTGGCCACGTCAAAAGTGGTATTTCTTTCTTCCTGAACCACTCCTTTGATTTGGCAGACACGTGAATGGAAGCATTATCTGGCTGAAAAATTAGATCTTCGCCAAATTCCTCATACATTCGTATCAATTAGGACTCCAGAAGCTCCTCAGTGCAGGACTCAGAATTCATCTTGGTGCGTATCCATGCTATTTTTGATCTTCCTTTAAAGCAGAATGCTGCCCAAATCATAACGCCTCCACCACCGAAGTTTCTACTCATTCTAACTTGCTCTTCAGTACGGAGGTCGTTCCAGTAATACTGAAGGCCATCAGGCCCGTCCAGATTAAACTTCTTCTCATCACTGAACATTACTTTATTCCATTCTGAGGTCCAGGACATGTGTTCTTCAGCAAAAGTCATTCTAGCTTTCTTATGTGCATTGTTCAGAGGTAGTTTACTAAGACTTTTTTTTTAATTTTAGGTTCTTGTCTTCTGACAGAATTTGTCTTACTCGTCTGGCTGTTACTGACAACTTCAAATCAGCCTGGATTTGAGAAGAAAACATACTCTTACCTTTTGCTTTACGTAAAATGAGACGTTTAGTGCGCTCAGACAATTTTCTTGTCCGTCCATATTTCCCGTTTTTTCCATATTGTGAGCCCAGTTTGACAAAATTATCAATGACACATCTTGAAGCCCCAATTTCGTAGGTATTTGTCTATTGGAAAGGCCCATCTCCTTGAAGGCACTAACTCTTGATTTCTCTTCATTTGATAGAGGCTTTCCACGTGGCATTGTACGTACTGCTGACTTGTAACTGATGAACGATGCTCACAGACACGTCATCTCCATGTAATTGCAGTGTTTTGTTTACATTTATGTCTCTGTAAGAGCCAGAAGTTGACCTGCCTTTATACCGATTTCCACCCCTAGGACAGCGTTTTCTTAGATTTTACGTATTATTTACATATATAATAAATACAAAATGAGGAGACCTGTATGAAATTATGTCCAAGATAATTATATGTAATCTATGACACACATACGGTATTTGCATAAATATTTCAGGTTGTTTTACTACTAAAAGTTAGTGGCTTTATACCAATTTCCTCCACTGTAGTAATAAGGAAAACCCACTGGGAATGTTCATAATATGAACTATTATGGATAGTAGTTTTCAGCAATTTATATGACCTACTAAGGTTGGTTACTGATAAGATAGCTAGCAGGAAGTCTTAGCAGTGCACGAACGTAAGTTTCAGGTGGAACAAATTGATAAGATAGCTTCAAAAAAATATTTCCATTCACAAAGTCATACTTTCAAGAGTTACAGTTACAACGATGTAAAGTCATATTCAACAGCAGTAAAATTGTAACTATTTTAGGCCTAAAAGCCTAGAATGCGCTTGGTCTTCCAGCCCGGCTTGCTGAGCTCATATCCAAATGAGTTAATCACAGCGATTTTACGATCATATAGTTAATAAAGTGATGCCATGTGGGCGTTATAGATGGTGTCGCCATTGTAGCTACTCAATTGTTTACCGACTATTTAACTCATGCCCCAAATGGCAATCAAAGACCAATCACATTTCAATGAATTTTGATTTACAACCAATCACAGTCTTTTTCACCTCGGTTTTATCACTTTCATTTTATCAAGTGGCTCCCAGATTATATATATAGTGCACGAATGTAACCAGAGATATAAGAGAAAAACATTCGTAGCAGTTGATTATACCATAAAAAAACCACTGTTTGCACTTTCTTAAACGTATCATTTCCCAGGTGTTAACGTTCCAGAAAAATATAATTGACATATTTACATCATAGGACATCAGGAATTAATTAATAACCTGTAATGATGTGTTTCATTTCTTCTCCGCATTCTTACAATATTGCGATTCTATTTGGCAATAAATATGATCTGGCTGCAATGATCAACAAATGAAACATAACGTTTCTCATTTGTTTTCAAACATCGCCGTTTACATTAAATATTTAAATATTTTAAAATAACTATATTTAAATAATGATTGGTGAATAAACAGCTTAATTTTATTTGTTAAATAGTCCTAACAAATGCCACTCTTGATTTCCAAATTATCGATAAATTCACGACTCACGAAGTGAATATATATATTCACAAGGACAACTAAAGTAGCTGCATTCCTTCGGAAAATCGTTAATATAACCGGATATTCTAAATTTGTGTTTTACTGGAATTTTATTGCAGAAAATTACACGCTCAATGCGAGTTTCTACGAGAAAGATGATTTTTGTGGTAACTTTGAAAACTATTATTTGCAACTTTACTAGTTAGCGAGGAATTCGCAATTTTTGCAAAAGTATTTGCAAAGATTTAACGATATCCAATAAATATACTCGGTTTACGACATTCAGCACATGATCATTTGCGATTTAACGACATATTTAAAATTTTACGATGCATTCTTCTTAGTGAAATGGAGCATTATAAATACTTCCACATTATCATGTCTTTTATTCACTGCCACTTAAGTGCATTATGCTACTTTTTCGCTAAGCTCCTGATAGGCTTTATTATGTGCACGGCATTTATTTATACTTACTCACTGGCACTATAGAACCTGTAGGTTCATGGCCGCGCGGACATAAGCTCTCCATAAATCCCTATCCTGAGCAAATGTTTACCTATCATCTCCTGTATAATCTACTTCCCTCAAATCATAGTTAATGTTATTCTCCCATCTCATTCTTGGTCTACCAACTGGGCGTTTTCCTTCTGGCTTTCCTACAAGAAGTTTCCATACACGTATTTCATTCCCCATACGTGCAACATGTCATGCCCATCGCAGTCTACGAGACTTAACTGTTCTTATTATATCTGGCTTCCTATAAAGACCATGCAGTTCATTGTTATGAAGTCTTCTCCATTCACCTGTCTGTTCATCTCTCTTTGGTCCAAAAATGTTCCTAAGAACTTTATTCTCAAATACTCGTAATCTCCTTTCCTCCCTTAAAGTAAGAGTCCATGTTTCGCACCCATATAATATAACTGGTAGAATAATACTTTTATATATTTTCAGTTTAACGTTTTTTGAAAGGAGTTGGGACATCAAAAGTCTCTGCAATGCATAATAGCACGCATTTCCAGAATTGAGCCTATGTTTAATTTCTTTGTGCATCTCATTCCTATTTGTGATTATTGTTCCTAGGTATTTGAATTCAGCCACTTGCTCAAAATTTCCCTCATTTGTCATTAGCTGTCCATTTCCATTATATTCCCTCAAATCATAGTTAATGTTATTCTCCCACCTCATTCTTGGTCTACCAACTGGGCGTTTTCTCTCGGGTTTTTCTACAAGAAGCTTCCATGCACGTTTTTCATTCCCCATACGTGCAACATGTCCTGCCCATCGCAGTCTATGAGACATAACTGTTCTCATTATGTCTGGCTTCCTATAAAGACCATGTAGTTCACTGTTATGGGACGCGGACATAAATTATTTTATTTTATTAGCGCAAGACAAATACTATGTTACAGTGAAGCATGGACAAGAAATAAGGACGTCCATCTAATCGCAGCCATTTAAATGAAATTCGGGGAGATAAGCAGCAGGTTATTCTCGATGCGATCACAAAAAAAAAAGTCCTGCAAAAACTTCAGAATAAGTTATGCATTTTATAAACAACTAGAAGTCCCGGCCACGCGTTGCTGTGGCTAAGGTATACGTTAAAAATTTTAATTAAGTTGCTGTCTTTCGGCCAGATTACTTAAAACTAACACTCACGCACGAAATTAATAATATTGAAAATAAAATAAACACAGAACACACTTAAATTATGAAATAATCAATATTTGTAATTCAATTCAAATTCGCGGTTGAACAAAAAGCACAGCCATCTTGATCTCTCTTTGTTAAATAATAAACCAATTACCTTACCAAATTACCTTACACCGCCATCTGTTAGAATCGTATGGAACTCACAGATAATTACACCGTCATCTGTTAGAATCGTATGGAACTCACAGATAATTATAACGCTTTGTTAAATAATAAACAAATAATTTGCTATAAAAACATAATGCGACTATAAATTTAGTTATAAACTACCCTAAGTCTCAAGTTGGATCAAACTGCACACAGTGTGCAAAATTTTATTAAAATCGGTTCAGTAGTTTAGGATTCCATCGCGGACAAACAACGTGACACGAATTTTTTATATAGGCCTATTAAGATTTACGAGTAAAAATTCATGAACTTGAATCCATGGACAGAATCTTGAAAGTCACGTTTAAACTAGCATCCACATGAAAAGACATATCGTATTTTACGGACTATAAGGCGCACCTTAATTTTTAAGAGGGGCGATGGGTGAAAAAATTGACCATTTGAGATAAAAATTGTAATTTTTTGTTTTTTGTACTAAAAAATAGCCTGTACTCTAATGTATATGTTGGCAAAGTTTCAGAGGCCTATGGCGCTTCTAAGTGCCCTAAATTACGTCAGAGTTAAAAGGCTGCGCCAGTTAAATACTACCTGCAAGCAAACCTTTAAACTTGTTTTTCCACACTTTTATTTTCACTGCATTTTTATACTTCAAAATTGAATGGAAATTCAGAAATTTTATCCTAGAAGATTCAAATTTTTACTGCACGTCCCAAAAACAATGGGTAACAAAGTAGTGCATGGATTTCATGATTGAAGTGGTATTTTAAGAAATAAAAAATAAAATGTATGCAATTTTTTTTTTGTAATTCCACGCATGAGGTACACCATTTTTTTTTCTCCCTTTGTATTCACATTATAAGAATTCTAATGCATGATGTTTTTCTAAATATCTTAGAGGTCCTGTAGAAAAAAAATCAGATATTTTAGTAAACAATTGTGAAACCCATTTAATTATAGCGTGCATGGAAGCTTCTTGTAGGAAAACCACAGGGAAAACGCCCAGTTGGTAGACCAAGAATGAGATGGGAGAATAACATTAACTATGATTTGAGGGAAGTAGATTATACAGGGGATGATTGGAAAACATTGGCTCAGGATAGGGACAGAGCTTATGTCCGCGCGCCCATCACCTACGGGTTCGATAGTGCCAGTGAGTAAGTAAGTTAGGATTCCTTAGTAGCTTAGATGGTTAGAGCGCTAAACGTACAAAGTTTAGAAACTCGAGTTCAAATCACGACTCAGGCATTTATTTTTCTTTTCATGTTACATTTGCCTTCGTTGCTAAATTTAAAAAATGTAGTTATAACATCTAAATATTGTATTGTATTGCATTGTAAGCCTATGTTTTCCCTTTACAGAGATTTAGGCTCTCTCCCCCTACAGGGAAGAATTTGAACCATACTAATTTAGTTACACTTGTCTTCGTATAGATGTCATTTTGAGTGGTCCGTGGTCAGCGTTCCGCCTCATACTGACATCTAGGAAACCAAGGTAGTACTAGGACGGGAAAATTCGGTAAATTTTGCTTAGAGGCCTTTTCATTCAGGCTTAAGGATTTTTTACGAGCCTGAAAATTTTCAGACTCGGGACCCACGGCTTAAAGTCTCTCCCGGAGGACTTGCTCCTGGGATTTTTCCATCCTACAAAATCCATCGACCCCGGCCGGGTTTGAAACCGCGACCCTCGGGACCAGAGGCAAGGAACATAACCACTAGTCCACTGCAGCCGACATATCTAAACATAGGGTATATATATATATATATATATATATATATATATATATATATATATAGGAACAAAACTGTGCACATACTGTAGTTATAAAAAAAAGTAAAGTGGAATTCGTTAATGATCGGAATAATCGGACCCGAAGGAGTGGAGGTTAACCTGAAGCGAAAATTTAAAAATCGCTTTATCGGCCTCCATGTTTGTTTCCTTGCAAGTAAACTGATTAGGTATGATAACGAAAGAAATATATATTTCATAAACCAGCACGCTCGGAAGAATTAGTTTAGTTTATGTAGTTCCTCCGTAACGGACTTTTCTACTTTGAACGCTATCGCCTACTTTTGCGATGGCCTATCTAATCAAACAATTATTATCAGTTAACCTAAACACGCGGTGATGAGTTCTTGTGAGTCGGTAACAGCTGGGGAAATCACGACATTCAATGTTTACAACAATACAACTGCTTAGCAACGGTTATCAAAGATTGTGGAAGTGTTGCATGGCCTCCTGTACGAACTATCGCTCTCTGATCAACGATCACGTACTAAGTCTGTGAGATTTAGTAACATGACACAAAATCGCATAATTAAAATCATTAATGCCAATAAATTCAAATCTCCAAGTGTCAAAACTGTTATTTATATAATTTTATTAACGCTGTAAGAATGATAAGATAAAGTAGAAAATCATTTACTCTAACTTTTCATGATCACATGAAATAACTATAATATATTAGCAAATATTACATCATCTTTCTTTTCTATCCTTGTAAACAGGAATAAGGTGCAGAATGGAATTAAACATGACACAACTATAGAAACGTATGTTATTATAGGGCAAGGGTTTTAATGCAGTAAAAGTTAGGATTGTAATATAGTATAATTAAAAGTAAGACTCCTGACTGTCTTTTGTCTTGGTTTCACATACAAACAGTTGAATAATATAATGAGAAGTTAGACTTCTGACTATCTTTTGTCTTAGTTTTACATACAAACAGTTGAATAATATATTGAGAAGTTAGACTTCTGACTGTCTTTTGTCTTGGTTTTACATACAAACAGTTGAATAATATATTGAGAAGTTAGACTTCTGACTATCTTTTGTCTTAGTTTTACATACAAACAGTTGAATAATATAATGAGAAGTTAGACTTCTGACTGTCTTTTGTCTTGGTTTTACATACAAACAGTTGAATAATATATTGAGAAGTTAGACTTCTAGCTATCTTTTGTCTTAGTTTTACATACAAACAGTTGAATAATATATTGAGAAGTTAGACTTCTGACTATCTTTTGTCTTAGTTTTACATACAAACAGTTGAATAATATATTGAGAAGTTAGACTTCTGACTGTCTTTTGTCTTGGTTTTACATACAAACAGTTGAATAATATATTGAGAAGTTAGACTTCTAGCTATCTTTTGTCTTAGTTTTACATACAAACAGTTGAATAATATATTGAGAAGATAGACTTCTGACTATCTTTTGTCTTAGTTTTACATACAAACAGTTGAATATATATATATTGAGAAGTTAGACTTCTGACTGTCTTTTGTCTTGGTTTTACATACAAACAGTTGAATAATATATTGAGAAGTTAGACTTCTGACTGTCTTTTGTCTTGGTTTTACATACAAACAGTTGAATAATATATTGAGAAGTTAGACTTCTGACTGTCTTTTGTCTTGGGTTTACATACAAACAGTTGAATAATATATTGAGAAGTTAGACTTCTGACTATCTTTTGTCTTGGTTTTACATACAAACAGTTGAATAATATATTGAGAAGTTAGACTTCTGACTGTCTTTTGTCTTGGTTTTACATACAAACAGTTGAATAATATATTAAGAAGTTAGACTTCTGACTGTCTTTTGTCTTGGTTTTACATACAAACAGTTGAATAATATATTGAGAAGTTAGACTTCTGACTGTCTTTTGTCTTGGTTTTACATACAAACAGTTGAATAATATATTGAGAAGTTAGACTTCTGACTATCTTTTGTCTTGGTTTTACATACAAACAGTTGAATAATATATTGAGAAGTTAGAGAAGTTAGACTTCTGACTGTCTTTTGTCTTGGTTTTACATACAAACAGTTGAATAATATATTGAGAAGTTAGACTTCTGACTGTCTTTTGTCTTGGTTTTACATACAAACAGTTGAATAATATATTGAGAAGTTAGACTTCTGACTATCTTTTGTCTTGGTTTTACATACAAACAGTTGAATAATATATTGAGAAGTTAGACTTCTAACTATCTTTTGTCTTAGTTTTACATACAAACAGTTGAATAATATATTGAGAAGTTAGACTTCTGACTATCTTTTGTCTTGGTTTTACATACAAACAGTTGAATAATATATTGAGAAGTTAGACTTCTGACTGTCTTTTGTCTTGGTTTTACATACAAACAGTTGAATAATATATTGAGAAGTTAGACTTCTGACTGTCTTTTGTCTTGGTTTTACATACAAACAGTTGAATAATATATTGAGAAGTTAGACTTCTGACTGTCTTTTGTCTTGGTTTCACATACAAACAGTTGAATAATATAATGAGAAGTTAGACTTCTGACTATCTTTTGTCTTGGTTTCACAAACAGTTGAATAATATAATGAGAAGTTAGACTTCTGACTATCTTTTGTCTTGGTTTCACAAACAGTTGAATAATATAATGAGAAGTTAGACTTCTGACTATCTTTTGTCTTGGTTTCACATACAAACAGTTGAATAATATAATGAGAAGTTAGACTTCTGACTATCTTTTGTCTTGGTTTCACATACAAACAGTTGAATAATATAATGAGAAGTTAGACTTCTGACTATCTTTTGTCTTGGTTTTACATACAAACAGTTGTATAATATATTGAGAAGTTAGACTTCTGACTGTCTTTTGTCTTGGTTTCACATACAAACAGTTAAATAATATAATGAGAAGTTAGACTTCTGACTGTGGAGCATCCCTCTTGATGGTCCAACAATAATCAGCCAGCATATTAGGATTCCATTTGCCTTGATATCTCTTTTCCATAGCTGAAATATCCTGAGTTAACTCATTTGGTTTTATTTTACAATGGACAAATGGACGAAAAAAACGTTTATTAAAAAATAATTATTGAAATCCATTAATTGAAATTGAAATAAAAGAACTGTGGGTGATGGAGAAATTCCGAATACATATTTGAAAACACGATAAAAAAAAACTGCATTAAGTACAACTATTGGTACTCATGAGACAAAAATCATGTTGACCAGTGTATTCAAACGTATTTTCGTTTCAGGTTAGACCGCCACTCTAGTGGTCCTTGGTTAAAGAACTCGATCTTGCTTTTGTGAGCAGTCCTCTTGGCGCGTCAGTTGACACCTGTTTAGGGATGGCATTTAATAAAGTTGCTTGACAGTTGGAGCATGTAATGAGCAATGATAAGTTACACGCTCTAATTATTATTAAACCAACTTCACACAACACATGTTCTGACCTAATTCGAGCGTGAAGGTTGACACAAGGCTGCACGCGTGCTTATGTAACTGTTACACAAGTGTTCTGCGCTCGCTTAGTTTACGCACTTCCTGCGTGACGAACTTTAACCAATTCCGAAGGAATGAAGATATCGAGGTTATCATATATATATAATATTGTTATAGAAGAGGCCACATTCTATAAACACCCGAGATGATGCCCAAAGATTACTATCTACATGGAAAACTGCTCTCGCTGGCCACCATGTCATCCCCAAAACAGTGGAGAAGATATGAAGAAAACCACGGTTGGGCAACATGGAGTGTGGTCGACGCTTGGATGGGTGTACGACTTCCGAAACGCACCGCAGTGAAAACTAAAGGGGTTTAACTATATAAGACCTAAACTATGGACGATAGGGCAATTACTGCAATGGTGTTCAGTTCACAGAAACATAGTCACCCTAGAACAACCTCCATAAGTGCAAATAGTGGATAAAACATTAACACATAACGCTGAAACACCATCAGAGCGCATGTTCACAAATCTGTAACCATATCCAGCACCAAATTTCTAAAAAAAATGCCGTTTAGGCCAAGGTTACATTAAGAAAGCCACTTACTGATAGTCATTAGTAATTTAGCTGTCCAGGGATAAAAAACTTTCCCAGCAAACAGTACACTGGACGGCAAAAGTGGTGTCAAAAAACGGACGGACGGATGGGTGTACGGCTTCTCAAACGGACCACAGTGAAAACTCAACGTATTTGATTATATCCGATTGAGGGTCTTTCCACTTTTTCAGCGGTTGCCCTTTTACCAGCCGGCTGCTGGCCCTTCACATCCACATGTGTCAATCACAGAGGTAGATGATCAACGGCCAGTGTAGGGGTGACATGTGGTTAGCATGTCGAGTCCCCCAGCCGTTATAGCTGGTTCCTCAACCTGGAGCCGCTACTTATTGTAGCTACCCAATTGCCTCACGATGCTGGGTGGGCACCGGTCCCATACTGGCCGAATTACCACGAGAAAATTTCTTCCCCCATGGAGACTCGAACCAGCGCAAGTCCCGTAGCTCTGCGCCAAGGCTTCGTACCTTAACCGCTCGGCTACGGCGCGGGACCGTATTTGATTATATAAGACCTAAATATGTGACTCCAACCTATCATTCCTTGATAATGACATGTGGGATCATGCCGAAACGTCGGAATCAGTGGCCAGAGGCCGAACTTGAATCCAAGACGCGGAAAACCCAAGAAACATTCTTAATATATATATATATATATATATACAGGGTGTTGCAAAAAAACACCGACAACGGAGATGAGGTAGTATATTGATATACGTTGATATTTTTAATAAGGTACCAATGTCCGGAAATGATGCGTTTTCACACTATGACTAGTTAATTATGTCTCAAGATCAGTGTTAGTTCGGAGGATTTGAAGACTCATTACTTGACAACACCTCACAGGTACGGAACCTGTGATACGTGGCTTCGCAAAGGAATGTGGCTGCAACATGACGGAGCTCCAGCTCACTTCGATGCCAATGTGAGGAGACATTTGGATACCACGTATCCAGGTCGAGGGGGACCAATCCCATGGCCTCCGAGATCACTTGATCTTAAACCTCTCGACTATTTTTTTGGGCGACATGAAACAGCCTGTTTATCAGACTCTAGTAGAGTCACGTATGGATCTTATAGCCCGAATCCACGCTGCTACAGAAATAATTCAAACAAGGCCAGGCGTATTTGAATGTGTGCGCGAATCACTACACCGCTAATGTATGCTCTGCAATGAGATGGGAGGTGGATATTTTGAAAACTTGGTGTGACTGTGAGAGTATCGTCAATTATTGAGACTTGAAACCCAACTAACGGAACTCTTGAGAAGTTAGCAACTCATAGTGAGAAAACGAATCATTTCCGGACATCGGTACCTTATTAAAAAATGATCAACCTATCTCAATATACCACCTCACCTCCGTTGTGGGTGTCTTTTTGCAACACCTTGTATATCAGTTTATAGGCCTATATGTGTGTGTCTGTTAACGCAATTTTTTTCCAATCCAAACTCGGTATATATAATAAAACGTAAGATCAAGTTTGTTAAACTTGCAAAATGGGATTATGGCAGTTAGTTTTCAATTTTTCGCAAAGGACCCAATTGTAGGCTATTTGCTGTTGACATAAACTTACGAAAACCATTAGAAGCGAGGGTTTGCCTGAAACCCGAAATTAAAAAATTGCTCCAAAAATTGCAATGTTTGAATTTTCGATTGAATACATTAAATTCAATTAATTGTGGTTGTGCGTCTGGGCTGGTAACCCAACCGCGTAAAAAATGTCCAAACTCATCTCTCTCACAGTGACGATGTATGCTGACGATGTGGTTATTATTCAAGGAAATGAAAATAATTTGCAGTATTCTTTACATCAATTAAATCAGTTACGCCAAGAATATAATTTTAAAATATCAAAGGAAAAACTAAATTAATGGCATTTTGGAGAAGTGAACATATAAGATCAAAAATCATAATAGACAACAAACCTCTGGAACAAGTAACAAATTTTAATTATTTGGGTTGTTATTTTACTATAAACACAAAAACTGATAGAGACGTAAACATGAAACTGTCAAGATTTCAAATGATGTGCGGAACTATAAATAGAACATTAAAGAACAAAACAAGAAGAGATACTAGATTGAAGTTTTATAAAACATTGGCAGTTCTTGCATTACTTTATGGGAGTGAAACTTGGGTAATGACCAAATAATTACAAAGAATACAAAGCATAGAAATGAACTTCCTTAGAAGAACAAAAGGCTGCACAAGAATGGATCGGATAAAGAATGAATATATAAGAACAGAGTTAAATATATATCCATTGAATCATAAATTCAAAGAATATAGAGAAAAATGGTTCATACGTGTAGAAAGAATGAACGTAACAAGATTACCAAAAGCTGCATTTACCTACAAGCCAAGAGGTTCAAGGAATGTAAGAAGACCAGTGAAACGATGGACAGAACAACTGTGAGGCGGAGCAGACATTTTGCCTAGCCCGTGAAGTGAAGAAGAAGAAGAAATTAAATTAATTAAATTAAGACGCAGGATTATTACGCAACTCAACTAACTAACTCACTGGCACTATCGAACCCGTAGGTTCATGGCCGCGTGGACATAAGCTCTCCATATATCCCTATCCTGAGCCAATGTTTTCCGATCATTCCCTGAATAATATAATCTCCTCAAATCATAGTTAATGTTATTCTCCGCCTATTACGTAAGCCAGCAAAATGGGACAAAAAATTCCATTCAGTGAGAACTCGCTTAGTTACGCAGATCCTGGATGACGGGCTTTGTATCATTTAGACTGTTATTTGCGCTAGAATTCCCAGAAGGCTCAAGTTCAATGAGAGCGGGACAAGCCCTATAAAGCTTAATCCATGAAACTGCTACTTCTGTTGACGACTGAAATAAATTCTGTGGAAACCACAATCTTTTCTTCAAAGCCTTCTGTTTATATAAATAAAAGAATGTCTAATGAATTGGAAAATATTTGCATGCGCAGGCAATTGTCAACAACCGGTATCCATGACAACTCACTTGTTAGTGTCTGGCAATTAAATCTGTCAGCAAGATACACCAAATCCAATTTAATCTCAATGCACAACCGGTTACTTTTAAGAACTGCATTCAAGTGTGAACACATGTGGTCATCCGCGACATGCACACAGCACTTACATTCTAATTTATTTTCATTTGTTAATATATATTATATTTTATTTGGTTAAATTTATTTGAATGTACAATTTCAAGTTTTGCTCCACTGGATACTTTTGAAGTAATGCGACATAAAAAAAAATAAATTTAAGTTGCCAGTTAGAAATCTACATTACAAGTCTGACGTTCAGTTGTCGGGATCTTTTATTTAAATCTGCATAAATATTTGATTACATACGATTTCAAGCAGCTGCATCTAACAAGCTTGATAATTTAATTGATCAGAATGGGACGACATTTTGTATTGAATGATAGAAAAATGTTGTCTTTGAAAGGGTTTTCAGAGTTACACAATTATTCTATGGTCATTATTACATTCTAGACATTTCATTCATTACAGACAGGGCGATACTATTGTTCTGCATTGCAGACTGATTCCAATCAGTAAATGTTTTCTTAGGAAGAAAATATTTTTAAATTCTCAATAAAATATAATTGTAAACTATTTATTAATTAATGTAGGCTGTATATAACATGACACGGTATTAAGGAATCCATTGACAGAATTAACAATGACTTGACTGAGATTTTTAATTGAGCAAACACCTTTTCACTGTGTATCACTCATTACTATTTACAGTTTCACTTGCCAGAACATGGAATTTTCTTCTGCCTTAGATGAAAAACATTAAAACATTTTCCAAAAAATAATTTTAAGAATTATAAAATAACTAGTGCAAGGCAATTAATGATTTTGCATCTTTTTCGTATGAAGGTTGAAACATTGCTTGCATACATGAAAATGTATGACATTAAAAAACGGATTAAATAAAAGCAATTCGTTAGGCCTTTTTTTTTGTATTTTCTTAACTTTTCTAGAGATAGGTCATTTTTGGCAATTTTTAGGTCATTTTGAGCATTTTTTACACTTTTCCGGAAGGCTGTGACATTATTTGTATTTGATTTTAGATTTGTATTTTAATTCAGTATTTTTCCTTGTCAATACAATTTCTTGAAATTAAGTAGATGTTTTGCTAACTACTGCCCCTATTTTTCAAGGTATGTACATAATGAACTTGCCCACTTCTAGAATTTTATTCAATTTCTTAGAGCTTATGTTAGCTTCTACCCTTATTTTGATTGTTAACTGCAATTCAAAATTGTTGTAAAAGTGCATTGTGTAATTGAAATGGATTTTCTGCAATAAAAGGTACTCTAATATGTATTTTTAATAGTTTTCTTTTAATATTTTGATGTTAAGTTTAAATTTTATTAATTCAGTAATGAAGTGAGTACTTAATCTAATAAATAGTATTTTTATTGGCAATTCTTAACTTCTTATTCATTTTTTATTTTATTGGTAATTTTTTGTATTTTTTAGGTCATAAATGCATTTTTTACCAATTTATAGGTCATTAAATGCCTTGCCTAATAATAACAAATTTACAGCAACGCCTTACTAATAATATTCTTTCAGCAATCAATTTACTTCCTTTTGTTTTTCAAAATAGTATTAAGATTGTATTCACGTAGACTTTCACTGTCGGAGTTGCTATGATGATTTTGAAGAAGATTTTCGGGATGTAGGCCGTGGTCGTGAGGCTTGTAGTTCCCCGACGTTTCGCCAGAGACTGTGTCTGGCATCCTCAAGGGTTGTCTTGAGACTGGCAATTTATGTCCGCTGTATGTCCTATTTATACGTTCATCGCGATGTGTTCGTAAGTTGTATCTGCCTTCTGATTGGTCAGCGTTATGGACTTCATGAATAGTCCTGTATTGGTTGCAAATGTAATATGTTGTGAAACATTCTATTCTCATCTTAAGATCGAGAAGCTGGTTACTAGAACTTCACTGAACGAAGAACAACGCAGAAATGCAAGACATGGATGGATTCTCTCATCCGCCGGCACGTCGCACTGCCAGGAAAAATCACAACAGTAAACATATAATACCAATTGAAATAAGAAATATGTTTGAACATCTAAATGAAGACAAGGAAGAAACTCCACCTCCCATAGTGGTCTATACAAAAGACATAACTCCACTAAAGCTGGAAAGCATCACGGCTGGAAATAAAGAAGACGTATCCATGAAATACAACCAAGGGATACTTACTACCAGAACCTCGACAAAAACTGCTTAGAGGCGAGCCTACAAGGAACTAAAGAAATCGCAGACACAATTCTACACTCATGGCTACGGCAGACCTCTTATTTTCAAAATAGTTATGAAAGGGCTTCCAAAGTCCATCACAATATCTGAAATTTTGATGAAATTCAAAATAGGAAACTGCCTATAAAAGAAGTAAGAATCATCGAAAAGCAAGTTACAATCAACGGCGAAAAGAAGAAGATTGAACTTCCAATCTACATTCTTACTTTTCACAAAACTGAAGATCTCAAAGAAAAAATAGAAAAGGACCTCAAGGAATTATTCAGCATTCGCATAAGACTGGAACCATACAGAAAACCATCAGGAGGCACTCAGTGCTTCAAGTGTCAGGGTTTCGGCCATATTGCAGAATTCTGCTTTCGTGAAACAAAATGTGTAAGATGTTCCGGTGATCACAAGTTATCTGAATGTACTCAGACAACAACTAAGTGCACAAACTGCAATCAAGAACACAGCAAACCATCGAAAATGCCCCATGTTTCAGAAATATCTGAAAATGAGGCAACAAGCACGTCGTGAAACAAATCAACCTTCAACACCGAGAAAACAAGAAATAACATCTAGAATATCAAGAAAAATTGAAGACAACTTTCCTCCATTGCCGACCATAGATCCAAAACCTGAGAATATACTCCAATCACTACTTATTCTCCTTACTACCATCCTACAAAACCCTCAAAATCCTCCAATCCACATTATCCTTTGTAAATTCCCAAATCTCTTCAAGAAAATAGATCCACAAAGAAGAAAACTCCAAGGAAAGAACTTTAAGACCGGTAAGCTTAAGGAGAAAATCAGTAAAATTTAAGATGAAATCTACCAGAACAAGCTAAGAGAGGAGTACTCTCTCTAGCTAACAATTAAACTACAACCAGACCTTCACTACAATAACTTCAAGTATTGGGTCAAGGCCTCTTGTTAGGCCGGTACCAAACATCTTCACACATCAACGACTTAGTGTGAAACAGACAATAATAGGAGTAATAGCTGTAATAAAAAAAAGCGCTACTGTTAAATAACTAATTAAGTTGAGGAGACGGACCTTTCAGGTGAATATTCCATAATTTTATATTTTATATGTTAATTTTGAATAATACCTCAACGGAACAAATCATGAATCTTATAAAAGTTGATAATAAAGAAGAATAAATTTTACAAACATTTAAAGGATGAACCTAATATTAATATGAGAAAACTGTAAATGAAAATTACCATTTTATATTACATCCTTAGACCAGCCTCATGGGCTAATGGTCAGCGTTCCTGACTACTGTACATGAGGTCCCGGGTTCGGTTCCCGGTCAAACCATAGGAGTTTTTCCTTAAAGGGAATTATTCCTGTGGTTGCACATGGTCTGGAATATAGGTTAAGTTTAGGTTAAGAACTCTCCGGGCACCTCAATATCATTTATCAATTATCGCCCATCATATCATCGGGGTTACGTAACACTACGCCTTCCAGGTGTCCCAACTTAAGAGGTGGAATACAATTCTGCCAATGCTAGTGGAGGGCCAGAACTGTAATAAAGATAAACTGGTGGCATTAGACAAAAAAAATTATATCGTTATAAAATAAATGAGGTCTAGACGACCATTGACTTACCAACAGGCTGTTAATGTCACATGTGACCAGGGTGACAAGTGGTCCCACAAATGTTTACCTGTTTATCTCAGCCTCTAACCAGTAATCAACACAGATACTCTAATCCATTACAATGCCAAGATAATAAATAAGCCACAAGATGGCATGTTTGAACAGACATCGTAAACTGTCAGAACATGCTTTCCAAAAGTCAGTGAAATATATTTTGTGTACACCTGTGTATAGGAGAAGAAATGGAAAATATAAATTTCAACAATGGAGAAGAACTAAAACCTAGTATTGAATGCACTTATTTAGGAACAAAATTAGACCATTCAGGCGACAACACAGTGGAAATTAAAAATGGAATCGCACAAACAAAACAAGCAATAAATGCTTTAAACTCTGTCTCTGTTTGGTGGAGCAAAAATATTACAAAAAAATAGAAAATTACAAATATATCAAACCATAATTCGGAGCATTTTAACATATGGTGCTGAAGTTTGGCAAATTCCTACCAGGGAAATGAAAAGAATTTTAAGTACAGAAATGGATGTTTTAAGAAGATCAGCTGGAAAAAATACGAAATAAAGAAATAAGGGAAATTATGGGTGTACAAGAGGGGGCCGGACATCATAGACATTTTAGAAAAGAAAAGATTACAGAGGTATGGCCATGTCAAAAGAATGCCAGAACAAAGATTGCCTAAAACTGTTATGGAATGGATCCCAATAGAAAGGAGGAAGAGAGGAAGACCGAAGAAAACTTGGATGGAAGGGGTACAAGCAACTATGAATATCAGAGGAATGGAGGAAGATCAATGGATGGACAGAGAGGAATGGCGTTTGGTTTCCGGAAGACGGCGGCAGCTGCCATGAAACCGGATGATGATGATGATGATGATAAATTGTTTTTTATTCAATTTTGAATTATATGGCCGACACATAGATCCATTGCCCGAGTCACAACGAATTATTTGGGGTAGCATATGGCCTGGGAGCATGCCGCTTCGTGGCATAATTATTTAAGGCAATAACGAGGGTTCGAGTCCTTGTGGATCAGGATTTTTAAATTGGCCTAAACCTTTTGACGGTTTGTTCTTGGGGTAAAGGTGGCCGTCACGCACGGTTGACAACTCGGCTGACATATCATGTCGATTGCCAAGGGCATTCTAAATCATCTTGTTGGATCATTCTTCCTTTATATTTACCTTATAACCTTTTCTTTTTTATTTCAGGATTGTTTCTATTATAGACACAGGTATCCTCAACCAAAATATACAATGTTTTTCTTCCACACTCCCCGGTCTTGCGTGTCTGCTTCTGATATATTTCTCTTCTTCGTGTTGTCTTGAATTCCCCTTATCCACGTTGTCTTTGGTCTACCACGTTTCCCTTTTCCAGGAGGTATCCATTTCAATACTCCTTTCCTTTGTTTCTGTGTCCCTCCTTCTCATTATATGCCCATACGAACTTAGTTGGATTCTTCAATCTCTTGTACAATATCCTTTTCTACATTCATAATTTCTCTTATTATAACCTACTCTTACTCATGGCGCGACAGGCCTAGAAGGCCCTTAGCCTACCATCCGGCTGCTGGCCTCACATCCACATATGTCAATCACAGAGGTAGATGATCATCAGCCAGTGCAGGGGTGACATGTGGTCAGCATGTCGAGTCCCCCAGCCGTTATAGCTGGTTTTCTCAACCTGGAGCCATCACTTATTGTAGCTACCCAAATGCCTCACGATGCTGGGTGGGCCGAAATACCACGAGCAAATTTCTTCCCTCATGGAGACTAAAACCAGCGCAAGTCCCGTAGCTCTGCGCCAAGGCTTCTTGCCTTAACCACTCGGCTACGGCGCTGGACATTATAACCTAGATATGTTCCATAAATATGATCCTGTAAAGTGTATAAAACACTGGCTCTTCCAACTCTTTTGTATGGTAGCGAAGTATGGACGTTGAAACAGAAGGATATACAGAGACTTAGATCTGCTGAAATGAGATATCTTCGGAGGACTGCAAGATACACACTACTAGATCACAAAAAAAAATGAAGACATCTTAGAAGAATTACACATGGAATCTTTAGAAAACAAAATTTCTGATTATAAGTCAAGATGGATACAACATGTTCATCGAATGGAAGATCACAGAATACCCAAACTAATGTTAAGATATCAACCCGCAGGAAGAAGAAGACCAGGACGTCCACTCAAAAGACTTCTGGATGGTGTTTCTCTTGAGGCCGAAACAGGTCAACAAATGGCCTAAATTCGTGAATGTACTATGATGATGATGATGATGATGATCCTGTCAGTATGACTTACTTTTCCCATAAAATGTTGTTGTTAAGATCTTTGAACACATTCTGAATTGTAGTTTTTCAGCGTTTATTATTTATTTAGTCTGATGAAGTTAATGTCATATAACTTTCTCTTCCACTCAATCAGGGGGGGGGGCACGCCGTAGCGTAGTGGTTAAGGCACTGAGCTACAAGCCGGAGGGTCGAGGGTTCAAGTCCCGGTGGGGTCAGGATTTTTAAACTGAGCAAAACCTTCTGGCGGCACTATGGCCCTGGAGTCGACTCAGCCTCTAACGGAAATGAGTTCCAGGCGCTTGTTCTGGGGTAAAGGTAGCCGTCACGCAGGGCTGACAATCCGGCTGACATCAAGTGCCGATTGTCTAGAAAAAGTGGGAGCCTTAACCTCCTACTACCCCAAGGGCCTCCGGGCCTGTTGTGGGATCACTTTACTTTACTTTACTGTACTTTTACTCCACTCAATCAGGATAAAAACATATGGGGGAAGTGAATGATACAAGGAATTTAGGGAATTATAAGTCCGGAATAGGAATATCCATCCATAGTAATTCTGCCCGAGGGCAGGTCATTCACTGCAATCATAGCATTTTCATGCTATGTTTTGCAGCTTTACTAGGGAATTATAGGTGTGGTAGCTTCCCGTTACTTTCCACACCGGTGAAGGATGATGATAATAATAAGGGTGATGATGATTGCCGGATGATTTTCGGGGACCGTCGGGCCCTAAGCTTCCTGATATTTGCCTTACAGGTGAGGAAAAACCCCGAAAAAAACCTCTCCCAGGAGCCTGTCCTAACCGGGAATCGAACCCGGGCCCGCTGCGTGAGAAGGGAGCACGCTACCTCGAGACCACAGCGGTGGACTGTGCCCAAAGAAAAATTAGGTTCGCGAGATAATAAACCTTCGAATTCGATAGAGCCCTTTACAAGCCTTTAAGAAGTATTTCGAAAACATACCTTAGAATTTTTTCATGCCTTGCATATGATTTTATATTATTCAAGTGTGCATTATTTATTATTGTTTTAGTTTTGAGACAAGCTGTACTGCAAGTTTCCGCCCCCTGGTGGCATCGCCCGATAACAAGAGAATGTAATGAAGCGTCTCACAGGTGCAGCACATGTGCGACCTGGATCCTGTGCTTAATGGGTTACCACCATATCAATGCAGTTCCTTCCTCCTCTAATGAACCATCACTGTTTTTAATTTTTGCGTATCTGCTAAAACAAAGTCTTACCTCCTGAAATGACCGCGGTAAAAAAAACGTTCGTCACGCACGTAAAGTAAGTGAAATACTTCAGTAAGTTGAAATTTATAAATTATTATCCAATTTTTATGGATTACGAAACATATTTTTCTTTCTTTAATTAAGTCGTGATTATACAGTTGCGAGGAAACAAGTATGACTACCGCTAAATAGATCTTGCTACTATTTCTTCAAATGACCTGACATTGTAGATTTTCTAACTCGTCTTTGTTTTTCTTATCTTCACTGATATACGCTGAGTTTGTTTCCGAAAAATAAAAACAACAAATATAGCTAACACACAGACATACACAAACACACACTCACACACACACACACACACACACACACACACACACACACACATAGGTAGCGTGCTGCCTTGTCACGCAGCGGGCACAGGCTCCTGCGTGAGGTTTTTTCGGGGTTTTTCCTCACCTGTAAGACAAATGCCAGGAAGCTTAGGGCCCAACGGTCACCGAAAATCACCCGGCCATCATCATCAGCCTTATCATTATCATTATCATCCTTCACCGGTGTGGAAAACAACGGGAAGCTACCGCCTATAATTCCCTAGTGCAACTGCAAAGCATAGCATGAAAATGCTATGATTGCTGTGAAAGACCTGCCCTCGGGCAGAATTACTATGTATATATATATATATAATTCCCGTTTACCAAAGATGATTTACCACCTCAACCCTAAAGACAAAAGAGACCTCGGAAGACCCTTCAACCGATGGAAAGATCAGTTTTTGTAGTCGCAGAACGGGCATCATCACCCAATCCTGCATTCGGAAGAAGAAGAAGAATATATATTGTCTAGTAAGTTGTATCAATGAAGATTTCTAAATATTTTTCATAAATATTTTCGTGAGTCTCGGAATTTCTGGAAGAAAAAATAGGCAATGAATAAATAGATAAATAATATTAAAATAAATATATTTTTTGTAAAATTTAAATCATTACTAAAAATAAAACAATGGGTCAGGACTAGAAGGAACTAAGTGTTTTTAGTACAATTAGAAAACAGTAATTTAGATTTGAAATTTTATAACGAAACAAAGAATAATTTTGTCTAAACTTCATGGCGCGACAACCTGGAAGGCCCTTGACCTACAGGCCTGCTGCAAGCCTCACGTCAACGGTCGCCATATACAGAAGATAACGATTATCAAATCAGCGTAGGAGACACCATGTAGCGTTCCACAATTGAATTTTATTTTATCTTATTCTGATAGTTCCTATCCCTTCATGACGTCAGTCGGTAAAATGCCTATTAATATTTTTTAATTAAATAAAACTAAGTTTTATTTTTATTTAATTAATGGATATGGATTTTTCATCAAGTAAACACCAACTCTATTGATTATTAATTAATTAATAAGTGTAAAACACAAAATATGCATTATTAGTAAATAGTTTATCTTGCTCACTTGTCACTCAGTTGGGTCAGGGATGATTGTCTGTTCTCGCACCATATGGCGTGGTACCTGTCACACTTTTTCCCGCACCACTCGCACTTACACTCGTTCGTCGGTTGGTGATATGTCTTGGTCTTACACACTTTGAAGTGGAAACCGTGCGTCGCTAGTCTTGTCACAGCGTGTCGAGGGTCATACAGGGGTTCCATCCAGAGATCTATGCTATGATGAGTGGTACATGCTAAATAATAAACCAGGCTACTAAAAAATATGATTATTAATATTTTACTTGACAAACTCTCTCTCTCTCTCTCTCTCTCTCTCTCTCTCTCTCTCTCTCTCTCTCTCTCTCTCTCTCTCTCTCTCTCTCTCTCTCTCTCTCTCCCTCTCTCTCTGTTTCCGTTTCTATTCAATTCTTTAGAGTTACATTATTTTCATCTTCATATTTCTACTAACTCTTATTTTGACTAATATAATCAAACTCCATGACCCTTGTCCTACCAGCTGGCTGCTGGTCTCGCATCTACATGCTTTAATCATAAAGGTGGACGATCATCAAGCCAGTATAAGGGAAGCTTCATATCTAATTTGCAAATTTGTCAATAATTGTGAATTTTAGGCTGTATGTAAGGCTTATAAAGTTTTATTCTTGCTAGTAATATTTACTTTAAGGAATTTTTATATGCTAGGTATTTCTTATTTAATATGGTCACCAATTCGTCGCTTCCAGTCGTTATAGCTCGTTTCTCAATCTGGAACCTCTACTTCTTGTATCTACCAAGGTCTCATAATGTCCGAAATTCTATGAGAAAATTTCTTCCCCCACGAGGACACGAACCAACGTACAGTAAGTCCTGTTGCTCTGCAGCAAGGCAAATTTCTTTAAACCACTCGCTACAGACATACATAACTAATATATATATGTGTGTGTGTAGTGTACTGCCCGAGGGTCAGTCCTTCACTGCGGAATCATAGCATTTTCATGCTATGCCTTGCAGCTTTACTAGGGAACTAATATAATTACCAGTATTTTTAGAAGAAGAGTTAAATAAAATTGCTACCTAACTAACTAAAACTAACTCACTGGCACTATTGAACACATACGTCCATTTGACCGCACAGACATAAGCTCCCCATACATCCCTATCCTGAGCTAATGTTTTCCAATCATCCCTGTATAATCTACTTCCCTCAAATCATAGTTATTGTTATTCTCTCACCTCATTCTTGGTCTATCAACTGTGAGTTTTCCCTCATGTTTTCCTACAAGAAGCTTCCATGCATCTCTTTCATTCCCCATTTGTGCTACATGTCCTGCCCATCGCAATTGCTACCTAGACAGTACAGTAAAAGCTCCTTATTCGCGGGGGATATGTTCCGCAAATATGCCGCGAATATGGAATGGTGATTTGTATAGGTATAAGGGGATATGTTCCAAGGTTACAAAATAAAATACAAAATTATCAAAATAAAATCAATTAATGAGGGATTTTGAACAATTTCTATTAATTATTACTGTCAGATTTAGGCAAGAACTTAAAGAATTTAGTAACTTTTTCCTGTTTTGCCGCTTTTTTAAAAGGTCTTTCAATTAAAATTGATATTCAGCTGTGAATTCTGCGATAGAATTCCTTATTTTGCCTTCGGATTTCTTGATTCATTAACATTGAAACATAGTGATATAGACGCAAACGTCTCGCCAACGCGTATAAACAGTCAAGCATTTATATTTTTACTTTAAGCGGCAAACTACTTTTTTCCGCTTCGGAACTAATTTCCTTTCCTTTTACTCGACATTATAAATTGGCAACAAAACAGAAGAGACACGTGTTATTCAATCAAAATTATTGCGACGAATGACAAGTTGAAACAATCAAACACCGATCGTGGCGAGGGCGGCATTTTTTAACGAACATAGCTGCTCATGAAATATTGCGGCGGTGCCTTTTAACAACGAATTTTAGACTTAGTGACAATAAAATATGTTTTACTTTGATATTAATTTGTCCATTTGGTTTGAAACACTCCTTGTAAAATCCTCCTTGACACGTGCCTGCAGTGAAAAGTTGCCGATGTGTTAATAAAGGATACTAATCATAAGTAATGCCACGAGTGATTTCCAATTTATCTAGAGAATTTGGAAATCAAGAGTGGCATTTGTTAGGACTATTTAACGAATAAAATTAAGCTGTTTACTCACAAATCATTATTTAACTATAGTTATTTTAAAATATTTATATATTTAATGTAAACGGCGATGTTGAAAACAAATGAGAAACGATTGGTACGCTTCATTTGCTTCTTTTGTTCATCACTGCAACCAGATCATAATATTATTTACTGCCAAAGGATCGCAATGTTGTAAGAATGCGCCCTAGTGGAGAAATTTATAACCAACGTTATAGGTTTTAATTAATTGTATATCCTATGACGTAAATATGTCAATTATATTTTTCTGCAACGTCATTTTCTGGAAAATAATTCGTTTAAGAAAGTGCAAATAGTGTTTTTTTTTGTGGTATAATCAATTGTTACAAATGTTTTTATATTATCTATCGTACGTGCTTTCTGCTGACATTCATGCACTATATACACAATCTGGTAGCAGTATTTTCTAGAGAGTCAGTCACTGCAAATTAATGCTATGACCTATTCAGAATGTTAAAAAGGAGGCTTGCTTTCTTTATTATGATAAACTTTAGTTGGTAAATTTTAGGCGATACACGACTGTGATTGGTTGTAAATAAAAAATCGTTGAAATGTGATTGGTCATTGACTCCCATTTGGGCCATGAGTTAAATAGTCCTTGTAATATGCCGACTGAATCCGCGAATGAAGAAACTTTTAGCTGCGAATACAGGAACTATATCGCAATTTTTAAAACCCGCGAATAATGAAAACGCGAATAAGGGAACCGCGAATAAGGAGCTTTTACTATAATCCTCAATATCGTCTTATCACAATTAAAATAAAGAAATGAAATGCATTAGCACTGGTTTCTACTATCGTATTATCTGATACTTCAGACTTGTTTCATTCCCTTAATCTAAGAGAGCACATTTCATACTTGGAAGATTATTCTCATTCACCTAAATTTTAAACCCCTACTTAAAACATTAAGGTTTGCTATTCTAGAAGCTACTTAATTCTGCAGTTGAAGTCGTGGATGCACACTCAGGATCCTCAACTCTGTTTTCAATTTAATTTGCTATGGACTAGAAATTATAATGCTATTGTGTTCAAATCAAGCATGTATGTTTAAATTTGTATAATTTAAGAGAGTACAGCTGCATGTCTGTTATAATTAACCCTCGTTACTGCAAGAAGGGAGAGAACCTTTCACAGTCCATTAAGTGCACCAGGGCTCTGCTAATGCAAACAGGTTTTAACGATAAACGTTTGGAAATACATGCTCAATTTTCTAGTATGTCAAGAAACGTATATTTCGCCACTTGTCAGAAACTTTCAAACTATGACTTAATACAAGAACAAATTTATGAATACATTATTTAACAAGATGACCTATAGAACTGATTGACTTTTTATTATTACGAATAATCCACAATATAGTGTTTCTCCTTCAACCCAAAGTGATTTGTCGCCAGAGGTTCCTGTCTAAAGCATCTTATTCCCTCAAATCTCTAGCTTCCATTCTTCTCTCCCATCCATCCATCCACCATTCTCTAGGCCTGCCTGTTCCACTTCTTCCAATAGCTTTCCAATTAAGGATCTTCTTTGGTATTCTCTCTTCTTCCATTCTTATGAGTTGTCCGTGCCATTTCAAACGTTTTTCTTCTATTTTCCTCAATATGTTTTTTTTCAACTTGCATAATTTCCCTTACTGTGCTGTTTCTGACTTTATCCCTTCTTGAAACCTCATTAATAATTTATTTATTAGGCTAATGGTTATATATATAAAGATTTTAAGAACCGTCATGACATTGATATTAACGCGTCTAAAAAAATTAAATATAAAATAATGTCAAAGAAACTTAATTTATTGATTCCATGACATTAAAAATTATAATGTTATACGGATTTTATCTTCTTCCTTCCAAGTATTAGGCCAAGGCCTGTTACGATCCTATAGAAAATTTTCCCTCCAGCGTTTCATAGGACGGCCCAGTGATCTTCGTCCTCTTGGTATATAATTATAAACAGCTTTGGGGATCCGATTTGAACTCATTCTTTCAAGATGGTGTTTCCAATTTAGTTGGTACTGTTTAATATATTCCAAAATTGGCGTAGTCTTCAATTCTTTTAAGATATCGGTGTTCCTTTTCCGATCCCATCTGGTGTAACCCGCTGTTCTGCGCATGAATCTCATTTCACAAGCCGTTATTCTGCTTTCATGTTGTTTTTTAGTGTCCATGCTTCACTACCATAGGTCAACACTGGTCTAGCCAAAGTGTTATATAAACGTAAACGAATTTTATCATCATCATCATCATGAACAAATTCGTTTTAGGCCATGTGGCCTGTACGGTAAACCTAGCGAAGATGGTCTTGATCTTTCCACCGATGTTTTGGTCTTCCTTGGTCCCTATGTCCAGTTGGGGTATATTGGAATGCCAATTTTGGAAGTCTATTTCTTGCCATTCTTCTCAGATGATTTTTCCATTCTTGTTGGTATTTTTGGATATCTTCATTTAAACTTGCTACTCCAAGTTTTCCTCTGATAGTAGTGTTCCTTTGGTGATCCAGTCTATTAACTCCTAACAATGATCGTAAGAAGCGCATTTGGCTTACTTGAAGTTTATGAGAGTTTCTTTTATTTAAAATCCAAATTTCACTTCCGTATTTTAGAGCAGCTTTTGATGTGACGTTATGTAATCTTAGTTTTGTCTCTGTCCTCATCTGTTTACCAAAATGTCTTCGTATTACCCCATTCATTTTATTATATTTTTGTAATTTTGAATCAATGTCACTCTTATACTCTGCAAATACACTTCCTAAGTAAGAGAAATCTGACACTTGTTCTATAATTTTTCCATCAATCTCAATTTTCACCCGTTGTATGTTTTTTCCACACATTGCCATTGTTTTGGATTTTGATGTGGAAATTTTCATATTATATTTGCTGGCAATTTTGAATAATTGATATGCTGCTATTTGTAAGCTATCTTCGGAATCTGATAATATTATTTGATCATCAGCATATAATATTGTTTGAATTATTTTATTCCTAGTTATTGAAATTCCACTGTTTACTGTTTGTTTCCATTCTTGCACTATTCTGTTAATATATATATTAAATAAGAGTGGAGATAGTCCACATCCTTGTCGAATAGTCCACATCCTTGTCGAACACCTTTGCCTGTGTTTATGTGTTCTGTTATTTCTCCATCTGGTAATTTAATTTTGATTTTAGAATTTTGATATAAGCTTTGTATGGCTCGTATTACATGTGAGTGTATATGTTCTTCATGCAGTATCTGCCAAAGTTTATCTCGGTTTACATTATCATATGCCTTTTCATAATCTATAAATAGTATGTACAGTGGGAGATTAAATTCTCTCCTTTTTTCCATAATTTGTTGCAGGGTAAATATTGCATCTATAGTGCTCCTCCCTTTTCTAAATCCACATTGTTCTTCTTCCAAAAATGTTTCAGTACTTACTGATAACTTATTTTTAATTATGTTGGCATATAATTTAGATGCAGTTGGGAGTAAGGTAATGCCTCGGTAGTTATCACATTTGTTTTTCTGACCTTTTTTATGTATATTAATTACTAGACCCGTTTCCCAATCCGTTGGAATATTAAGACAATGCCAAATATTGTTAAAAAGTTCTTAATAGTTTCTCTTTCAAGGCAGTTCCTCCATACTTAAAAAGTTCTAAATTTAAATCATCTAAACCTGGACTTTTCCTGTTCTTGGCCTTCTTTAAAACTTCTTCTAGTTCGTCCATTGTTATGTCTGGTTTTTCTATTTCATTTTCACAAGTCAAATTCGAAGTAATTTTTTCAGTGTGAGTGTTCGGTTCTGACCAAAGATTTTTGTAGTAAGTAATCCAGTCTTGTTTTGGTATCAGATTAACATTAATTTTGTCTTTTGTTTCCATCTGTAATTTTTTGAATATTTTAAATCCCTGTCTTTGTGCTCCTGTAATATCACGTTCTAAGGATTTTACAAATTTATCCCAATCATCCCTTCTGTATTTTCTAGACAATTTACGAACCTTAGCTCTGAGTTTTTTATATTCTGTATAATGTTCCTCTTGTTTAGTTTGTAAATACACTTTATAGGCTTTTTTCTTTTGTTCAATATTTTCTTTTAATTCGGGATTCCAAGTTCGTAATCTCTTTTTGTTTTTGATTTGTTTATATCCGAGACTCTCATATGCTGCTTCCATGATTGCTTGTTTTAGATTTATCCAGTCCTCTTCAATATCGCCCGTGCTTGTTTTAAGTTTATTCTTTATTCTAGTTTGATATAATATTTGTGTACTTTGGCCTTCCAATAAGTGAATTTTAAACTTTTTTGGTATCTTATTTTGTACTGTGTGCTTGTATTTTCTTGTGCTGATGTGTTTGTGATATAATTTTATTTTGCTTTCAACAAGAAAATGGTCACTATCAATTTCACTTCCTCTGTATACTCTAGTATCATTTACAGACTTTTTTAATTTATTATTAATTAGTACATAATCTATTATAGACTTTGATCCCCTTGCTGCCCATGTATATTTGTGTATTTTCTTGTGTCTAAAGAAGGAGTTTGTGATTCTTAAATTATTGAATATGCAAAAATCTATTAGCAGTTTACCATTATTGTTGCAAGTTGGTTCTCCTTCTGATCCAATGCATTCTCTTATCGGTTGATTTCCGACTCTTGCATTAAATCACCAGCAATTATGAGATAATCTTGTTTATTTACTTTGTCAATGGTTTCTTGTAAAATATCATAAAATTCTATGGTTTCTGAATCGTTTCCTTCTACAGGGGCATAAATTCCAATTATATTCAAATTATGTCCTAAAATTTTTATTCTAACTGTTACAATTTTTGGGGAAATCCATTGGTAATATAAAATGTTGTGTTGCAAATTTTTCCTTATTAAAATTGCGACTCCTGATGATGCCCAGTTCTCTGCTGGAACTCCAGAATAAATCATTACATATTTTCCTAATTCTTCTGATCCTTTGTTCTTCTTTTTTGTTTCCGAAATAATGGCAATGTCAATTTTTCTTTTGTCTAACTCTACTTCTAACTCTTCTTCTTTATGTGTTATTCCTCTCACATTCCATGTTGCAACTTTGAGATCCTTAATCATTAACCTATTTCTTGCTTTGTCGTCATCAGTGTGATCATTCCAGTCTTTGCTTAAGTTTCTTCGAGTAGTAGGAAGTCCCCTGGGTTGGTTACCAACCATCCGCAGAGCAAGACTAGTGGTAGGGCTGCTACCTTATAGCCTCTAGTCAGGCGTTCAAAATATGGAATTTCCTCCATATTCGATGGAACGGTTATACCGCCGTGACTCGGTCCCCATTACCTCGTTAGTTAAAAGCAGGGTGTACCACGCGCAGGTGAGGTTGAGAATTAGGTAGGAGAGGTTATAGAATGCACATCACTACCTCTTACACCCTTTATTATTATTAATATTATTATTATTATTATTAATAGTAGGAAAAAAAACATTAAATTTAATTGAATAACCCAATTTAAAATGGCCACAAATTTTACAGGAGATTTTTTTGTTCCTTTTTTCCTTCTCTCTGCTAATGACTTCAGTGTTAGATGCTGCACATTAGAGAACATTTCTCCTTCTCTTCATTGAATTAGGTCGGTTTTCTAGGGTACATTTGAAGAAGTTGCAATTAGAATTGAACTATTTTCGACGAGGAGTAGATGTGTGACCAACTCAAATATAATTTAAAAAATTAAAAAAACATAGATGGCAGTACAGTCCATTTTGAGCCCAGGCCGCTGCTTCCCCTATCCATTCCTGTCCAATGCTTTCCTCTCCATCCTAACATCAAGCTTCTTAAGATTGTCTTCTATCCCATCCAACCATCTCAACTTCATTCTGCCCATTATTTTATTTCCTTTAGGTTTAAGTACAGTAGTGTGAATTTTTTAATGGGTTTATCCCCTGCTATTCTGGTAACATGGTGACCCATTGTAATCTAAAGGCTATCCGCTTCTAAAGTAATCCTCATTAAAAAAACTATGTGATCTGCTCTCTTTTCATTGGTTATGGACATCGACGTACGATAGAGAGGCAATAAATACACGAAAAAGTAATTCTCTTCATTAAATTAAGAGGGGTGATGGCTGAAAAATTGACCATTTGAGATCAAAATTGGCATTTGTTTTTTGTACTAAAAGATAGCATGTACTCTAATGTATATGTTGGCAAATTTTCAGAGGCCTATGGTGCTTCTAAGTGCCCTAAATTACGTCAGAGTTATAAGCCTGCGCCAGTTAAATACCACCTGCATGCAAACTTTTAAACCTGTTTTTCGACACTTTTATTGCCACTGCATTTTTGTACACTCAACATTGAATGGAATTCAGAAATTGTGTCCTAGAAGGTTCAAATTTGGGTAACAAAGTAGTGCATGGGTTTCATGATTGAAGTAGTATTTTAAGAAATAAAAAATAAAATGTATGCAATTATTAATTTTTTTTTTGTAATTCCGCGCATGAGGTACAAGATTTTTTTTTTCCCTTTGTATTCACGTTGTAAGAATTCTAATGCATGATGTTTTTCTAAATATTTAGGGGTCTTAAAAAAAAGACATTTTACTAAAAAATTGTGGAGCTCATTTAATTATAATATACGCAATCTTTTTTAAATATAATATTTAATAACTCATGAAATAAATGTCCCACAAAAATGAAACTTGAACACATCATTATGTATCAGGCTGTGAATGTTTGTACAAAACATCAAGTCTCTAGCTCAAAAAATATAGAAAACAGAAATTTCACCCAACACCCCCTTAAAAATATATCCTCCGAATATACCTGTTATTCTTCATGAATGAAAATAATGATATTAAAAAAGTAGAAAATATTCTAAAATATACCTAGTCAATAATAACAAATTAAAATAGTTTGGTACACATGGATGATACATTTGACTCATGCTTCAGTCGATTCTATTGCAACAAAATGTCTTCCGTTGCTGTGTCGCCATCAAAATTTTAAAACACAAGTCTGGCAAACCTTTGACTACTGATCAAAAAAAAAAAAAGAAAAAAAAGTTATTTTAAATGTATTTCACAAGTTCAGTGAAAAATCTCACCAGCTTTCTTGTAATCAACCCCATTCAACGATAACATGTCTTATCTTATACACTTCACACGTGCTCCCTGTCAATGCGAGAGTAATTGTGACGTGATGGCGGAAGGATACAATGGGCGTTTGTTTATGTTAGGATCATCGAATAAGGTATAGCTATCTTTATTTATCTTAACAATATTAGGGTCTGTGAATAAGAAATTTGATTAATAAAGAACAGAAAAAAAATCAGTTGACGCCTCTTCATGTTAGCTGATTAAATAATCCATCCACAGTAATTCTGCCCGAAGACAGGTCCTTCACTACTATCATAGCATTTTCGTGCTATGCTTGCAGCTTTACTAGGGAATTGTAGGTGTGGTACCTTCCCGTTGTTTTCCACACCGGTGAGGGATATATATGTACCGCGCCGTAGCCGAGTGGTTAAGGCAGGAAGGTTTGGCGCAGAGCTACGGGACTTGCGCTGGTTCGAGTCTCCATGGGGGAAGACATTTTCTCATGGTATTTCGCCAGTATGGGACCAGTGCCCACCCAGCATCGTGATGCATTTGGGTCGCTACAATAAGTAGCGGCTCCAGGTTGAGAAAACCAGCTATAACGGCTGGGGGACTCGACATGCTGACCACATGTCACCCCTACACTGGCTGATTACCATCGTGATTGACACATGTGGATGTGAGGACAGTAGCCGGCTGGTAGGCTAAGGGCCTTGTAGGCCTGTCGCGCCAGGAGTTTATATATATATATGATTTCAGGACGGTGATTGGAAAACACATGGTTGTATGGAGATCTAATGTCTGTGCGACCATGAACCTCCGGGTCCAATAGTCCCAGTGAATTAGGTATTTATAATTTCTACTTGCCTTTCTAGTTACTACTTACTTTAGAAATTTGAATGTGATCTCTTTCCTGAAATTGTTTTTTTTACACAAGTAGCTAAACATAATTTTGTTATAAACACTTTGTAATGCTGCAACTTCCTGGCAAAGTAGTGGCTATATTCTACAGGTCCTTCACTGCAATGAAAATGCTATGCTTGCAGCTTTACTAGGGAATTGTAGGTGTGGTAGCTTCCCGTTGCTTTCCACACCGGCGAAGGATGATGATGATGATGCTAATGATAAGGATCATGATGATGATGGTGGCCATATGATTTCGTGGCCCGTTTGGGCCTTAAAATTTTACTGACGTTTGTCTTACAGGTGAGGAAAAACCTCGATAAAAATCTCACCCAGAAAAACTGCCCCGACCGGGGATCGAACCCGGGCCCGTTGCGTGACAAAGCAGCACGCTACCTCGAGACCACAGCGGTGGACGATTAAATAATAACATGTTAAAATTTAAAGCAGAAGCATGGTAAAAATTAAACTTTTTGTGAATTTGAAACTTGAATGTGGGAGTAGATATAAAGCGCCACAAGTGGCGGACACAGCAAACTACATCCGCGTGATATGAGTCCTGAATACCCTTGAACTTTGCTGCTGAACACCTGGGCGGTAAAATAATTACGGAATCCCGTAGTAAAACTCTCTTTCTCCATACTGTGCCATTACCGTACATTAAAAACTAACAAAAAGAAGTTAATTATACAGTAGACTCGAGGTGGCGGTAAATGGAAGCACAGAAATCCGCCGTGTCACGAAATTCTAACATCTTTTTTTCTAGTTTTCTATTTGTGACCGCCATAACGTACATACCGTGGCACAGTTCACACTAAACTAACTAACTAACTTACTAAGTTATGAATGCCGGAAATCATCTGTTGACTATTTAGAGGGAGTAAGACGAACTATTTTCTTTGCTGGAATATGTAGGAGATAATAGTGAAGTTATATATATTTTTTATAGAATCTCCAATAATATGAACCCTATTTCACCATCCTGTATGTTAGGGTTTTAGTTAAAATAAATTAATTTTTTACATTAATTTAGATTATGCTTAATTTCTAGCGTTACATATAAATAATAATGTAATGTAATATGAAAAATCCATCCATAGTAATTCTGCCCGAAGGCAGGTCCTTCACTGCAATCATAGCATTTTCATGCTATGCTTGCAGCTTTACTAAGGAATTGTGTAGGTGTGGTAGCTTCCCGTTGCTTTCCACACCGGTGAATGATGATAATGATAAGGATGATAATGATAAGGATGATGGCCATATGATTTCGGGGACCGTTTGGGCCTTAAAGTTTTCCTGACATTTGTCTTACAGATGAGGAAAAACCCCGATAAAAATCTCACCCAGAAAAACTGCCCCGACCGGGGGTCGAACCCGGGCCCGATGCGTGACAAGGCAGCACGCTACCTCGAGACCACAGCGATGGACATATGAAAAATAAACAAATTAATTAACAAACCAAAACTAACTCAGAGTCTCTTAAAAATATGATTCATAAAGTCACATAGCTTTGTACACCAACACTTCTTACATAAAATATTTGAAAAAGGCAGTTGAAATCTATTTTGGCAATAACATAATTTTTTAACAAATTCATGTATTTTGTAATCAAAATGTGGGACACTCAAATAACAGATGTAAGATGATCTAGCTGGAATTCTGTACTTATTTTAAATCGTTCCAAATAATGTCCAAATTTACCGTGTCCAGTCATAAATTGTGTTAATACAAAATTTGGTTCTACGTATATGCACTTTATTCGGTCAAAAACAGTTGGGAAAAATAATGTTCTTGTCAAAGCACCATTAATACTGTTTAACTATTAGGCATTCAAATTTTGTATAAGATCTTTTCTTAATACTTCTTTAATTATTGATAGAGGACAGAAGGAGTAAAAGTAATCCATCTTTGAATTAGCACCTGATTTGGAAGGAAATCTGCACGCTCGTTTTCTGTAGTTCCAGCATGTCCTTAATCCAGCCTAGGCAAACATGTCCAAGATGTTGGTTTAATTTTGTTCGTATGGAAGAGAAGTTATATTAAATAAAGTCCATCAAGCAGCAACTAAAAAAATTCTTCACCAAATCCAATTTATGACCCGATTTTGCTGGTTTATGTCATATATCTTTTTTTATAAAGTCCTGCTTACACAGTTATGTTACGAGAAAACAAACATAGAGGCCGATAGAGCGATTTTTTAAATTAAGATTTTTCTCGTAAAATCCGAAATTCTAATGGTCTGATTTCGCTGAGTTTTGGTGAATATATTTCTCGTTTATTTTTTTAAATTATATATATCGGGTTCCGTTGTGAAAAAACCGAAAATTGCGACCTACAAGAGGTTTTTAATTTTTGTTTCAGACGTACCCCCTCTCCTACTTAACCAATTTTGTTGGTTAAAGAAATGTGCCTCACTTCTTTTGATTGATGTAGGCCGACATAATCTAATACGAGCAGCATATTCAATTCCAATTTTGGTCTTAACCAAAATTTTGCCTTCAAAATTGAAGGTTGTTTCGTTAGATGTAACAGAGATTATAGGATGCTGGACTATCAGGAAATAAAATGGGTAGCTAAAAGAACAGAACAATGATGCCACTAACAAGGCATTGCCTTTACAAGATGATGATCATGATGGATTTTAAATAACTAATGGTCGCCCAGTGGTCGAAATTCGACCACAATTCATTAAATTTTTAAGTTTGTCACAAGTACGTCATTATGCATTAATTTTCGACTTATTTTAAAAATACGAGCGATAGGAAATATGTGGTATAGCTTGGCTAAGCCATATTAAAAAAAACGCGTCATTTGACATTTGCATACTATTTATACTATTTAAATTTGCATTTGGCCTATTATTATGTGTACGGGAATATATATCCCTTCCTCTTTGTCTCTCACTCCGGTCCGTCAATGTTCAATGTCGAGGCATAATGGAAGTAGGTGCGAATATGTAAATATAAAAAAAATGTAATGTAATTACTGAAACCAACAGGGTTTAATTTTAATTTAAATAATAAAATGTACTCACATTTTTTAAACCACTAATAATAAATACGCGAGTGTAAGTCAATTCACATTGCTGCTGCACAATTTTCTTTTTGCAACAATGCACTTTCAGTAAGAACGTAAACTAATGAATGAGTAATCTATAATTAATACGTAAAGAAAAAACTTTGCACCCCTTTTTAAGCACATTGCGTGCACGGAGGAGTGTGATATTTGGCATAATTACAGTTCATATAGCGAAGTAGTGCAGAAAAATAAAATTTATGTGTAACATGTGTTACAAATAAACTAAATTCAAAAAAATAAAATTGTCTCTAAGGAATTTATGTGTATTACTAATTCAATTGTCTACTCATTCATTTGTTTATTTGCGTACTCATTCATTTGTTTACTTTCATACTGAAAGTGCATTGTTGTAAAGAAGAAAATTGTGCAGCAGCAATGTGAAATGACTTACTCTCGCGTATTTACAGTATTATTAGTGGTTTGTTATTAGCGATTTAAAAAGAGAGTACATTTTATTATTTAAATTAAACCCTGTCTAATCTTTGTTTCAGTAATTTAATTACATTTTTTTATATTTAGATATTCGCACGTACATCCATTATGCCTCGACATACTACATTGACGGTGGAGTCAGAGACAAAGAAGATGGAATATAATATATTCCCGTACACATAATAATAGGCCAAATGCAAATTTAAATAGTATAAACACTATCTCCTCTACTATTTAATTTTGTACTAGAGCATGCCATCAAATCTTTAGAGAATGAGGAAGGCTTACAACTGAATGGTATTAATAAGCTGTTAGTTTATGCTGATGATGTAGTACTATTGGGCGATAGCGAGGAGATACTAAAGGCCAACACGCACACACTATTGAGTAACACTAAGAAATTAGGACTGGAAGTAAATATCAATAAAACTAAATATATGATCACACGTAGAAATTCATTATATAATGGAAATGGACAGCTAATGACAAATGAAGGAAATTTTGAGGAAGTGGCTGAATTCAAATACCTAGGAACAATGATCACAAATAGGAATGAGATGCACAAAGAAATTAAACATATGCTCAATTCTGGAAATGCATGCTATTATGCATTGCAGAGACTCTTGATGTCCCAACTCCTTTCAAAAAACGTTAAACTGAAAATATATAAAACTATTATTCTACCAGTTATATTATATGGGTGCGAAACATGGACTCTTACTTTGAGAGAGGAAAGGAGATTACTAGTATTTGAGAATAAAGTACTTAGGAAAATTTTTGGACCAAAGAGAGATGAACAGATAGGTGAATGGAGAAGACTTCATAACAATGAACTACATGGTCTTTATAGGAAGCCAGATATGATAAGAACAGTTAAGTCTCGTAGACTGCGTTGGGCAGGACATGTTGCACGTATGGGAAATGAAAGACTTGCATGGAAGCTTCTTGTAGGAAAGCCAGAGGGAAAACGACCAGTTGGTAGACCAAGAATGAGGTGGGAGAGTGGCATTAACTATGATTTGAGGGAGGTAGATTATACAGGGAATGATTGGAAAGCATTAGCTCAGGATAGGGATGTATGGAGAGCTTATGTCCGTGCGGTCATGAACCTACGGGTTCGATAGTGCCAGTGAGTAAGTAAGTAAGTAAATAGTGTACAAATGTCAAATGACGCGTTATTTTGTTTTAAATATGGCTTAGCCAAGCTATTCCACATATTTCATATCGTTCGTATTCTTAAAATAAATCGAAAATTAATGCAAAATGACGTATTTATGACATACTTAAAAAAATTAATGAATCGTGGTCGAATTTCGACCGCTGGGCGACCACTAGTACACATAAATTCCTAGAGACAATTGATTTTATTTTGTTTAATTTAATTAATTTGTAACACATATTATACATACATTTTATTTTTCTGCACTCCTTCTCTATATGAACTTTAATTATGCCAAATATCACACTCCTCTGTGCGCGCAATTTGCTTAAAAAGGGGTACAAAGTTTTTTTCTTCGCGTATTAATATATAGATTTCATCGGTCCTACTTGGTAGGTACTAAAAATCACCATGACCACAAATTATATGATTACGAATGTCAAAGATTTTTTTGGTGGTGTTGTACAAGACCAGCTTTTTACTTACGCGACTTATGCCATTTTTGATGTAATTTAAAGTATTGCGAAGTGTTAATGATACCATTTACCTCTGGGATTTAACCATCGTCATAATATTGAAACCTATCATGAAATGAAGTAGTGGAAATATGATTTTACGTTGTAACCGTCAGACATGTTCAATGTTCCATAGAATAACAGATATGAAGAGGTCATTTACGTTACGTATTAAATCAGATTTAAAACGCAAGGAAACTAAAAGCTAACCAAACCTAAATCATTGAATGGAAACTAAATCAATTACTCTAACGTAGGTGAATTCCAGGGAACGTCCTTTTTATTATTTTAAGCGGTTAAATATGTAAAAGACAAATTCGGACATAATTTGTTGAAGCCACTGATATGCTGTATCGTTGGTATATCTGTGGTTATCGGTGCTCATCGTTGTGATAATCGGTGGCTTATCGCTGGTTAGAAGTAAGAACTGTTGTAATCTTCGTGGTCATGACAGGAAATAGTCCCATTTTATTTTCATATTTACGAGAAAATAAAGAAATGATAATAACTTTCCCAGATTGAAATACGTTAAATATAGTATTTGATTAATATGTTTGCCAATTATGTACTGTTGAAGTGTGTAAATAAAAAGGCACTGTTCTCCCACCCGGCCATTTTTTTTTGTGGCGTGTTTAGTTTGAAGTGGCAGAAGGGAGAACATTAAAAGTATAGGAATCTCATGACGTCATACGGCAGGTGGGATGAAATATTATCAAGTTCATAAGGTTTATAACACTTGGTTGGTTAAATTCTCAAAGTGTTGTGTTAAAAATTCTATAGTCGAACAAATTCAAATGGGCAAAGATCGTGAGGTCAAATCGAGGTCCATATCTAACCTTTTTACGACACTACCGTGGCGCTAGTTGTCACGCAATCAGACAAATGAAAAACAAGACACACTGTATCACACTATGCATTTTCTTCATTTCGTCTTCTTTCATTTCCACTTACATATCTTCTTCTTTCCCTTTCTAATTCAACTTCTAATTTATTTTCCAATTATTCTTCTTCTACTTCTTTATCTGTTTCAACTCTTTTCTTCAACTTCTTGTTATATATTATTATCGTATTATATATCCATTATCTCGTCTAATGTACATGCATTACTGGGATTTCCCGTTTAATGTATTAATTTCTATATATATATATATATATATTAATTCTGCCGGAGGGCAAGTCTTTCACTGCAATCATAGCATTTTCATGCTATGCTTTGCAGCTTTACTAGGGAATTGTAGGTGTGGTAGCTTCCCGTTGCTTTCCACACCGGTGAAGGATGGTGATGATAATGATAAGGATGATGATGATGGCCATATGATTTCGGGGACCGTTTGGGCCTTAAAGTTTTTCTGACATTTGTCTTGCAGGTGAGGAAAAATCCCGATAAAAACCTCACCCAGAAAAACTTTCCCGACCGGGGATCGAACCCGGACCCGCTCCGTGACAAGGCAGCACGCTACCTCGAGACCACAGCGGTGGACATATATATATATATATATATATATATATATATATATATATATATATAATTGTTAAAAGCATCATTACTTATGAAGCAGAACTCTGGCCATTAACAACAAAAATAAATAAGTACAGTATCTTTTGGCAACGGAAATGGATTTTATACCAAGGGCAGCAGAAATTTCAAGAAGAGAAAACAATTAGAAACTCTGTTATAAGGGAGAAAATGAAGGTTGGAGACACTATTTTAGATTATATTAAAACTCAGCAATTAAGATGGTATGGACATGTGCGGCCATGAACCTTACGGGTTCGATAGTGCCAGTGAGTAAGTAAGTAAGTATGGACATGTATAGCGAATGCAAGAGGATCGGCTACCAAAATGTGTTTTGGAATGGAAACCTGAGGGAAGACGAGGCAGAGGAAGACCTAAAACTTCCTGGAGTCAGGGAATATATTTATACATGAAGGAGAAACATCTACAACCAGAAGATTGGATGGACCAACAAAATTGGCTATTAGGAATCGGACTATGTCAAAGACATTAATCAGCTGATCACACACATATATATATATATATATATATATATATGTTATAATTAAAAGTTTAACATTGAGCAATGCAAGCTTAATATGGTATGATAAGAAAAATAAATGCCTGGACGGGATTCGAACCCGGATCTCTGAGTCCGTACCTCAGCCTGGTAGTGTAATGGATATCACGCTGAGGTACAGACTCAGAGATCCGGGTTCGAATCCCGTCCAGGCATTTATTTTTCTTATCATACCATATATATACGCACACATATGCCCTACATATAGCCTAAGGGTGTCTATTATATATATAGGCCTATATATATGTATGAATGTATATATGTATGTACCCTCATGTCCCTCATGGAGAAATAGGTGCTCTCCTAGAGGGAGTTTTGAAGATATATAATTTATATTACGCTTATTTCCCTTCAGATGTCAATACATCACTTCAATGAGATATCTAGTCTTCTTCTTCTTCTTCGTCATGGTTTAGGCTTTCTGCTAGCCTGTTCCGGCTCCAAATTGCTACTCTTTCCATACTTTCTTTGGTCTTTCCAAACTTCTTCTTCTTCTTGGTGAATAGTTGTATGCTGCTTTGATATTCTGTTCTCAGCCATCCTTGCTAAGTGATCTTTCCAGTTTGTTTTATATTTCACTATTGTTGTAATTCCTCTGTTAGTTTTAGTTGCTGTCTTATTTCAGTAGGCTATTGTGTTTTTGTCTTTCTTTGATATCCTGCTATTGGTCTGAGGAATTTCATTTCAGCAGCTTTGATTCTAGCAGATTGTTTTGTTGTCACTCTCCATGTTTCGGATCCGTAAGTAATAATAGGAACTGCCATTGTCTTCCATAATTAAATTCATTATAATGTCTTCTGGCTTTATTTTCCACAGTTCTTTTTAGAGTTCCTGTTATATAATTAAACTTATTTTAGTTTGTTATTTATATCTGTTTCCATTGTGTATGATATTTCGCAACCTATGAAGTTATATTTTGTCACTTGTTCTAATATTATCTTTGTCAGATCTGGTTGAGTACCGCCCTTGAAAGACATTGTATTTTTATTTTCCTGATGATATTTCCATATTACATTTTTTTTTTGATATTTCGTTTAGTTTTATAATTCGTCTTCTGATTTTGCTATTAAAATCTGGTCATTTGCAAAAGCTAATGTTTTTATTATTAGATTTCCTAAGTTAATGCCCCCAGTTGTTATAAGTTAATGCCCCCAGTTGTTATTTGTTTCCATGATCTTATCATGTCGTTAAAATAAATGTTAGAAGAGGGTGGTTGATGGTGGACAACCTTGTCTCACTCCTCCTGTTATATGTATTGGTTCGCTTTGATTTATTTTTATTTTTGTTTTTTCATACATTTCTTTAATTACTGCTAACAGGTGTAGAGGAATTCCTTTTTCATTTAGATGTTCAATAATTTTGGTCTTGGTACTTTATCAAAAGATTTTTTTTAAATCTATAAATGATGTGCGTTTCTATGAGATTTCTAGTAGATGGAGAAATAGGTGCTCTCCTATTGGGAGTTTCTCGAAGGATAATTTTTAGTTACGCTCATTTCCCTTCAGATGTCAGCACATCACATCAATGAGACATCTAGTAGATAACTAAGGTTTTACTTGGATGGGTAAGGTGAGTTAAACTTTGCTCAGATGCACTAATTTAGGTTTTGGATTCTTGTATGAGCCAGAAAATCTACTTATATTATAAAAGCTCTGTAATTATTGATACATACATATATGAGGCCAGCAACCTTTCATAATGCCAACAGCCTTTTAAGATAGTGATGGTGTGGAGTTTTTCTACACTGTCTTCTTCTCTTTTTCTTATATTTCCAGGGTCAGTCGTAAAATTTTCATTTTATAAGACTAATTTGGAAGCATTAATAATAATAATAATAATAATAAATAATAATAATAATAATAATAATAATAATAATAATAATAATAATAATAATAATAATATAAACATTTTTATAATAATAATAATTATTACTATTATGTCCACCGCTGTGGTCTCGAGGTAGCGTGCTGCCTTGTCACGCAGCTGGCCCGGGTTCGATCTCCGGTCGGGGCAGATTTTTTGGGTGAGGTTTTTATCGGGATTTTTCCTCACTTGTAAGACAAATGTCAGGAAAACTTCAAGGCCCAAACGGTCCCCGAAATCATATGACCATCATCATCATCATCATCATCCTTATCATTATCATCATCATCACCATCCTTCACCGGTGTGGAAAGCAACGGGAAGCTACCACACCTACAATTCCCTAGTAAAGCTGCAAAGCACAGCATGAAAATGCTATTTTTGAAACAATAAATTAATTAACATACTAGCTCCAAATTCTTCGAGAAAATTTTTATCAAATATACATATATTTTAATCAACAAATGATTGTAGTGAAAGACCTGCCCTCGGGCAGAATTACTATGGATAGATGGATTATTATTATTATTATTATTATTATTATTATTATTATTATTATTATTTGGAATGGTGTCCACCTGGAAGAAGAAGGAAAGGAAGACCTCGAAATTCGTGAATGCAAGAAATAAGAACTGGAATGAGAACAAGATAACTGGAGGGCATGGAGTGGACGAGTAGAGAAAGAAAATAAAACTTTAGGCACAGAAAGATGTGTAAACATAAAAAAATCTGTATATAAATAAATAAATTATTATTATTATTATTATTGTTATTAATGCAAGTACGTGGTAAGGGGACAAAGATGAGAAGTGACATGTATCCATTTTGAACAAAGCGTTTCAATCAAAGTAGCTGTCAGGTTTTGACGGTGAACAGTGGGTTATGGATAGTTCCATCTCAGTGTACACCTGCATCGTGACCTTCCAGGACCGCAAGAGGTCACCAAACAGACACATTGCTCACAGGTGGAAAATTGTGTTTCTTAAAACGCCATTACTCTCTCTGTTATTCTCAAATTGCATGCTTATCTCTACTTCTTCCATCTCCCATTTACTTTACAGAGTTGTTCTCCTGCCACTAAGTGCTCGTTCGCTTTAGAATCCGAAGTTCGCGAATTAAATAACAGCCAGGGTTTATGTGTACTCTCGAAAGGCTGTTGGCCGTTGTCTCATATAACACACGTGTGGTTTACAGAAGAGTGCTATCACCCAGGCCAAAGTAGGGATGACATGTGGTAAAAAAATCGGGTTCCTCACCCATTATAAACTAAATTTCTCAATTTAAAGCTGCTACTTATTGTAGACACCCAAATTCCTCATATTGCTGGGTGGGAACCGGTCCCAAACTGGCGAAATTCCAGGCACGCCGTAGCGTAGTGGTTAAGACACTGCGCTACAAGTCGGAAAGTCGAGGGTTCAAGTCCCGGTGGGGTCAGGATTTTTAAACTGACCAAAACCTTCTGGCGGCACTATGGCCTGGGGTCGACTCAGCCTCTAACGGAAATGAGTACCAGACGCTTGTTCTGGGGTAAAGGCGGCCGTCACGCAGGGCTGACAACCCGGCTGACATCAAGTGCCGATTGTCTAGAAAAAGTGGGAGCCTTAACCTCCTACTACTTCAAGGGCATCCCGAAACCTGTAATGGTATTACTTTACTTTACAGTGTATGAACCCTTCATGTTCGCAGAACAGACAATTAATGACAACAATTACCTTGACATGCTCAAGTTATTCCTCGAACCACAGCTACACCAGAATGGCCCCTGGACTTCTTTGCTTGGGGATTCATAAAGGGGAAGGATCTTAGGACTCGAATTCTCAATGCAGTGACGGCTATTCCACCAGCTAGGCTTCAAAACGTCTTTCGGGCTACTCGCAAACGATTGGAACAATACTTCGAAATGGACGGAGGTCATGTTGAAATACGATGAACGCGAATACATACCTTTGCGCCGCGTGATCCTACCTTTTTTATTACATAACATTGAGTTTGAAAGTTTTGAGTGACGATCTTAACATTCCTCTACCCGGGCCCATAGAAGGCAAAGATTAATCCACATTTCCTCAGTAAATTATTTAACATATAGTACTGAATGCTAAACAGTATTATAATCGTGGAAGCTAGAAGGAAAAAGGGAATTAATTTGGCTTGAGAAAGCTTTAAAATATATGTCAATACGAAACAATTAGTAAACATAAGTTAACTAAAGAAAAGGTAACCAAAAAGCTCCTTCGAGCTACCGTCGACCTGACCATGACGATCCCAAAGTTGATGATGATGACCCTGATACTAACTTGCACAGCTTATTTGAGGCTTTCGATAACGAGGGGAAGATGCGCAGCCACACGCAGCGCACAAAGAAGGAAGGGAGGGGGTACGTAGGAGAGAGGACAACGAAGACAGGGATTTGGCACTGTTCTATAACATCACTGCAGAGGGAAGACTCGATTACGTAGTTGTTACGTACCGAAAAGGTGATTTCGGTACACCTTGATAATAAACATACATAAAAATCATCAAACTGAGTTCATTATTTTTTGGAAATGGATCGAGACTTTATGACAACTCTGTATTTATTTTTTTATTTCATGTTAATTAGGCTAAGATTGGTTGGAGAAAGCCCTCAATGATAAGGAAAATTCTCAAAATGAATGAATGAATTATTATTATTTTAACATAAGAAAGCACATTATCTTAATGAAACACTTGACTTAAGTTATAGCTGTCAGAATATTATTTCCAGTTGATATCTCAAATGACGCCATGGAAAATTTTAAAGTAATTTCGCGCAAAAAAATGACTATCACTCTTCTTATTGGAAACAATGCTTATGACTTTGCGTCATGTATTTTAGCGATAATACGTCAAGAAGCAGTGATTTATACAGTGTAATCACAATGACACGGCCTACTCAGTAACTTTAATGACATCTGTTAATAACGTGGCGAAACATCACAGTTATATGTTTTAATCAACCTGTGTGACCCATCTTATCAACTGACATCTTCATTCAAGAACCTAAAATACTATTATTCTCATTAAAGTTTTACTTTATAGTTATATTTCTTATTAATGTAGCCTATTAATTAACTCACAGACACTAACTAATCCGGAGGTTCATGACTGCGCGGGGACAAGCTCAGGATAGGGATATAGGGAGAGCTCATATCAACATGGCCATGCACCTACGGACTTTATAGTGCCAGTAAGTTAGTTATATGTTATAATAACTTTGGATAAAAAAATGAAGCTTTTTTTCCCAACAACCGAATGTCAAATATTTGCATTTCTTTTCTTTTAACCTTTAAATCCTTAGTCGAGAAAAGAGGACACTTTGAACTGAATAAATACTTCTAAAACAGATTTAAAAATGTAATATAACTAAAAGTATTGATTATGAATTAGATAGCATGAAAGAAAGGAAAAGTCCTACAACTCAATGGAATTAATAATTTGTTAGTTTATGCTGATGATGTACTTTTGGGCTATAGCGAGGAGATACTAAAGGACAACGCGTACACACTATCGAGTAATACCAAGAAATTGGGAGTGGAAGTAAATATCAATAGAACTAAATATGACCACACATAGAAATACATTATATAATGGAAATGGTCAGCTAATGACAAATGAGGGAAATTTTGAGGAAGTGGCTGAATTCAAATACCTAAGAACAATAAACACAAATAGGAATGAGATGCACAAAGAAATTAAACATAGTCTCAATACTGGAAATGCGTGCTATTACGAATTACAAAGACTCTTGACGTCCCAACTCCTTTCAAAAAATGTTAAACTGAAAAATATATGAACTATTATTCTACCAGTTATATTATACGGATGCGAAACATGGATTCTTACTTTAAGGGAGGAAAGGAGATTACGAGTATTTGAGAATAAAGTTCTTAAAAATGGACCAAAGAGAGATGAACAGACAGGTGAATGGAGAAGGCTACATAACAGTGAACTACATGGTCTTTATAGGAAGCCAGATATAATAAGAACAGTTAAGTCTCGTAGACTACGATGGGCAGAACATGTGGCACGAATGGGGAATGAAAGACGTGCATGGAAGCTTCTTGTAGGAAAACCAGAGGGAAAACGTCCAGTTGGTAGACCAAGAATGAGGTGGGAGAATAATATTAACCATGATTTGAAGGAAGTAGATTATACGGGGAATGATTGGAAAGCATTAGCTCAGGATATGGATGTATGGAGAGCTTATGTCCGCGCGGCCATGAACCTACGGATTCGATAGTGCCAGTGAGTTAGTAAGTAAGAAATAAAGGGGGGGGGAATGAATCGAAATTTCATTACGCCTACATATGAACATATTTCATTCGAACTAAACAAAGAACAAATGAAGATAGACGCACGTGATTATTGCAATACAAGGAAACCGATGATAACAAATGAATAATGAATGAAACATAAAATGGATATAATACAACATTGATGTTCACGCTGTGGAAGATTGATGGAAGTGTATGTAATGGTGAGTACCAGATCATGTGCTGCATGCATTATCAATCACATGGGAATTCAATAAGCCGTGTCTGGATGTGCATTGTGTAGCAATACTCCACATCACATTTATTTTTAAAGTCATTTTAATGGGTCTTTTCACAAAGATGAGAACCGCGATAAAACAAGAATACTAACCAGCAAAATATATATTTTTTCGTTAATAGAATCTAAATTATTTTCAGAGAATTTCGATGGAATGTAGCTATGAGATTGTTGAACATTTTTTTTTTACAAATCTTCATCGATCATACTAATAAACAGTATAAAAGTTTATATATATAACATGATAAGAAAAATAAATGCCTGGACGAGATTCGAACCCGCAACTCTGGGTCGGTGCCCCTGCGTGTTATCCATTACACCACCAGGCGAATGCAATTCAAACACTTATTTTTCTTATATATAGGCCTATACATATATTATATTCTCCATTATTACTAGATGTCGCGAGAACTCGGTCTTCACTGCCACCTAGTAGCTGACTATAACAAGTAAGCAAATTAAAGAGAATATTTTTACTTTATAGCAGTGACGCTTTATCGATGTTATAATTGAATTTTTGACATAGAGCAATGCAAGCTTAATACGACATGATAAGAAAAATAAATGTCTGGACAGAATTCGAACCCGGAACTCTGGGTCGGTACCCCAGCGTGTTATCCATTACACCACCAGGCGAATCCAATTCAAACACCGACCCAGAATTCCGGGTTCGAATCCCGTCCAGGCATTTATTTTTTATCATGTCATATTAAGCTTGCATTGCTCAATGTCAAAAATTTAATTTATATATATATATATATATATTACATTTGGCAATGAAGGCAAATGTGATATGAAAAGAAAAATTTGAACCCGAGTCTCTAAACTCTGTACGTTTAGCGCTCTATCGACCTGAGCTACCCAAGTATTACAACACAAATATACATTTTTCTGATATATGTAGTATTCTCAATTCACACAAGAGGTAGCGGAAAATCGTTTCGACTGACATCTTTTGGCCAACATAACAGTTGAGCAAATTTTTAAAGAGAATATTTACTTTATAGCAATAACGCTTGTATATTTAGATGTTATAACTATATTTTTGACATTTGGCAATGAAGGCAAATACTCGTATGATATGAAAATATATTTCCCAACTCAAGCATTCATTTTTCTTTTCACATCATATATATATATATATATATATATATATATATATATATATGCATACATATCATCATCATCATCAGGTATCAAGGTAGCTGCCGCCGTCTTCCGGAAACCAAACGCTATTCCTCTTTGTCCATCCATTGATCTTCCTCCAATCCTCTGATATTCATAGCCGCTTGTACCCCTTCAATCCAAGTTTTATTCTGTCTTCCTCTCTTCTTCCTTTCCATTGGGATCCATTCCATAACTATTTTAGGCAATCTTTGCTCTGTCCTTCTTTTGACATCGCCATACCACTGTAATATTTTGTTTTCGATAATGTCTACGATGTCCGGCTCCTTTTGTACTCCCATAATTTCCCTTATTTCTGTATTTTATCTATTCTAGAATTTCCAGCTGATCTTCTTAAAACATCCATTTCCGTACTTAAAATTATTTTCATTTCCCTGGTAGGAATTTGCCAGACTTCAGCACCATATGTTAAAATGATCTGAATTATGGTTTGATATATTTGTAATTTTCTATTTTTTGAAATATTTTTGCTCCACCAAACAGAGTTTAAAGCATTTATTGCTTGTTTTGTTTGTGCGATTCTATTTAAACTTTCCACTGTGTTATCGCCTGAATGGTCTAATTTTGTTCCTAAATAAGTGCATTCAATACTAGGTTTTAAGCTCTTCTCCATTGTTGAAAATTTATATTTTCCATTTCTTCTTCTATACATAGATATTTAGTTTTCTCAATATTTATATAAAGTGTCCATTTTTCATATTCTTCTTTTAGTTTTTTGCCATATATTCTATGTCATCGTGGTCTTGTGCTATTAATACCTGGTCGTCTGCAAAATTTAGTAATAATATAATATATATTATATTTAGTAATAATATAAATATAATAATAATAATAATAATAATAAAAAGTTAGTTCTCGATGGGATCACATATGAAATGAAGAAGTCCTGCAACAACTTCAGTTAGTATCAGTTATCTATTTTATAAACAATGATATGCACAATTATTAAACTTAGGTACAACTTGTTTCCATGATAAAACCCCAAAAGCCATGCATAACTACCGTTCACATGGAGAGAGATATTTGAGCTGTCGGAAGAACAGATGTATCAAAAACCCATCCTTAAGATCGTAACAGGCCATCTGATCCTATATTTTTATGGAAAATAATGATGATGATGATGATTATTATAACAACAGTAGTGGTATGTAGGGGTTAAATTCAGACTCTAGATATAAATTTATTTAATATATGTAGGAAATAACAGTGTCCCGCGCCGTAGCCGAGTGGTTAAAGCAGGAAGCCTTGGCGCAGAGCTACGGGACTTGCGCTGGTTCGAGTCTCCATGGGGGAAGAAATTTTCTCATGGTATTTCGGCCAGTATGGGACCGGTGCCCACCCAGCATCGTGAGGCAATTGGGTAGCTACAATAAGTAGCGGCTCCAGGTTGAGGAACCAGCTATAACGGCTGGGGGACTCGACATGCTAACCACATGTCACCCCTACACTGGCTGTTGATCATCTACCTCTGTGATTGACACATGTGGATGTGAAGGGCCAGCAGGCGGCTGGTAAAAGGGCAACCGCTGAAAAGTGGAAACACCCTCAATCGGAGGAAATAACAGTATGAGGTTTATTTTAATTGTATTTGATTTGGGAAAAACAAAAAGGAACTTGAATACAAGATTGAAAGAACACCTTAGAAATGTTAAAAATGGAGAAATATAAAAATCTACAATAGCTGCACGAGCATGGTCAGAAAAACACAGAATCGAATCCAAGGCCAAATTACTAAAACAGTTAGAAAAATGTAAAGAACTCGCAATTTGGGAGAACATTTACATATGCAAGAATAGAAAGAAAATCACGCATTTTGAAATTCCCGGAGAAAAAGAAGAAAAATTATTTGCAAGTTCATCGGTCAGCCAGCAGAGGGAAGAGAAATCAACTTGCAGGACGGACAACCGCAAAACGACGTTGGAAACATCGACAATGTCACACAGAAGCAAAAAACCTAGGACTGCATAAAAATCAAGAAATATGAAGTGAGTCAAAATATCGAACTCAAATATAATAATAATAATAATAATAATAATAATAATAATAATAATAATAATAATAATAATAATAATGCTTCATTTTAGCTGGCAGAGTTAAGGCCATAAGGTCTTCTCTTCCTCTCAACCAGCGAATAGTAGAATTATACAAAAATTACCTACTTATTACAATTTTAGGATATTATTAAAATACAGACTAAACAAAATATAATGATGGTGTGATCTAATACTAGCTAATACTAACAAAAACATGGAATACAATAACATTAAAATGATATAAAATTAAATAATATAATTAATTCTAGATATAAAATTGGCTAGAGAAAGACATCTCGCCTGAGTTTATGGTGTGAAATTATTGTTTGAAGTGGGCGGAGGTACATGCGATGAGAAGGTGCACAGGTGGAGTTTGGCACGAGGCGATGTGGATTACATAAGGACTTGGACAATGACATCCACGTGACACAGGAGCAGGTGGTGATGTGTCAATCATCTCCTCTTGGCTGATCGATTACTTTATTAATAATTCTCTGTCATTGTACAGCACACGACTATAATTATATTTATTTCTCATCCTAGTGTAACTTATACTACGTGTATAATTCTATTTATTTCGAATCCTAGAGTATAACTTATTCTACGGGTATTATTCTATTTATTTTCTCATCCTAGAATAACTTATTCTACGAGTATAATTCTATTTATTTCACATCCTAGAATAACTTATTCTACGACTATAATTATATTTATTTCTTATCCTAATATAACTAATTCTACGACTATAATTTCATTTATTTCTCATCCTATTCTATGGCTATAATTAACTTATATTTATTTCTCATCACAATATAACTTATCCTACGGCTATAATTATATTTATTTCTCCTCTAGTATAACTTATTCTACGTCTATAATTAACTTATATTTATTTCTCCTCATAGTATAACTTATTCTACGGCTATAATTCTGTTAATTTCGCATGCTAGTATAACTTATTCTACGGCTATAATTGGATATATTCTCATCCTAATATAACTTATTCTACGACTATAAGTCTATTTATTTCTAATCTAGTATAACCTATTCTACGACTATAATTATATCTATCTCTCATTCTAGTATAACTTATTCTACGTCTATTTATTTTGCATCCTAGTATAACTTATTCTACGAATATAATTCTGTTTATTTCGAACCCTAGTATAACTTATTCTACGTCTATTTATTTTGCATCCTAGTATAACTTATTCTACGAATATAATTCTGTTTATTTCGAACCCTAATATAACTTATTCTACGTCTATTTATTTTGCATCCTAGTATAACTTATTCTACGAATATAATTCTGTTTATTTCGAACCCTAGTATAACTTATTCTACGTCTATTTATTTTGCATCCTAGTATAATTTATTCTACGAATATAATTCTGTTTATTTCGAACCCTAGTATAACTTATTCTACGTCTATTTATTTTGCATCCTAGTATAACTTATTCTACGAATTTTAATTCTGTTTATTTCGAACCCTAGTATAACTTATTCTACGTCTATTTATTTTGCATCCTAGTATAACTTATTCTACGAATATAATTCTGTTTATTTCGAACCCTAGTATAACTTATTCTACGTCTATTTATTTTGCATCCTAGTATAACTTATTCTACGAATATAATTCTGTTTATTTCGAACCCTAGTATAACTTATTCTACGTCTATTTATTTGCATCCTAGTATAATTTATTCTACGAATATAATTCTGTTTATTTCGAACCCTAGTATAACTTATTCTACGTCTATTTATTTTGCATCCTAGTATAACTTATTCTACGAATATAATTCTGTTTATTTCACCCTAGTATAACTTATTCTACGTCTATTTATTTTGCATCCTAGTATAACTTATTCTACGAATATAATTCTGTTTATTTCGAACCCTAGTATAACTTATTCTACGTCTATTTATTTTGCATCCTAGTATAACTTATTCTACGAATATAATTCTGTTTATTTCGAACCCTAGTATAACTTATTCTACGTCTATTTATTTTGCATCCTAGTATAACTTATTCTCATCTGTTTCGTACAAGCTATGTATTTATTTTTCTTGTATTTTAAGGGTAACAAAATATTGGAACAAGTACCCGATTTACATATTGCGTGGATGTAAAATATATATTTTTTGTCTAATCCCATCAAGTTATGTTACGATATTCGTGGCATTCCAAACTAGCATTACCAGATTTGTAACCAATTTCTGAGATTGGAATAACGGGTGAAAATTATAACGAAGCACTATGAGAGACCCTAAGCCTAAAAAGCACTCCATGGCGCGACAGGCCTAGAAGGTCCTTGGCCTATCTTCCGACTGCAGGCCTCACATCTACATGTGTTAAATACAGAGATAGATATCATCCAGCTAGTGTAGGGGTGACATGTGGTCAGCATGTCGGGTTCCCAGCCATTAAAGCTGGTTTCTCAACCTGGAGCCACTACTTATTGTAGCTATCCAAATGCCTCACGATACTGGGTAGGCACTGAACTCATTCTGGCCGAAATACCATGAGAACATTTTTTCCAGCATAGAGACCCGAACCAGCGCAAGTAAATTAGCTCTGCGCCAAGACATCTTGCTTTAACTACTAGTCTATGGCGCGGGATCTTTAAGTTTGAACTTATCCTAAATTCCAGACCATGGGCGATGACATAAATAATTCGCTATAAGGAAAAATTCCTTAGGTTTGACCGGATGTTGTAGTCTGAACCTCATGAAGTGTAGTCAGCAGTTCTGTCTGAAAGACCACGAGGCTCATCAGAATTCTAAGGCGTAAAGTAAGTTATGACAGACACAATGATATTGAAAGTAAATTGAATACATTTCTATCAATATGGCATAACTAACTCACTGGCACTATAGAACTGGTAGGTCCATGGCCGCGTGGATATAAGCTCTCCATATATCCCTATCCTGAGCTAATGTTTTCCAATCATTCCCTGTATAATCTACTTCCCTCAAATCATAGTTAATGTTATTCTCACACCTCATATATATATATATATATAAATAATTAAAAAACACTGTCCACAAATATCGCCACTCCTGCTTTCGCTCTTTCTTTCTGACTTACTCCACTGTAAAACATCATATCACTACTTGAAAACATTATTATACGCTGATGACCAGGTAATAATAGCAAATACGGAAGACGAGCTTCAAAGGAATATTTTTAAATTACATAATATATGTGAACAATATAATCTCAAAATATCCATAGAAAAAACTAAGGTAATGGCATTCCAAGGGAAAAAATCAAATCAGATCCAAAATAGTAATAGGAAACAAAATCATAGAACAAGTGAACCATCTCAGTTATCTAGGATGTGACATTTCATTTAATTATGATAATGATATAACTAATAAAATAGCAAAATTCCAGGGAATATGTGGTACGATAAAACGATCACTAAATTATAATACAACAAGAGAGACCCAATAGAAATTTTATAAAACGCTGGCAGTACCGGTACTGCTCTATGGTTCAGAAGCCTGGATACATAAAAAACAAGATCTAAGTAGGATAACGGCGGCAGAAATGAATTTTTTGAGATCTGTTAAAGGGTGCACTAAGGAAGACAGAATCAAGAACACAGAAATAAGACAGGAACTTGAAATATTTGCAATAATTGATAAAATAGATACATATAGACAAAAATGGAAGCAACACATAGACAGAATGAATGAAGATAGATATCCAAAACAAATAACAAAATACAAATCTAAAGGCACCCGAGATGTGGGCAGACCTAGAAAGAGATGGGCTGAAGTCGGAACGGGTCAACAGACCTAATCCATGAATGCAGATGATGATGATGATGAAAAAACACTGTAAAACATATTTAAACAGGATAAAATAATTTTTAAAAATTCCACTAAACAGGTTAAAATTTATTAAATATAACAAAAGAAAGAAACAGGTACCTTGCTTCTGAGGGACCATAGTTAAAAATTTGAAACTGTAGAACTGTATTATCGTTGTCTTTTCATGTATGAAGCCACGTGGCCCATTGCTGTCTTTTGTTTGCAATGCATGTTTTCTGTGAACGCTGGGGAGGTCTTTACCCAGCACAGCGGGACGTATTTGAATACTGTATTTGCCAGTCTGCCTACATGCTCTGGTCCGGTTTTGTCTGAAGCCAAACTTATTGCATGTTCCAAATTTACTCTAGTAATTTTAGGACCTAAAACTCCATTGTAATAGTTGTTTCGAAAATAAAGTAACATTATATATCCATCCTTAGTAATTCTGCCCGAGGGCAGATCTTTCACTGCAATCATAGCATTTCCATGTTATGCTTTGCAGCTTTACTAGGAAATTGTTGGTGTGATAGCTTCCAGTTGTTTTCCACACCGGTGAAGGATGATAATGATGATGATGATGATGATGGCCATATGATTTCGGGGACGGTTTGGGCCTTAAAGTTTTCCTAACATTTGTCTTACAGATGAGGAAAAACCCCGATAAAAACCTCACCCAGAGAAACTGTCCCGACCGGGGTCGAACCCGAGACCGCTGCGTGACAAGGCAGCACGCTACCTCGAGACCACAGCGGTGGACACATTATATATATATATATATATATATATATATATATATATATATATCCATCCTGCCCGAAGGCAGGTCCTTCACTGCAATCATAGCATTTTCATGCTATGCTTGCAGCTTTACTAGGGAATTGTAGGTGTGGTAGCTTCCAGTTCCTTTCCACACCGATGAAGGATGATGATAATGATAAGGAGATGATGATGATGATGATAAGGTTGATGATGATGATGATGATGATGGCCATATGATTTCGGGGACCGTTTGGGCCTTAACGTTTTCCTGACATTTATCTTACAGGTGAGGAAAAACCCCGATAAAAACCGCACCCAGAAAAACTGCCCCGACCGGAGATCGAACCCGGGCCCGCTGCGTGACAAGGCAGCACGCTACCTCGAAACCACAGCGGTGGACACATTTTATATATTATATATATATATATATATATATATATATATATATATATACGACAAATATAACAATTTGGAATATATTTTGTTGGCACAGTGTAAAATTATACTGTAGGCCTACACATTTTTGATTCCTCGCTTCAGCATGAGAGTTTTCTCTATAAAGGAGCGATAACTAACTAACTCACTGGCACTATCGAACCCCTAGGTTTATGGCCGCGCGGACATAAGCTCTTCATATATCCCTATTCTGAGCTAATGGACATTTCTGTCCAAATTCTATGCCTTTGGTTTTCACACTAATAACAGAAATTGAACAAGGGAAAAGCTGAGAAAAAAAAAACAAAAGAAGAAGAAGCGAGTCCGATGGCGCGTTTTCACGAAGGCCCTATGGTTCCAAGGGGAGTGGCAGCAAATACAATTACTTTTATGTGACAAGTGTAACAGAAAAAAAAAAAGTTGTTGCATTATTACAGGTGTAACGTAGGCGGCTGTATGAACTTAACAAAATTACAGAAGAATATGGATTAAAGATATCTACAGAAAAAACAAAAATTATGGCATTTCAAGGTGTAGATCCTGTCAGAAGTAAAATTGTACTGGACAATAAAATTTTGGAGCAGGTGAATAATTTTACATATCTAGGATGCAATATCTCATATGAAGAAGAAAAGGATGTAAATGCAAAAATATCTAAATTTTTAAGAATTTTAGGGTTAATAAATTCTATCTTCAAGCCACAGTTAGTCCAAAAGCATTCAAGACTGAAAGTGTATAAAACACTGGCTCTTCCAACTCTTTTGTATGGTAGCGAAGTATGGACGTTGAAACAGAAGGATATACAGAGACTTAGATCTGCTGAAATGAGATATCTTCGGAGGACTGCAGGATACACACTACTAGATCACAAAAAAAATGAAGACATCTTAGAAGAATTACACATGGAATCTTTAGAAAACAAAATTTCTGATTATAAGTCAAGATGGATACAACATGTTCATCGAATGGAAGATCACAGAATACCCAAACTAATGTAAGATATCAACCTGCAGGAAGAAGAAGACCAGGACGTCCGCTCAAAAGACTTCTGGATGGTGTTTCTCTTGAGGCCGAAACAGGTCAACAAATGGCCTAAATTCGTGAATGTACTATGATGATGATGATGAGTTTTCCCGCCAACATTCGGGTAACCCTGCAAAGGTCACTAGGTTTCAGAGAATCTACCCCCATTCATACACACGTGCAACGTAAAAACTAATTAAGTCTAACCAAATAAAAATAGTTAAAGTACTTTATAACACGCTTTATATTAGCTTGACCTGTATCTATCTACCTATCTATCTATCTATCTATCTATCTATCTATCTATCTATCTATCTATCTATCTATCTATCTATCTATCTATCTATCTATCTATCTATCTACGTAACTGAATCTTTAAACGCGTTTTTCACCCACTTAAAATAATTGGATCGACTTGAAATTTTGTATACTTGTAAAGGACCCGTGACAATACAATATTTTCATATTTATTACACGCTGTATATTAGCTTGACCTGTATCTATCTATGTAACTATATTTGCAACGCGATCTTTCATCACGATTTTCACCCCCGTTCAAATCATTGGATCGACTTGAAACTTTGTATACTTGTAAAGGACCCCCGACAATATAATAATTTCATATTTGTTTCTAACATCCTGGCCAGAATCGTCAGAAAATAAAAAAAAAGTGTCTTTGTATCTATGTAACGGAATCTTTGAACACGATTTTCACCCACTTAGAAACATTGCATCGACTTGAAACTTTGTATACTTGTAAAGGACCCGTGACGATACAATAATTTCATATTTTGTTTGTAAAATCCTGCTCAGAATCATCACAAAATAAAAAAAATGAAAACTGGTATAATAGATTGCAGACGTGTCGACTTTTTAGTCAATCATTGTAAGAGTTCAGTTGGTAGAGCGGTGAACTGTAGTGGTACATAATTTCAGTAATCCATAGGTCGCTGGTTCAAATCCGGCTGGGAGGATTCTTTTTTAGAAGAGTATTACTTTTAGCTCATACTACACAATAGTATCGAATTTAAAGATATTTACATTTTTATCTTATTCCGTAAAATATTAAAACTAAAAAATAAAAAATAAATAGTAGTTTAAAAAACTAAAACAACACGCTTTATTAGAAAACCGAACTAAAAAAGTGAAAAGTAATTTTAATTTCCAACACGCTTGGGATAAAATTAAAGTGGTCAACAAAAAAATCATCTCTAACACATATAGAATAAAACTAGAGTTATCAACAAAAAGAAAAGAATTTTACCATCAAAAGCGTGGGGTGCTTTTTAAGATTTTTATATTTTCTTCTTAGAGACGACTTTTACCAATATCTGTTTATTATCAAATATATTAATTGATATAGAGCACCCCACGCTTTTGGTGGTAAAATGATTTTCTTTTTGTTGATAATTCTAGTTTTATTCTATATGTGTTGGAGATGATTTTTTTGTTGACCACTTTAATTTTATCCCAAGAGTGTTGGAAATTAAAATCATTTTTCATTTTTTAGTTCGGTTTTTTAATAAAGCGTGTTGTTTTAGTTTTTTAAAACTATTATTTATTTTTTAACTATATCTTATTTCGCTGATACTTTCGAACCGTGAGGTTCGTGACTGCACAAACATTTTTTTTTCTGAAATGAGAGGCACGCTTGAAGAATTAAATCCCATTTTTCATAAAAATATAACTTTGCACTTTAACACCTATTGTGCAACAAAGTAGGCCTACAGATATATGCTTTCCGTACATTCCTACTTCATTTAATAATTTCCATATCCCTGTATAATTTTCGTATATCGAATCATGGTTAATGATCTTTTTCCAACTGATTCTTGACCTACCAGCTGTGTGCTTACTCTTTGGTTTTTCTACAAGCATTTTCTTGGTTCTTTCTCATTCCTTTTCGTGCCCATCAACAGCATTAACATTTAAAACTAATATATTTATTTTAAGCGCATTTTTCATCATCATCAACAACAAGGATTAGGCCCAATGGCCTGTTCCGATCTCATTGTAGGTCGAATTGGTCCTTCCATCTCTTCAATGGTCTTCCCAACGTTCTTCTCCCTTTTGGTTTATAATTATACATTCTTCTTGGTATGCTCTGTTCATTCATTCTAATACGTGCTGAAGATAAGCATTTTGATAATATTGTATTCTTTCACAGAGATTAAATATAATAAGTTCTGTTCTTATATCTTCGTTTTTCTTTTTATCAGGCCTTTGGTATCCTGCTATTGCTCTCAACATCTTCATTTCAGCAGCCTCTGTTTGTTTACTATCTGCCTTTGTTAATATCCAGGTTTCACATACATATATAAGAGATGGAACTGCCAATACTTTATAAAACTTCAAAATGGTTTCTTTTCTAAAGCGCATTTTTTGTTAAGTAATTAATATCGGTTTGAGAGCTAAATGGAGTGTACATGTAGGTGCACAGAGGTTTTGTAGATATTATCTATTTAGGCCAAGGATGAGGTGGGAGAATATCATTAATCACTACTTCATGGAGGTGAATTAGAAAGGGAATGATTAGAAAATGTTATTTATTTATTTTGCTTCATACAGCTAAGACCGTAAGGTCTTATCTTCCACTTCACCGGGGTTAACTTTCTAGGAATTCCGAACTCCAGCAGGATACTATATAACTTGTCCCTCTTAATTGAATCGTATGCCTTTTTTTTCTACGTAAAGTTGATGCACAGTACCATTATATTCCCATTTATTTTCTAAAATCTGCCTTAAGCTAAAAATTTGATTTGTTGTAGACCTGTTTGTTCTAAATCCACATTGATGATCTCCTAGAATGTCTCACAATCAGAGAAAAGTTAATTGATTTCAAACTATAAATTGATGTCCTGCAAAATAATAGAAATGCTACTTACTTCACTTTTTCCGTGGAGTTTGTTTAAAACAAAACACAAAATACACGCGTCAGAATAATTATTTAAATTAGAAAACATTTCTAGGCACAAAAAGAATACTGGAGGTCGTTTAAAATAATGAAAACAAGACTAAAATTAAATAAGAAATGTTTATACGACAAGAGCTGAAATATTTAGAATTTCACATTTGGAATTTATCTTGAAGAACAATATACAAATTCTATCATGTACATAATGTAACGTAAATTTTGTAGAACATCTGAACTCTTTCAATTCGGTCTAGACTGCCATTCTTCTGAATATAAACAAAAGAGGAACACGAAGCGTAAGAATTTAAATTGGAAGTAAACTCCAAGAAATGCGAAGAAAGTTTTTGAAGGACTTGTAATTAATGAATAAAGGAATAAAATGATGCAAGGCATTTTTCGTATGATGTTGTAAAAGGAAGTATTCGGAATGTCGCCATAATCAAAAGACAAATAATCACCTGGATACAGCCAGCAATCAAAGATGTGAAACCAAATTTGAATTCCTTTTCAATTCGTTTTAAATTGTGCATTGACTCAAATGTGCATTTCAAGACCAGTTGTGACACAACAGGTTTTGTTCAAGCGTTTGTACATTCCAATCATAATTTGCCATTTTATCAAATAAAAAACTATCCACTCAAAAAATAACACAATTGCCCAATTACTATAATTAATTAAATTAATCATTATTTGACGGAAAACAAAGTGGAATGAATTCATTCCAATTAATTTTCAATTATCGACTCCATGCCGCCTATACCTCCAAGATTATATATGTGTTTCAGTAATGATAGGAAACAGTTTCTACTTGTCATTTTTTCGTCTGTTTAAATCGAAAATGTTGTCAAAAAAGCAAACATTAGAGAAACTTCGGATAATGTGGATCCATATTTTGAATTAGTATTTTTCTTTTAATTAAGGGATTTGAATTTTGTTCAATTACAGTGACTATTTAACTCATGCCCCAAATGGGAGTCAATGACCAATCACGTTTCAATGATTTTTTATTTACAACCAATCACAGTCGTGTTTCGCCTCGAATTTATCAACGAAAGATTATCATAAGTAATGCCACGAGTGATTTCCAAATTATCAATAAATTCACGACTCACGAAGTGAGGAGTGAATTTATCTAGAGAATTTGGAAATCAATAGTGTCATTTGTTAGGACTATTTAACGAATAAAATTAAGCTGTTTGCTCACAAATCATTATTTAAATATAGTTATTTTAAAATATTTATATATTTAATGTAAATGGCGATGGTTGAAAACAAATGAGAAATGATTGGTACGCTTAATTTGCTTCTTTTGTTCGTCACTGAAACCAGATCATATTAGTTATTGCCAAAGGAACGCAATATTGTAAGAATGCACTCTAGTGGAGAAAAAATGAAACACATCAAACTGTATATTAATTCATTTCTGATGTCCTATGATGTAAATATGACAATTATATTTTTCTGGGAAAAAATACATTTAAGAAAGTGCAAACAGTGGTGTTTTTATTTTTTGGTGGTATAATCAATTGCTACAAATGTTTTTATATTAACTCCCACATGCGGTATGTGTTGACATTCATGCAATATATATACAATCTGGTAGCCGTATTTCTTAGTGAGTCAGTCACTGTAAAATAATGCTATGACCTATTCAGAATGTTAAAAAAAGGAGGTGCGCTCTTTATTATGATAAACTTTAGTAGGTAAATTCTAGGCGAAACACGACTGTGATTGGTTGTAAATAAAAAATCATTGTAACGTGATTGGTCTTTGACTCCCATTTGGGGCATGAGTTAAATAGTCATATTAAATAAAGCTTCTCCTTTTTAACATTCTGAATAGGTCATAGCATTCTTTTGCAGTGACTGACTCTAAGAAACAAAAAGTCAAAGTGAAAAGTCCTGCGATCTGCTATTAAAAATAACAGGTGGTGGGCATTTCTTCTGTCCACTGGTGAGTGAGCCCCGGGTTCCAAGACAGAGTCCATTTGCCCCGGCAATTAAGAAAACGGCTAACAGATTGCATATATAGTGCATGAATGTCAGCAGATAGCGCATGCGAGAGATAATATAAACACATTTGTATCAATTGGTTATACCACAAAAAAAAACACTGTTTGCACTTTCTTAAACGAATTATTTTCCAGGAAAATGACGTTGCAAAAAAAACAAAGCAGTAAATGGACGTGTCCGTACCATCTTAATTGCTGAGTTTTAATATAATCTAAAATAGTGTCTTCAATCTTCATTTTCTCCCTTATAACTAATTTTTTTCTCTTCTTGAAATTCTTATAAAATCCATTTCCGTTGCCAAAAAGATACTTATTTGTTTTTGTTGTTAATGGCCAAATTTCTGCTCCATAAGTAATGATACTTTTAACAATTATTCTGTGATATATATTCATTTTCTTTTCTTAATTAAATTTTTATTCCACACTATTCCATTGAGGCAAGCAATTGGAAATTTTCCTTTTTTATTTCTATTTCTTATTTCCTCTTCATAACTTCCATTTTTATTTATTTTAATTCCTAAATAAATTATGTCACTACAATATTTTATTGTTTCTCCAGTCTTCAAAATTAAATTTTGTTCTGGTTCACCAATTGATAAATAATTTGTTTTCTTCATGTTCAAAATTAATCCCCATTTTTCGTATTCTTCTAGGCATATATTCTAAATCTTCATAATCTTGTGCAATTAACAATTGATCAAATGCAAAATGTAAGTTGTATAAAGTTTTGTTGTTTGAAATAGGATTTCCCAAGCTTGAACATTTTCTCCTCCAATTCTTTAATATTTCATGTACATATATTTTAAACAGAGTCGGTGATAGACAACAACCTTGACGAAGACCTTTATTTATCGTAAAACCATGTGACAATTTACTGCCAATTTTAATTTTAGATATGCAATTGTCATATAGATTTTACATAGTTTTAATTATTATAGTTTTAATTCCCATACATTTTAAAGCAATCCAAAGTTTCTCTACCTTTCTCATATATATATGTGTGTGTGTCTTTCTTCTTCCTTCCAAGTATTAGGCCAAAACCTTATACGATCCTATAGAAAATTTTCCGATCCTTTTGGGAAATTCTCGTATAAGACTTGAAAACATAATAATAGTCCCTTCGATTGGTTGCTGGCCAAAGGAAGGCAAGACCAGTGATGGGGCTGCCATCTTATAGCCTCTGGTCAGGCTATTCTGGAGAAGAAAAGAAAAGAAAGGGAAGAAGACATTAAGAAAGGAAAGACTCCCTAGCCCACGGATGCTCTAATAGCGTCGGGGTCGAAAAAAACAAGAGTTAACCAAGAGAGGTTAGATAGTAAAGTTAAAAGAGAACAAAACACAAGTAAGCGGAAGAAATGTTTTGCTCAGCTTGGGCACCTTGTGGTCGCCATCCACATATCCCCTAGATGAGGACCCCTGAGGTTTATATACATATGTATATAAGAAAAATGTATGTTTGTGTTGGGATACTTGAGTATCTCAGTTGGTTAGAGCTCTAAACGTACAGAGTTTAGAGACTCGGATCAAATTCCGACTCAAACATTAATTTTTCTTTTCATATCATATATATATAATTAATTTAATTAAGAAAATAATGTAATTTATAATTCTATACAATTAAAGGAGCTTTCCTACAAAAATAGGTGCCTTAATTTGTCCCTATTTATGGTTATCAGAAATTTATATATTGTAAATTGCTCCATAATTAAATTTGGAAGGGAAGTCTAGTGTAAGAAGGCCGTGGTAAATTAGAGTTACAAAGAAACAGTGACATCAATCGTTTAGCATTCAAGTGTCGCTGTATCCAGGTGTCGGCAGGACATGAAAACGATGGTAGATTGGTGTCGTCATTAAAACAGAGTTTTAATTGGTTTTTGATGAGTGGTGTAAATGTAATGGAAATCATCTAAATTTGTTATGCTATAACAGAATAGCAAATCAGATCCCATGCTTGAGATAAGGGGTGACAAGAATCACATTTGTTAATTAGCTGGAAATTATGCGAGACTCGTGATAGGTCACTTGGAATGAATAAGTAGGCCTATTGAGAAAGAATGTTTAACTTCTTTACTTTTCCTTGTGCCTCTCATCATCGGACTATCTACCCATTTTCCTAAACTAATGCAAATCTTGTGCCAACTTCTTAATTGTCTGTAATTCCATTCCTCTCCTGGTTATATGAACTACATACTGTTCCCATTCCTTCATTTATCTTCCTCCGCCTTATTTTTCCTATTCTTACTTCACATATCTGTCCAGTTTTCTTCTTCATCCATTCTAATTATATATTCGTACCATTTCAGATTCAAATCTTAACTGGAATTAAATTAAGATTATTCAATGGCAATGTGAAAAGTACTTTGGTTTATGGCGTGAAACTTCGAGAGGAACAACTGCATTATATAAACAAATATATATATATATATATATTACATAACAAGGAACTACATGGTCTTTATAGAAAGCCAGATATAATAAGAACAGTTAAGTCTCGTAGACTGCGATGGGCAGGACATGTTGCACGTATGGGGAATGAAAGACTTGTATGGAAGCTTCTTGTAGGAAAGCCAGAGGGAAAACGTCCAGTTGGTAGACCAAGAATGAGGTGGGAGAATAACATTAACTATGATATGAGGGAAGTAGATTATACAGGGAATGATTGGAAAGCATTAGCTCAGGATAGGGATGTATGGAGAGCTTATGTCCTTGCGGCCATGAACCTACGGGTTCGATAGTGCCAGTGAGTAAGTAAGTAAGTAAGTAAGTAAGTATATATATATATATATATATATATATATATATATATATCAAAAAATGTTAAATTCAAATTATATACAGCTATAATAAGACCAATCATATGTTATGGAGCTGAAACCTGCGTACTAAAAGAAGCAGATAAATTAAGACTATTAACGTTTGAGAGGAAAATATTTAGAAGAGTGCTAGGTCCAGTAAAGGAAAATGGAACTTGGAGGTTGAGAAGGAATGACGAATTATACCTCAAGAATAATAAAGAAAATATAGTTAGTTTCATCAAATCCAAAAGATTACAATGGTTTGGACATACACTAAGAATGCCAAAGGGAAGATTGCCGAATGATATTTTAAATTGGAAGCCACAGGGAACAAGACCAAGGGGAAGACCCAAGGATCGATGGGAAGATGACGTAATTGAAGATTTGAGAGAGATGGGGATTTTTGATTTGGAATCTACTGCACAAGATAAGAAGTGGCGTAAACTGGTTGAGAAGGCCAAGACATTCCACTGGAATTTGTAGAGCCTGACGAAGAAAGAATATATATATAGCAAAAAGTAATTGGGCACTTTGTTTTGTCCTCTAGAATCTAGAACCTCTTGGTGCCACCTCTGGCTGCTATAACCGCAGCTACCCTGTTAAGCATGCTCTCCGCTAGTATGTGTAGTATATCTACTGGAATGCGTCGCCATTCCTCTTGCAACAATGCCATACAGTTGGACAATGAAAGTTTGCCATATTTGCTGAGACCTCACTCGCTGGTTCAATTCGTCCCTAAGGTACTTAATGGGATTGAGAACAGGACTCTGAGCGGACCAGTCCAACCGATGAACATTATTTTCTGCATACCACCGCATAGTATCCGCCGAAACATTGCACCTAACATTGTCATCCTGGAAGTAACAGGGGTGTATTCCATAAAACCGCCACAGTGTAGGGAGCATTTTGTTATCCAGAATTGTACAGTATGCCTCAGAGTTCATTTTACCACGAACAACCACCAGTGGTCCTACACCAAAGTACGAGAAACATTCCCACACCATCACACAACCACCATCAAATTTGCTGGTAGGCACTATACACTCTAGTCCACAGACGAGAAGAATGAATGCAAGGGACGAAGAGGGGCACGGGGAATTGAAAGCTATGTAATGGCTTACTACCTGATAATAAAGGAACTGTCATAATGTCACTCACATATGTAGTTTATTTCAGGCATATTCAATTTTATGTTTTATATTTTGTGCTTACTTACATACTTACTCACTGGCACTATCGAACCCGTAGGTTCATGGCCGCGCGGACATAAGCTCTCCATACATCCCTATCCTGAGCTAATGCTTTCCAATCATTCCCTGTATAATCTATTTCCCTCAAATCATAGTTAATGTTATTCTCCCACCTCATTCTTGGTCTACCAACTGGGCGTTTTCCCTCTGGCTTTCCTGCAAGAAGCTTCCATGCAAGTCTTTCATTCCCCATACGTGCAACATGTCCTGCCCATCGCAGTCTACGAGACTTAACTGTTCTTAATATATCTGGCTTCCTATAAAGACCATGTAGTTCATTGTTATGTAGTCTTCTCCATTCACCTGTCTGTTCATCTCTCCTTGGTCCAAAAAATTTTCTAAGTACTTTATTCTCAAATACTTGTAATCTCCTTTATTTTTTATGGCATGGGTTCCCTGAAGTAGTCCCCGCCCGGAGAACCGAATGGGGGACTATTTGACCTCCGGAAAATTTTACCCCAGTTGAACCCATGTCCGCATTTCTTGACGGTTGTATTTTTACGGTGAAAGATCGTCACTCTTTCGACCAAGGTACTTTTTTTGTCTGGCTTATCACCTTCGACCAGTCCGGCAATGCTACCGCCGGCATAGCTCTCAGGATCATTTAAGCACGCAAGCCACTCCACCACGACAAGGTAAAGATACCATGGAGGGGAGCTAATTAAATTTGCTCTTCTTATTCAGTTTAGCTACTTTGTATTTTAATATTTCGTAGTTCACTGTGAGGTAAAGGTGATGATTAAAATTATGAAGTATGTCCGTTAGACTCGGAACTAACACGCCCGCTCAGCGTCTAAATGAAGGTAAGTTATAGTACAATCCTTCATGATATAATGTGCTGAGTATGAAATACCTACTGCTTTCATACACTTCGTCTGTGAAGTTTAGAAGCCTTTCCCCTGGTAGCGCCACACGAAAACACGTCCATCGGATCGAAATAATGTGAATCTCGACTCGTCATTCCATAGAACAAATTTCTGTTACGATGGTCCAAACACCACCTGACTCTTTGAGCTGTATTTGTCATCGTGATGTATGGCTTATGTGCTGCTGCTCTTCCGTGGTATCTGAGTTGATGGATCTCTGTTCGTAAAGTTCCAATGGAAGCAGCCACGTTTGTTGCTGCTTGAAACTCCTGTCTGATGGTGGCCATCGGTTGTGTCCTTTTCATTATCATCTCACGTTTGAGGGTTCTGCGATCGCTGTTGGTCAGAATTTTCGGCTGCCCTGAACGTTGACCACATTGCCACAATGTCCATCGACCTTCCACTTACGTAGGATGAATGCGACTGTTGATTTGGGTCTGTTTACCTTATCATCTATTGCCCTGCTAGACAGTACACTGAGGTGGCAACTCACAATTATGCCCTTATGAAAGTCCGATAGCTCTGCACCACGTGCCATCTCGTTCTCAGCTGATCCTCTAACTCGCTACATTTCACACCAAACACAACAATCACATGACATACTAAAGTATCCAAACTCATGGGTGCACAATTACATTTCAGTAGATAGTGTATATATAAGTGAATAGATACCTGATATTAATTTTGACAATCTAGTGACCAAATGCCATATTAAACGAAGAATTATGGAAGATAACATCACAAAATTAAATCTGGAAGGAGATTAAATGTCATTAATGGACATGGATTGGAGACGACACTCTCAGAAGAGAACTGGACGGTGTGTCCAAGAGAGGTTTAGAATGAAACCCATAGGGAATCGCTAGGGATATAGGAAAACCAAAAATTACACGGCACAGCAGAGCAACAGGAAAAACTGAACAAGGGAAAAGCTGGCATATAACCAAGAATTTATAAAAGAACTACTGCTGCTATACTAAAATAATTTCAGATTTCTATTTTATATTATTCCCAGTAACATTTCAATATTATGATTTTCTCTAATTGGTATATTTCTCACCGTAACTTTCTAATCTTCCTGTAATTTTTTTTATAAAATATCAAGAATGTTTATTGTGTTTTATTATTTTGTTGCTCTGTATATATATATATATATATATATTACTACTCGATCTAAATTTTAAAGTTCTCTTGAAGTCAACTCCTAATTGAAAAGATTGACAAAAATATTAAGATGTGTATAATTATAAATACATTATTGATGTATACTGTACCTCCTCGTGCAAACGTTAATACTCATATTACTTGAATTATCATTTGCGCAACGATAGTTCGACCAGTTATCGTATATGGAACAGAAACTAGGGCTGATACAACAAAAACTAAACAAATAATAAGCACATGTGAAATGAAGATCTTGAGAACTATTCAGGGGAAAACATTATTTGATAAGATACGCAACACAGAAATTAGGGACAAATGTCAAATTTAAGACATAACCAAATGTATTATAGATAGACGAAAATATTGGAAAAGTCATATAGAAAGAATGGGAGACAACCGTCTTGCAAAAAGAGCAAAAGAAGATAGACCAATGGAAGGGAGAAGAACAAGAGGAAGACCAGCCAAGAGATGGATAGACAGTGGATTGCACATCCAATACGTCTTCCTCCGAGGAGTGATTTTGGAAATAAACATGATCAAAATCCTACAGATTATGAAGAAGAAGATCATTTGCGCCCAGCACCGAGTAGTGAACTACCTCAAGCCGTTAGCAGAGACCTATCTTTTATACGACAAAACTCACTGCCATGGACTCTTACTTTAAGGGAGGAAAGGAGATTACGAGTATTTGAGAATAAAGTTCTTAGGAAAAATGTTGGACCAAAGAGAGATGAACAGACAGGTGAATGGTCTTTATAGGAAGCCAGATATAATAAGAACAGTTACGTCTCGTAGACTGTGACGGGCAGGACATGTGGCACGTATGGGGAATGAAAGACGTGCATGGAAGCTTCTTGTAGGAAAACCAGAGGGAAAACGCCCAGTTGGTAGACCAAGAATGAGCTAGGATAATAACATTAACTAAGATGTGAGGAAAGTAGATTATACAGGGAATGATTGGAAAGAATTAGCTCAGGATAGGGGTGTATGGAGAGCTTATGTTCGTGCGGTCATGAACCTACGGGTTCGATAGAGCCAGTGAGTAAGTAAGTAAGTAATACTCACTGTCATGTAGCTAAAATTGTGATCAATTTAAAAAGAAGGAACTGGTAAGTACTGCATTCGAGGATGGCGGGGCTTGTTATTGAAATAAATAAATCAATCTATCAATCAACAATCAATAATAAATCAACAATCAATCAATCATTCATCAGTCAATCAATCAACAATCAATCAATGAAACAATCAATCAATCAATCAAACAGTCAACAATCAATAAATCAATCAGTCAGTTTAATAATCAATCATCAGTCAATCAATCAACAATCAATCAATCGATCAATCAAACAATTAATCAATCATCAATGAATCAATGAATCAATCAGTCATCAATAAATCAACAATCAGTCAGTCAGTCAATCAGTCAATCAACAATCAATAAATCATCAGTCAATCGATCAATCAATCAATCACTCAATATCTTGTATCTCCTAATGAGAAACATAGGTTATTGACAAAGTATTTTCATCGGACCCTATCTCTCCGCAACGTCTTTACTTCATTCTATGTTTTTCCTTCCATAGCAATTAATTCAATGAATGTTGTCTTCCTTGTGTTTATTGGTCTTCCTCTTCCTCTAATACTCTGGGAATGCTGTTGTTACAAGATACCAGCCGGCTGCTGGCCTCACATTCACAAGTGTACATCACAGAGGTAGACGATCATCCAGCCAGTGTAGGTTGACAAGTGGTCAGCAAGTCGGGTCTCCAGCCGTTATAGCTGGTTTTCTCAACCTGGAGCCGCTACTTAATATAGCTACCCAAATGCTTCACGATGCTGGGCGGGCACCGGTCTCAAACTGGCAGAAATTCCATGAGTAAATTTCTTCCCCCACGGAGACTGGAACCAGCGCAAGTCCTGTAGCTCTGCGCCAAGGCATCTTGCCGTAACCACTCGGCTACGACGCGGGACAACCGACTATAAAGGTAGAGGTATCTTACATACTAGCCGCATGTCATCCCTGTTCTGACTTCATAATCTTTACATCTGTATGACACAGTGAATATGAGGCCAGCAACCGGCTCATTGGGCAAAAACCTAGGCCGTCGCGCCAATGAGTTAGTTACGATGTCTGAGATGAATGGACAGCCCTGGCAGATAATGTAAAATGCTGCAAAGCGACATGAGAACGTGCGCGCCATGTGAAACAGAACTTTGTAATTGAATGCAACTAGTTTCTAATTTATTTCTCAAGCTATAAATCTCAGTAATAAAATTGTTTCTCCAATCGCATTTTTAATTAATATCTACCTGGTTTAATAATGGCTCTCTATTCATGGAAAATTGAAAGAAGGAGCAGGAAAGGAAGGCTAAGAACAACCTAGAAGAATAACATTCAAAATTCAATGAGGAAATTTGATGTAACAGATGAAGGCACAGAGGACAGAGAACAATGGATAACTTTAATTTAGGGAAATCTGTGAATGTTTGTTGCAAACTGATAGTCTATAAGTCCGTAGTCATTATGCATTTTTTAAATTTATGTTAATTACTAATATTGGTTGGAGAAAACCCTCAACGATACGGAAAATTCTCAAAATAAAAAATATTATTATTATTATTATTATTATTATTATTATTACTACTACTATCATTATTTTACTAATATTTAGTAGATTATACAGAGAATGATTGGAAAGCTTTAGCTCAGGATTGGGATGTATTGAGAGCTTATGTCCGCGAGGCCATGAATCTACGGGTTCGATAGTGCCAGTGAGTGAGTATTATTTTATTAATGAATTATTGTACGTTATAAAGTTGAGATTATAAAGTGTTTATTTTCCACTTCACCAGGTACAAATTATACAGATGTAAATGGATCTAAATAAAAGTAAATTAGTAACATATATTACACAATGTATTCGCTCGGTGTTCAATATGATACTTCAGATTGTATATTTATTGTAGATAACTCTTTTGGAAGTCTTAAGACAGTTCTTCTGCTTAATGGAAATTTACTTCCCTCTGTACGACTGGGATATTAATATATATATATATATATATATATATATATATATATATATATATATATGCCTGTATCATTGTCACATGGTTTTACGATAAATAAAGGTCTTCGTCAAGGTTGTTGTCTATCAGCGACTCTGTTTAAAATATATGTACATGAAATATTAAAGAATTGGAGGAGAAAATGTTCAAGCATGGGAATTCCTATTTCAAACAACAAAACTTTATACAACTTATATTTTGCAGGTCATCAATTGTTAATTGCACAAGATTATGAAGATTTAGAATATATGACTAGAAAATGAATAGAAGAATATAAAAAATGGGGATTAATTTTGAACATGAAAAACAAATTACTTATTAATCGGGGAACCAGAACAAAATTTAATTTTGGAGACTGGAGAAACAATAAAATCTTGTAGTGAGATCGCATATTTAGGAATTAAAATAAATAAAAATGGGAGTTATGAAGAGGAATTAAGAAACAGAAATAATAAAGGAAAATTTGCAATTGCTTGCCTCAATGGAATATTGTGGGATAAAAATATAAGTAATAAAAATAAAATGAATATATATCATACAATTGTTAAAAGCATCATTGCTTAGGGAGCCGAACTTTGGCGATTAACAACAAAAACAAATAGGCCTAAGTATATTTTGGCAACGGAAATGGATTTTATACGAAGGGCAGCAAGAATTTCAAGAAGAGAAAAAAATAGAAACTCAATTATAAGGGAGAAAATGAAGATTGAAGACACTATTTTAGATTATATTAAAACTCAGCAATTAAGATGGTACTGACATGTCCAGCGAATGGAAGATGGTCGGCTACCAAAATGTGTTTTGTAATGGAGACCTGAGGGAAGACGAGGCAGAGGAAGACCTAAAACCTCCTGGAGTCAGGGAATATGTTTATACATGAAGGAGAAACATCTACAACTAGGAGATTGGATGGACCGACAAAATTGGCTATTGGGAATCGGACGATGTCAAAGACATTAATCAACCGATGATCTATATATATATATATATATATTAACTTAAAATTCACGTTGAATGAAGTTAAATGTGATGTATATCTTTGGATGGAGTGTGGTGATTTTAAGATATCAACACTTCTTGGCCAACAATCTGGTTTCACTAAGTTCCCCTGTTTTCTTTTTTATGGGACAGTAGAGATCGTCACCGACATTGTGAAATAAAGGACTGGCCTCTCAGATCAGATCTTGAACTGGGGTTAAAAAAAAAGCGTTGTATAAACCATTATCCCTAAAGAGAAAGTAAGCTGCATTTGCTCCCACTCCAAGCTTGGGGTTATGAGGCAATGTAATACCACCCTTGGCAAACTAAACTAATGTAATTCTATATTTAAAACTGAAATTTCCGAAAAAAAGAAAAAGTGATGCGAAAATTAAAGGCGGTGTATTTGATGGACCATAGATACGCTACCTAATGGTGGATCCAAATATTGACTCCTAAATGAATGAAACAGAAAAATCTGCATGGCGTTAATTTAAAAGCTTGACAGAAAACTTCCTAGGTAATAGAAAATCTGAAAATTACAAAGCAATAGCTGAGTTAGCTAACTTCAAATCTCTAGATAGTAACATGAGCGTGAAACTTAATTTTCTATACAACCATATATACTATTTCCTCAAAAATATTGGTGCAATGAGTAAGGAACAGGGTGAAACATTTCATCAAGATACTAAAACAATATAAATAAAATACCAGGGCAACTGGAATAAAGCAATGTTAGCGGATTATTGCTGGTGCATAAAGAGGAGAAAGTAAAAAAATAAAATAAAATAAAATAAAATAAAGAGTTCCAAAAATTTCTTATATACTATATATCAGGCATTTATTTTTCTTTTCATGTCATAATTGGCCTCGAATGCTAAATGTCAAAAGTATAGTTATAACAACTAAATATACAAGCGTTACTGCTATCAAGTAAAAATTCTCTTTAAAATACTTCCTTGTTATTGTAGCCACTAGATGGCAGTTGGAACGATATCCCGCTGCCTCTCGTGTAAATTGAGAATAATATATATATATATATATATATATATATATATATATATATATATATATATATATATAGGCCATGCACAGATAATATATTTTGCATAAAACAAATGATAGAAAAAAAGAAGAGCTACTAAGAGATGTACATTTGTTTTTGTCGATATAACCAAGACATATGATAGCATTCCTCAAAAAATGTTATGGGAAACTTTAGACAATTCTGGTATTACTAATGGATTAATATAAGCTATAAGAGTATTATACATGGGTTCTATTTCGAAAATAAAAATTATAAATCATATAACAAAGGGATTTGCAATTACAAAAGGTTTAAGGCAAGGTTGCAGTTTATATCCAACTCTATTCAAAATTTATCTCGAAAGAGTACAAAGAGACTGGAGGAAAAAAGTAAAAAAATTGGCACACCCATCCAAAATACACATGTATATTCACTCAATTTTGCAGATGACCAGGTATTAATAGCACAGAACCATGATGACATAGAATATTCTTCTTCCTCTACGCATGAAAGCTGGCAGCTTGTTGCGTGTTCATTCACTACAGGTCCGGGGTAAGGTGACGTTGAATATATGGCTAAAAAACTAAAAGAAGAATATGAAAAATGGGGACTTTATACAAACATTGAGAAAACTAAATATCTGTGTGTAGGAGAAGATATGGAAAATATAAATTTCAACAATGGAGATGAACTAAAACCTAATATTGAATGCACTTATTTAACTTAGGAACAAAATTAGACCTTTCAGGCGATAGCACAGTGGAAATTAAAAATAGAATCGCACAAACTAAACAAGCAATAAATGCTTTAAACTCTGTTTGGTGGAGCAAAAATATTACAAATAAATAATAGTTTAAAAAACTAATACAACACGCTTTATAAGAAAACGAAACTAAAAAAATGAAAAATGATTTTAATTTCCAACACGCGTGGCATAAAATTAAAGTGGTCAACAAAAAAAAATCATCTCCAACACATCTAGAATAAAACTAGAGTTATCTACAAAAAAAATAATTGTACCATCAAAAGCGTGGGGTGCTCTATATAAATTAATATATTTGATAATAAACAGATATTGGTAAAAGTAAAGTCTCTAAGAAGAAAATGTAAAACCATAAAAAGCACCCAACGCTTTTGATGGTAAATTTTTATTTATTTTTTTTGTTGTAGGAAGTGGTTGAATTCAAATACCTAGGAACAATAATCACAAATAGGAATGAGATGCTCAAAGAAATTAAACATAGGCTCAATTCTGGAAATGCGTGCTATTATGCATTGCAGAGACTCTTGATGCCCCAACTCCTTTCAAAAAACGTTAAACTGAAAATATAAACTATTATTCTACCAGTTATATTGTATGGGTGCGAAACATGGACTCTTACTTTAAGGGAGGAAAGGAGATTAGTATTTGAGAATAAAGTACTTAGGAAAATTTCTGGACCAAAGAGAGATGAACAGACAGGTGAATGGAGAAGACCACATAACAATGAACTACATGGTCTTTATAGGAAGCCAGATATAATAAGAACAGTTAAATCTCGTAGACTGCGATGGGCAGGACATGTTGCACGTATGGGGAATGAAAGACTTGCATGGAAGCTTCTTGTAGGAAAGCCAGAGGGAAAACGCCCAGTTGGTAGACCAAAAATGAGGTGGCAGAATAACATTAACTATGATTTGAGGGAAGTAGATTATACAGGGTATGATTGGAAAGCATTAGCTCAAGATAGGGATGTATGGGAGCTAATGTCCGCGCGGCCATGAGCCTACAGGTTCGATTGTGCCAGTGAGTGAGTAAGTAAGATAACTCTAGTTTTATCTAGATGTGTTGGAGATGATTTTTTGTTGGCCACTTTAATTTTATCCTAAAAAGACCCACCGAGTTTGAACCCACGACCCTTAATACCAAACAGAAGGCACTTAACCCCTGTACGACCGAGGCTGAAATCGGAGATACGAAGTGAATATATTTAGTTGAGGGAAGATATTCAAGGAGGAGGTCGGTATCACAAGCCACAGTCTACTCATGCAGCTCTCAAACACTTTGAAAATGTTAATATTCCATCAGTTTTGTGGCAAAGTGTTTGAAGCGGTGTCTGTAGAATTACACAGCAGTGATGTATGGAAGCTCTATAATAAGGCAAAACTACCATTTTACTCTCCATCTAATTTCCCTTGTCGTCCAACATTTTCTCCTCTTCACCTTGCAGTCAAGGCTATTACCATGAGAAAGTTTCAAATAAACTCCTTTGTGGTTTTGCTTCTGGGAAATCAACCATTACTCAAACCAAACATTTTTCTACTTTACTTAAATTCACAAGCTTTGTTTAGAATTCGACTAATTTCAGTAAATAACAAGAAGTGTTGGGTTGTACTCACTATTTATACGCAATCTTAGGTACTCTGATGCAAGAAGTGTATTATTATTCCTTACGTATGTGTACAAATATGTATTTTGTTCTGATACAATAAGTATTTTATTAATTTTTTGTATATGCAAATACATACTGCATTACTTTAAGGAAGGAATATTTGAGAATAAAGTTCTTAGGAAAACGTGTTTGGGAAAGGATGTGGATGACCTCATACACGAAACAGGGAAAATAAATAAGTGTAATTTTTTTTAATATCTTGGGTCAATAATTACAAGTTTAGGTACCTGTGAGAGATATGTACAGGCTAGAATTGCAATGGCAAAAATGCAACTAAGACATTACATGGAATAATTTGGAATAAAAGTATTATAAAGGAAACTAAAATGAAAATTTATAAGAGCAGAATACAGAATATTTTGTCATACGGAAGTGAAATTTGGTCTTTGACGGAATTACAAAAGAGTAAAATTAGAACAGTTGAATTTGATTATTTTAGAAGAAGCCTCCAAAAAACAAGACAGGATAAAATAAGAAATTAATTCCTTTGGAGAGAAATGAATCTGTTGTTAAGAGGATTGAAAATCAAACGCTTAAATGGTTATGGCCATGTACAAAGAATGAAAAATGAAAGATGGCCAAAAAATATATACCAATGGTCACCCCCTGGAAGAAATAAACGTGGAAGACCAAGATGGAAATGGAAAACCTACGTCAGAACTATAATGGGTGATAGGAATTTGGAAGAGGGAGATTGGAATGATAGAGATAAATGGAAACCGAAGACGGCAAACCTATAAGTGGGGGAAAGCCGAAGAAGAAGAAGAAGGAAAATGTTTGGACAAAAGAGAGATGAATAGACACAGGCGAATGTAGAAGACTACATAACCGTGAGCCACATTAATTTTTTTAGTAAACCATATATAATAAGAACAGCTAAGTCTAGTGGACTGCGGTGGGCACGACATGTGGTACAAATGGGGAATGAAAGAGGGGCATGGAAGCTTCTTGTAGGAAATACAATTCATACTATGGGGTTACTTATTTTATTTTAAAATGTTGTAAATTACTAAATGGGTCAAGTAGGAGATAGATATTAAATTGGTCTAACTTAAATGAAACAACCGAAATTAAAGTTTTAAGGAAAATCGTAGGTAAATCGCTGAGAGAAAAAATCCGCAGCTCTGTTATTAGAGAAGAATGTGAAATTGAACCTATAAACCTCTGGATAAATGATAGAAGACAAAACTGGAACGATCACATAGATAGAATGGAGAACAGTAGATTAGTGAAAAAAGTACGTGACTGGACACCTCAGCAGAAAAGGCCTTTAGGAAGATCACAACTACGATAGAAGGACGTCACCAATGAACACGCAACAAGCTACCAGCTTTCATGCGTAGAAGAAGAAAAGAAGAAGAAGAAGAAGAAGAAGAGGAAGAAGAAGAAGAAGAACTTAAATTTCTTATAATAAGTTCAATAACTTGATGCACTTGAAAATCGGAAAAGATGCAAACATTTAAGAAAAATGGCCCAAAAATCGGCATTTTTCGAAAAAGTATAATAAGTTATTGTGTATAATATCTTATTAATCTAAAAAGAGCAGTATTTATGAAACTAAATTTTAATAGATCTTATATATTAATAAATACTGCTGTTTTAAATTAATAAGAAGATAAAGGGAAAATGATCCCACCACAGGCCTTAGGAAGCCCTTGGAATAGTATGCGTCACTTTACCTTTTTATTAATCTAAAAAATAAGTATTTATTAATATGTAAGATCTATATTACGATGCCATGTTGGGAAGTGATTTTTACAGAAGCGAGGAAATGTTTAAAAACCGGGCGATAGCGAGTTTTTAATTTCCGAGATTCTGTAAAACATTTCACAAACGTGCGTTGTAGATTATTTTTTGCGCGATGGCGTTTTGAAAATAATAAATAATAGTAAAATAACATCTTTGTTGGAAATATTTGCGTTCATTATAAACAACTGACTAACGTTAACAGTGTCGGCAATGTTTATTAGTTGAAACTACAGGCGAGGCCGTGACACCAATCAGTAATAAAATGGCGTCAATTACGTAATTATTGCTTTATGTTGTTTCAAATAAAGTTCAGTTAATTTAAAATGCAATTACTTTTTTCGTATAATGTATATTAACACTACCTTTTGGATATATTTTTGTATATACATTGTATGTAATACTGTATATATAGAGGGCAGTGGTTTTACTTCCCACACGTGTTTTGTAATATGTATAGTTATTTAGGTTGGCAACCCCGAAATGTAGGAAGTTGAACTTTCAATCATGGTTGCCATTGCTGTAAGTACGACAAAACTCACTATCGCCGAAAAGTTATTTGTCATATACAAATGTTAATAGCATAGGGCCTAAATGAACTTGAAATAGATAGAAATAATTATATATATATATATATATATATATATATATATATATATATATATATAATCAGATTTATATAAATATAATTGACTGCAGAAAAGGATTTGAGTTTGGATGAAAGAAGACTGGAAATAAAGCAAGGAGCAGAAATGTCACGAAATAAGTACCTACTGTACTCTGAGTGCATGAATAATGTAATGGAAAACACGCACCTAGGACCGGATTCCAGCGAACTTTAACCTCTGGTCGTGATCTTACTTCATTCCGATGAGAAGCTGACAGCCTCCAGCTTTTCCCACCAACACACATCCCTAAGCTACCGAATACAACGTCCATTATTCCCTTGCATTTATAAGCACTAGGGCAAGGATTTGAATGCACAATAAAATACATGAAAATGCATTATAAAATGGAATAATGCACTAACAATTACAAAAAATGTGCTAAACTAAAAAAAAAAAAATGTAGTAGGATATTTATAAAATTCACATTTGCAGGTAATTACAAGATGTTCACTTTTTTACACGCTTTATATTAGCTTGACCTGTATCTGTCTATGTAACGGAATCTTTGAACACGATTTTCACCCACTTAAAAACATTGGATCGACTTGAAACTTTGTATACTTGTAAATGACCAATGACAATATAATAATTTCTTTTTTTTTCTAAGATCCTAGCCAGGATCATCAGGACATAAAAAAAAACGGCTATAATAGGCTGCGGACTTCTCGACTTTTTAGTCCATAAATTTTTATGGGATTCCGGTTTATGACAATCAATTAAACTAGACATTAAAAAATAAATAATAGTTTTAAAAAACTAAAACAACACGCTTTATTAGAAAACCAAACTAAGAAATAAAAATACATAATAGTTTAAAAAAACTAAAACTACACGCTTTATTAGAAAACCGAACTAAAAAATGAAAAAATAATTTTAATTTCCAACACGCTTGGGATAAAATTAAAGCGGTGAACAAAAAATCATCTCCAATTCATCTAAAATAAAACTAGAGTTATCTACAAAAAAAAAATTACCATCAAATGCGTGGAGTTCTTTTTATGGTCTTTACGTTTTCTTCTTAGAGAATTTAACAATATCTGTTTATAATCAAATATATTAATTGATATAGAGCACCCCACGCTTATGATGGTAAAATTATTTTTTTTGTAGATAACGCTAGTTTTATTCTAGTTGTGCTGGAGATGATTTTTTTGTTAACTACTTTAATTTTATCCCAAGCGTGTTGGAAATTAAAATTATTTTTCATTTTTTAGTTCGATTTTCTAATAAAGAGTGTTGTTTTAGTTTTTTAAATTTTTTTTTTTATTTTTTAGTTTGGTTTTCTAATAAAGCGTGTTGTAGTTTTTTAAATCTTTTATTAATTTGTTTTATTCCTGCATTGAAATGCACAACAAACAACTGCTGTAGTTTCTCAAAAGAAAAAAAGATTGTCGATTGTCTCTTAACAATGACTTATACATCGAGAAACTCATTTCCACTTCTACCCAGAGATGCAACATCGCTCATAAAAACATCGATGTTAGAACATAGATATTTTCAAAATTAAAATATCGATGTCCGTAACAGATGTTTGTGAACGATATCTCGATGTATTTTCGATGTTTTGGAAAAACAATTAAAAAACACACTGGAAGTAAGTCAACGTTCCCACATCTAACCTGGTTGCTATGCAAACAAAAGAAATCGCAATGCTGATATGGACTCAAAAAGCACACGTTCAGTAAGTAAAATAAAACATTTCTTGAATGTTTTGTACACTAACTCATACCTTTCTTTAGACTTTTCCGGTATTAATGCAGAAAATCCCACTCTCCAGGCTTCTTCAATTTCACTATCATCTACCATGACTCCTTCCATAATAACATTATCAAACAGATTCTAATCACGGTACTACATATAAAAATGTCTCCACAGCCAACAATCCTTGCTTATAACAAAACAAATGAAAAGCTACATAGCAACAATCACCAAATGTTTCTTTCTCACAGAAGTCATTTACATCCAACCAATATTTCTTCTTCTTCTTCTTCTTCCTTCCAAGTATTAGGCCGAGGCCTGTTACGATCCTATAGAAAATTTTCCCTTATGGGAAATTCTCGTATAAGACTTGAAAGCATAATAATAGTCCCTTCGATTGGTTGCTGGCCAAAGGAAGACAAGACCAGTGATGGGGCTGACATCTTATAGCCTCTGGTCAGGCTTTTCCGGAGAAGAAAAGAAGACAAAGGAAGGAAGAAATGGAAAAAAGGAAGGTCTCCCTAGCCCTCGGATGCCCTAATAGCGTCGGGGTCGAAAAAACAAGAGTTAACCAAGAGAGGTTACACAGTAAAGTTAAAAGAGTGAAAAACACAAGTAAGTGGAAGAAATGTTTTGCACAGCTTGGGCACCTTGTGGTCGCCATCCACATATCCCCTAGATGAGGACCCCTGAGGGGCCAACCAATATTTTAATTCATTTAATACTATATTTAATAAAAATTAGTCACATCGACCAAAAAATAGTATGCAATACACATGAGGTAAGCACGTAACAGATCTCGAAAATTGAAAAAACTCGGCGCAAGCGCCTCGTTTTTTTTTCAAACTTTTTCTCGATCAGTAACAAGTGCTTACCTCACTTGCATCAAAATATACTATAACATTGTAGTCTTGTAGTCTTTCGAGTATTTAAAGTTTTTTTCCATTATAGCTTACCAGCCTATAGTTGGGTAAGTCTAGTGGTGGGGTTGCCACCTCAATACCTCTTGGACAGGCATGCTTTTCTGTAGAGGATGCTCCCTTAGCCTTTGAAATTTCTCCTTCTCCGCAAGGCAGCGGTTCCTCTCTCTTTCCCTGGGTGAGGGTAGGGTGCCTCTTCCGCCAAATCTGCCGTATTAAGGGTATCCTCTCCGCCATCATTGCCGTTGAGGTCTTCACCGTTCCCTGGTAAGGGGCACTCACATGGTACTATCAGCCGGAGAATGTCAAATTCCCGTTTACCAAAGATGATTTACCACCTCAACTCTAAAGGCAAAAGAGACCTCGGAAGACCCTTCAACCGATGGAAAGATCAGTTTTTGCAGTCGCAGAACGGGCATCATCACCCAATACTGCATTCGGAAGAAGAAGAAGAAGACATTGTTTCTTTTGTTGGTTTTGTTTGTAGTGTTCTTTTAATAGTCCCAAAACTAACTTATACACCTCACTGATAGTATTCTTTTAACAATTAATAATTTAATTATCTATGAAAATAATATTAAGATTAACAAATATTTTCTTTTGTTTTGTTTTATATATTGTACAAACGTAAAATTAGTTTTCTATATCTCATTATTTTTCTTTGTTTTTATATACGTTAGACAGGGACAATTTAATATATCTTGATTGTATACATTTTATTATTAGTTTTAGTCTTAATTTTAACTAACATTAACTAGTTGCATTATAGATCATAATATAATAGATATTATCTTTTTGATCAAATTTTTATTTAGTATTTAATATTAGAGTTCATTGTGATTGTTATATTCTGATGTAATATATGTTTGCCCTGGTGAGTGGAAGAGAAGGCCACATGGCCTTAACTCCATCAGGCTAAATAAATAAATCTAAATCTAAATAAATCTAAATAAGTTACAATAATCATATAAAAAATTTAATAATTTTAATTTGTTTGTGTAGTGTTCTTTTAATAGTCCCAAACTAACTTATACACCTCACTGATAGTATTCTTTTAACAATTAATAAATTTAATTATCTATGAAAATAATATTAAGATTAACAAATATTTTCTTTTGTTTTGTTTTAAATATTGTACAAACGTAAAATTAGTTTTCTATATCTCATTATTTTTCTTTGTTTTTATATACGTTAGACAGGGACAATTTAATATATCTTGATTGTATACATTTTATTATTAGTTTAGTCTTAATTTTAACTAACATTAACTGGTTGCATTATAGATCGTAATATAATAGATATTATCTTTTTTGATCAAATTTTTATTTAGTATTTAATATTAGAGTTCATTGTGATTGTTATATTCTGATGTAATATATGTTTGCCCTGGTGAGTGGAAGAGAAGGCCACATGGTCTTACTCCACCAGGCTAAATAAATAAATCTAAATCTAAATAAATCTAAATAAGTTACAATAATCATATACAAAAATTTAATAATTTTAATTTGTTTAGACCCGAGTGGAATATATAAGCACTTTTTTTCCTCTCTCTCCCTCCTTTCTCTTATAATTTGTACAAGTATCCAATTAGCAAGTATTCAACTTCAATATATTTAATAGCGCCAACAGAATACAAATACATTTAACAGGTGTTGGAAAAAACGTGATATTATTAAACGCAATATATAATGTGTGCATCAAAGACGCGAGAAAAATACTTGTTTCTTATTTAAAGCTCAACACATGTATAAAATATAATTAGGCACTTTATCAAATATTGCGATGGTAAATTATTATCCAATAAATTTTTAGATCGGTATAAAGTAATAAATGCTAGTTCTGAATTTTTAAACAAGTAAAAATTCATTTAAATACTCGCATCACGTAGGTTTCTGACATGTCAGCAGTAAAGAATCCTGTAGGTTTATATGCATTTCTAGTGTCTTCTGCTATAAAACTTCAAATTTTATGTTTTGCTAGCACGAAAACTTCTAGCATTCTTTTAGTATTGAATTAATTGAAAATTTCTTAGCTGAAACCAAAATAGAGGCGCATTATTGTTAATAATATAATTTAATAATTATTCCAGCTGAGAAAATATATGGATCAGTTATGTAAAAAAATATATTTTAGCGAAGGAATATAGCTATTGAGGGTTTTCTCATAAAATATTTTTGAAAAAAAAATACAAATCTACATGCATCTAATTAGTAGACACTGAATATATATATATATATATATATATATATATGTATATATATTTAAGAAGATCAGCTGGAAAATCTAGAATGGATAGAATACGAAATAAAGAAATAAGGGAAATTATGGGTGTACAAGAGGAGCCGGACATCATAGACATCATAGAAAATAAAAGATTGCAGTGGTATGGTCATGTCAAACGAATGCCAGAGCAAAGATTGCCAATAATTGTTATGGAATGGATCCCAATGGAAAGGAGGAAGAGAGGAAGACCGAAGAAAACTTGGATAAATGGGGTACAAGCAGCTATGAATATCAGAGGAATGGAGGAAGATCAATGGATGGATAGAGAGGCATGGCGTTTGGTTTCCGGAAGACGGCGGCAGCTGCCATGATACCGGATGATGATATATATATATATATATATATATATTTATTTATTTATTTATTTTTCTTATCATGTCATATTAAGCTTGCATTGCTCAATGTCAAAAAAAATTATAACACTGATAAGCACCACTGCTATAAATTAAAAATGTTCTCTTTAATTTGCTTACTTGTGATAGGAGGTACCAGATGGCAGTGGAGACCGAGTTCCCACTACATCTAGTAATAATGAGAATATATAGGCCTATAAGAAAAATGAATGTTTGTACTAGACTTGCCCGGAGCGTAATCGGTAGCGCATTGGTTGTCTACAAATTGGAGTAAAAAAAACTGTGTTACTACTGTGCTGTATCCTTTATTATTTACCACGTGTTTTGTTTAATTTGTGCAATTCATACCCATAACATAATTCAAATAATTTCCTTATCTAGGAAATTATATTAGTTACTTAAAAGCTTCGTTGTTTAATGAATTGTGGTTCAGGACCTCGACTTAATTACTACTTTGAAAATGGACTTCCATGAAATCTAATTGGCGACCCCTGGTGTAGATTCAAACTTCCGATTGAGGGTCTTTCCACTTTTCAGCGGTTGCCCTTTTTCCAGCCGGCTGCTTGCCCTTCACATCCACATGTGTCAATCACAGAGGCAGATGATCAACAGCCAGTGTAGGGGCGACATGTGGTTAGCATGTCAGTCCCCCAGCCGTTATAGCTGGTTCCTCAACCTGGAGCCGCTACTTATTGTAGCTACCCAATTGCCTCACGATGCTGGGTGGGCACCGGTCCCATACTGGCCGAAATACCATGAGAAAATTTCTTTCCCCCATGGAGACTCGAACCAGCGCAAGTCCCGTAGCTCTGCGCCAAGGCTTCCTACCTTAACCGCTCCGCTACGGCGCGGGACAGATTCAAACTTGAATTGCATATACCGAACTCGATGATATGGTAATATGTTTGTAAATCAGTATTTTTGTCTGTGTCACGTGATTTTATTTTCGGCACTAATCATTGTGGTCAGAATTATAGTATAAGATTAATTTTGTTTCCATAGCAACTACATCTCATGTGGGATGTCAATTTACGATCCATCTTAACAATATTAGTAAGTATTAAAAATTAGCTATAACGTACATATCTATCTATCTATCTTCGGGTTTTTACAGCTGCTGCCGTCTTCCCGTGCCAAACCTCCAAAGCCTACGGTCTTGGGCATCTTCGATGCTTAGCCCTCTAGCTTGCATTACTGTCTTCATGTTTTCCTTCCATGTTAACCTTGGTCTCCCTCTTTTCTTCTTTCTGTTAGGATGCCATTCATATAGTTGCTTCGGCCATCGCTCATCTTCCATTCTTAAAACATGTCCTAACCACTTTAATTCCTTTTCCTCAATTCTTTCAATTATGCTTTCTTCTGCTTCCATTTTGTATCTAATTTCCTTATTTGTGACACGTTCTAATTAGACTTTCTGGCACTTCTTCGTAAATAATCCATTTCTAGAGCTATTAGTCTATTCTTGTAGTACTTATTGATTGTCCATACCTCACTTCCGTACATTGCAACAGATTCCACCAATGTTTTACCAATATATTTTTTTTTTTGTCTTTCCAAATATGCTTATCCCACCATATGGAATTTAATGATGATATTATTTTGCTACTCAATTCAATTCTTATGTTTTATGTTCTCTTTGCCTATACCTTCGATGTTATCCATAATCATTCCCAAATATTTAGTTTGTTTCACTTGCTTTATTTGGATTCCATCTTCCAATACTAAGTTTTCTCTTTCATTGCTATTTATTGCCAGATATTCTGTTTTTTTGTAAATTTACTGTGAGACCCCATGATTCATATGTGCTTTTCAACCTTTTATCATGAATTCCATATCAAAATTGTCTTGCGCTAAAACCAGTTGATCTTCGGCAAATTGTAATGTCAGCAAAAATCTATTGCCTATTGGATCCCATACCTTTGCAGCTTTGTTTCCATTTCGTTAATATAAATTCTACATAAATATTAAATAAAATTGGTGATAGACTGCACCCTTGTTTCAATCCCTTTGAGGTGTTTATAGGATTAGACATTATATTTCCCATTTTAACATAAGCGGAGTTATCTTTATAGGTTTGTTTAATAATTTCTATTAGGTTTCTGTCAATATTGTATTTCTCCAATACTTCCCATAATTTGTTCCTCGGAATTGAGTCATAAGCTTTCTCTAAATCTATCATTGTCAAATGGGTTTCTTCTCCAACTGCATCCGTTTTTCAATTAACTGTTGTATTGCAAATATATTGTCAACACATGACCTTCCTGGTCTGAATCCATTTTGATCTTCTCCTAATTTGTCTTTAACATCTTTTTGTAACTTTGTTTTTAATAACTTCGTAAATATTCTATATAATGTGTTATTTATACTTAGTATAACGTACATACATATTATAAAAATCGGTATGAAAATCATCGAAATTGAATAATTAAAATATAAAATTATGGAATATTCACCTGAAAGATCCGTCTCCTCAACTTATTTAGTTAATTAATTGTAGCGCTTTCGGGACTTGTCCCATCATCGGCAGGATTCAAAACTAATTAAGTTGAGAAGACGGACTTTTCAGGTGAATATTCCATAATTTTATATTTTAATTTTAAATAATACCTCAACGGAACACATCATGAATCTTATAAAAGTTGAAATTGAATAATTCAACACACCTGCTAACTCTACGAGACAATTATACAGATTTTGTTATTCGGGCTGCCCGTGTGGAGATCACACGACGTCCGACCTCTGACGCCGGGGCGGAAACCTTCATACCTACTGTAAACTTTATGACAGCAGTATGCTGGGCAGCTGTAATTATTTCCGCCAAACACTTCCCTCCAGTAACAAGTATTTATACTGCAGAACACAATTCGTTACAAATACAATCTAATATTGTAATATATAAAAATGAATGTTTGTTTGTTCATACTTTATGCACGGTCATACCGTTGATCCGATTGTGATGGGGCTTTTTGCAAAATGTTCAGGAGATTCTCGGGATGAACATAGGCTATAATAGAGTTGTGATACTCAACTACTCAACTCCTACATCCTTAAAAATCGTCTTTTGCAGTGGAAAACGTGAAAAAAGTAGCTCTTTGAACATTTAAATGGCTTATGCTGCCTAAATCATAGCAAATACACAAAATTAATGTGTACAGAATTGAATATCTCAAAAAGCTCTACAAAAAAGTCCGCGACAGCATATGTTTATATCTTAAGGATAACTCACAATAACCATTTTTGTCTTTGATTGATGTCAAGAAGATCGAGACAAGTACGTAGATTCCTGTGCAAGCATAGCAGCACATGGCGGAATATTCTTTTACGGATAACTCACAATAACAAATTTTGTCTTTAGCTCATTTATGCCAAGAAGATCGAGATAAGTAGATTCCCGGGCAAACACGGGTAATCAGCACGGAGAATCTTAAAATAATACGATATACATTTATAATTAATTTTCATTTTACTTAGCTTAATCTGCTATAAAAGTGAATAAATTATTTCATGGGAGAGTCAAACGTAAATATTTGCGATATTGTCAGCTTTTTTTTCCCCGCTCGGTCTCGCTAACATTAAACAAGACTCATTTGTTTTGGAATAAACTTTAATTTTGTATGAATATTTAATTAATTCATGCCCTATATGGGAGTTAATGACCAATCACAATTCAATGAATTTTGATTTACAACCAATCGCAGTCGTGTTTCATCTCGATTTTATCAAGTTAATTTTATCATATTAAAAGAAAGCTCCTCCTTTTTAACATTCTGAATAGGTCAGAGCATTATTTTTCAGTGACTGACTCTAAGAAATACGTTGAATATAACAATTTATATATTAAGATGTAAGAATCCTAAAACGCAAGTGGCTCCCAGATTGTATATATAGTGCACGAATGTAACCAGACTCTGCTTGCGGGATATAATTGAGAAACATATATAGCAATTGATTATACCACAAAAAAAAAGAGAAAACAAACTACTGTTTGCACTCTGTTAAACGTATTATTTCCCAGGTATTTACGTTCAAAAAAAATATATTTGACATATTTACATCATAGGACATCATAAATTAATTAATAACCTATAATTTTGGCTATAAACAGTTTGATGTGTTACATTTCTTTTCTCCACTAGGGTGCATTCTTACATTTTGCGATTCTTTGGCAATAAATAATATGATCTGTTTGCAGTGATGAACAAATAAAACTTGACTTGTTTTCAAACATAGCCGTTACATTAAATATATAAATATTTTAAAATAACTATATTTAAATAATTACTTGTGAGTAAATAGCTTAATTTTATTCGTTAAATAGTCCTAACAAATGCCACTCTTGATTTCCAAATTCTCTAGATAATTTCACTCGTCACTTTCTGACATCGTGAATTTATCGATAATTTGAAAATCACTCGTGGTATTACTTATGATGATTCTTCAATAGAGATAAAGAGAGAAAAAGAGAGAGAGAGAGAGAGAGAGAGAGAGAGAGAGAGAAGAACTGGAACATAATGTTAAACGCATCAACAAATGTTTTTGGAGAATTTAAAATAAATATTAATGCCAAGAAAATAGAAATTATGGTTATTCAGAAATCAGGACACAAGAGAAAGACTAACTAATATAAAGACTGGTGTCTCGCGTCGTAGCCGAACGGTTTAAGGCATGATATCTTGGTGCAGAGCTACGGGACTTGCGCTGTGATAGTAATGCAGCCCTTACTGAAATGTGAACTACAAAGGGTAGACTGGGGTTTAAAGGGAGGAGAAATTGTATCTGTTTATGAATGCTTTGTAGCTCATAGGTAGAGTGCCAGTTTGAAAAGCTGGAAATCCCGGGTTAAAATCCACGTTCAGGTATACATTTTTCTCTTTAGTTGATTTTGTTCTCATAGGAGGTGTCGATGGATTATAAGGATCTCTTTAGCCCCATCAATGGTCTACTCTGCATAGCGTTGGTACCGCGATCAGAGGAAAACACATTACTCGGATTCTTCACAATGGAAACTCGGACGGACTTAACCAAAGAGAGATGTCGGACGTCCTCGGAAGAGATGGTCTTAGATCTATTAGTGAAGACGGAACAGGCAACTCTTGCCTAAACCAGGAAGTGAAGAAGAAGAAGAAGATATTAAGCCTGAGAGAACATGCTATTTTATGTTCAGATTTAAATATTGGCACGCTAATTATGTGAGGTGTTAAAGAGCGTCCTAAAATAAAGTACGTACTTCTGAATTTTGTCAGGGGATTCTGCAGTAGAAGCCTTGATTGCAAGTCAGAGTGAGGAGTTATGAATGATTAGTAAACGAAAGCGGCAACCGGTGGTTTATTGGTAGACATGCAGCAGGCTTCTAGTTTACACCCCCATCATCCCTTTTCAGTGTTGTATTTCATTTTTTCTACTTCTGCACTGGCCATTCTTGTACGAAGCACTTCGAGCAAAAACTACTTAAGGACACGTGATACTTGAATTGCCTAAGTTTTCGTACTTGAGCGTGCCTTTATCAAGTGAATTAGATAGAGCTACTCTGCTCTATTGAATATGATGACAATCATATTGCTATTACTACTGCTTCTAATAAATAATAATAATAATAATAATAATAATAATAATAATAATAATAATAATAATAATTTTTTTTATTATTCCGGCTTTTACAATGAATATACATTTTTCCAGTACCCATTTTCACAGTTAACTACACATTTGTTTCAACACATTTTTCCATTCCTGTCTGTTCATCCATATATCTTCTTCTATTTCCCATTCCCTCTTAGTTTCATTGATTCCCTGAATCCACGTAATAGTTGGTCTACCCTTCTTTTTCCTTCCCTGTGGTTCCCAAGTCCACCGCTGTGGTCATGAGGTAGCGTGCTGCCTTGTCACGCAGCGGGCCCGGTTTCGATCCCCGGTCGGGGCAGTTTTTCGGGGTGAGGTTTTTATCGGGGTTTTTCCTCACCTGTAACACAAATGTCAGGAAAACTTTAAGGCCCAAACGGTCCCCGAAATCATATGGCCATCAACATCATCCTTATCCTTATCATAATCATAATCATCATCATCCTTCACCGGTGTGGAAAGCAACGGGAAGCTACCACACCTACAATTCCCTAGTAAAGCAGCAAGCATAGCATGAAAATGCTATGATTGCAGTGAAGGACCTGCCCTCGGGCAGAATAACTATGGATGGATGGATGGTGGTCCCAATCCATGATTATCTTAGATAGTCTTCCTTCTTCCATTCTTCTAATGTGTCCGTACCAATTTAATTGTTTCTTCTTTATAAAATCTAATATTCAATAATGTACCTGCATTTTTTCTTTTATATATGAATTTCTGATTTTATCCTTCCTGGATATTCTTGCAGCACGTCTCCAGTAGTCCATTTCAGTGGCGGGCAATTTTTTATTTTTTATTTGTGCATTTAAAGCCCACACATCAGCTCCATAGGTAATAATGCTTCTGATTATTGTATTAAAAATAGTTTTTTTTTGTTTCTTTGAAGATATGTTTGTCCCATACTATTCTATTTAGGGCAGATATAGCATACTTTCCTATATTGATCCTGTTCTTATATCTGTTTCTTGTTTTCCATCTTTAGTAATTTTAATTTCCAAATACTTATAATAATAATAATAATAATAATAATAATAATAATAATAATAATAATAATAATAATATGGTTCACTATTTGGATCCTTGTGGATCCGTTATGGTCTCATGCCAGAATATTATTATACAAAAATGAGAGTGAACTGCATGGTCTTTATAGGAAGCCAGATGTAATAAGAACAGTTAAGTGTCCTAGACTGCGATGGGCAGGACATATGGCACGAATGGGGAATGAAAAAACGTGCATGGAATCTTCAATGTTAAAAAGGAGGAGCTTGATTTTAAAGTCTTCTTCTTTTTAATCATAATTTGTAAGATTTTTCATTCTGTTTATTTCCAAAATAACTCCTCGGAGGAAGACGTATTGGATGTGCATTCACTGTCTCTCCATTTCTTGGCTGGTCTTACTCTTATTCTTCCCCCGTCCATTGGTCTATCTTGTTGAGCTCTTTTTGCAAGTCGGTTGTCTTCCATTCTTTCTATATGACATTTGTCCCTAATTTCTGTGTTGTGTATTTTATCATCATTATCATCATCAACATCATCATCATCAGGTATCATGGCAGCTGCCGCCGTCTTTCGGAAACCAAACGCCATTAATCTCTGTCCATTCCTTGATCTTCCTCCAATCCTCTGATATTCATAGCCGCTTGTACTCATTCTATCCAAGTTTTCTTCGGTCTTCCTCTCTTCCTCTTTTCTATTGGGATTCATTCCATAACAATTTTAGGCAATCTTTGCTCTGGCATTCTTTTGGCATGGCCATACCACTGTAATCTTTTCTTTCCTATAATGTCTATGATGTCTGGCTCTTATTGTACACCCATAATTCCCTTATTTCATTATTTCGTATTCTATCCGTTCTAGATTTTCCAGCTGATTTTCTTATAACATCCATCCATTTCTGTACTTAAAATTATTTTCATTTAATCAAATAATGAATTAAAATAATGATTTTAAAGTGATAAAGAGGAGCACACAACTAAAATTTTACAAAATGATGGCAGTGCCTGTCTTAACATATGCAAGTGAAAATTGGACTCTTAACCGCTCAGACAGAAGGAAAATAGAAACTGCAGAAATGAAGTTCCTACGTTCAGTAGTGGGTGTGACAATTTTGGACAAGAAAAGAAGTGAGGATATTAGGAAGGACTTAAATATTTTTAATTTAACAAATAGAATTGACAACATGAGAAACAACTGGTATGAACATGTCAAGAGAAAAGCCTACAGATAGAATCCCTCAGCTGTTACAAAAGTACAAACCAATAGGACATAGAAATGTTGGATGCCCATTTACTAGATGGGAGGATTCATTAAATCCCACTTGATGTGAAAACAGGTCCAAAGGCCTAATTTCATGAAGCAGAAGAGAAGAAGAAGAAAGTGATAAAATTAAATTGATAAAATCGAGGTGAAAAACGACTGTGATTGGTTGTAAATCAAAATTTATTGAAACGTGATTGGTCATTAACTCCAATTTGGGGCATGAATTAAATAGTCTAGCTAAACATATGTATTGAAACAATTCTGAAGTCTGCAATCAGATAAACGATGACGAAGTGAAAAGCAGCATAAACGAAACGTATGACATTTTTGCACTAAACAATCAACTGCTGGGAAACAGCCCTACAGTTTTATTACAGGGCGCACCCGGGTGTGCTGAACAATGTTTATAACCTGTGAGGGTGTCGGTTGAGAAACCTTTTGTGGGTAATAGCACTACGACATTAAAGTCAGGATGGGAGGTGCTCACAGTTCGAGGGTTTAAAAATATATAACCCCCAGATTCCCTTTTCTCTGATGCAACAAGTTAACAGCAGATAACACCAGTTTCACTTTTACATTGCAATAATGTATTATTCCAGTACTGCGGATCGAAACGAAGGTCATCGAATGAAAACGAACGTTTCAATCAGCCTACGTAATTATTTACTTCTGTCAACACGTAATCTATCATAAGCTATTACTAGATATCCGTGAAATTCGCGAGTTGCGATAACGCGAAATGCTCTAATTTTGTCATTTTCTTGTAACATTACTTAACTCCATTTCCATAACCTTAAAAAAAAGCATTTATGAATCGCGAAATAACGCTAAATAAGACCGACATTTAAAATGTTCAATGAATTCCGGAGATGTTTTGTTCTATTAGCGAAATTTTCATAAGTATATACAGTATATAACTGCTATTATCCAGTTACATTATATGGATGCGAAACATGGAATCTTACTATCCATCCATCCATAGTAATTCTGCCCGAAGGCAGGTCGTTCGCTGTAATCATAGCATTTTCATGCTATGCCTTCAGCTTTACTAGGGAATTGTAGGTGTGGTAGCTTCCCATTGCTTTCCACACCGGTGAAGGATGATGATGATGATGGCCATATGATTCCGGGGACCGTTTGGGCTTTAAAGTTTTCCTGACATTTGTCTTACAGGTGAGGAAAACCACCGATAGAAACCTCACCCAGAAAAACTGCCCCGACCGGGGATCGAACCCGGACACGCTGCGTGACAAGGCAGCACGCTACCTCGAGACCACAGCGGTGGACATAATCTTACTATAAGAGAGGAAAAATGAATACAAGTATTTGAGAATAAGTTATATTTTTTTAACCACAGAGAGACGAATAGGCAGCTGAATGGAGAAGATTTCTTATTAGTGAGCTAACAGGCAATAATCTAAAAGGTTACCTTAAAAGCCAATATCCTTTATTTTGTTGATTTTAAGATTTAGTTTCTTTTTTTTTGAACGTGCCATCTCTGATTCTGATGTTCTCGGGTTCAAACCCGGGAGGCGCCTAGAAAGGTGAGAGCCTTAACCCCATACTGTCGTAAGTGTTACTTACTTACTCACTGGCACTATCAAACCCGTATGTTCATGGCCGCGCGGACATAAGCTCTCCATACATCCCTATCCTGAGCTAATGCTTTCCACTCATTTCCTGTATAATCTACTTCCCTCAAATCATAGTTCATGTTATTCTCCCATCTCATTCTTGGTCTACCAACTGGGCGTTTTCCCTGTGACTTTCCTACAAGAAGCTTCCATGCAAGTCTTTCATTCCCCATACGTGCAACATGTCCTGCCCATCGCAGTCTACGAGACTTAACTGTTATTATATCTGGCTTCCTATAAAGACCATGTAGTTCATTGTTGTGTAGTCTTCTCCATTCACCTGTCTGTTCATCTCTCTTTGGTCCAAAAATTTTCCTAAGTACTTTATTCTCAAAAAGTGTTTCTTAAGTTATATAGATACTATGGTGATTGTGAAATCCTTAAATAAATTATTATTTATAATTGAAATTCAATATTTTTACAATGAAAATGTAATGTTTTAAGTAAACTATATAAATTAAGAAATATGAATGGAATTAAACCTGGGAACACTTTACTTATATACTGTATAATAATTTTCCTAAAAAAATCAAGCGTAGCAAAAAAGAAAAAAAATAAATAAAATAATTAATTAATTTCATGATTATGTTACATAAAGACGTAATTCAAATTTGCCTGCCACGTTTAGTCACTTTGGTCGTAAAACGCGTTTAATTACTTATGTTCCCAGATGTGAAGGCAAACCGCAAAGTGAAGGGGTCGAAAGGTCATGACAGAGGTCAAGAGTTGTACGCCTATTACTTGTAAATCAACTTATACTTGTCTAAAATGTCAACAATACACATGTGCTCTTTAATAACATGCAGTTATCACGTACAGACCACCGCTGTGGCCTACAGCTGTGAATTTTAACCCGGGGTTCGCGTTGATTTCTGTGAGGGCAATTAAAATTGTTTTGGTGAAGCATAAAAAATAATGGAAACTATTTCTGTCAAATATAATTTAATTCGTATTTAAAAAATAGGAACTATAGGTGATCAAGACATTCAGTACCTGGATTAAATTTTCATTGAAATGAGTAACAGACGCTAGTGCTGGGGGTAAAGGCGGCCTTCACACAGGGCTGACAACCCGGCTGACATCAAGTGCCGACTGTCCAGAAAAAGTGGGAGCCTTAACCTTCTACTATCCCAAGGGCCTCCTGAAGCCTGTAGTGGGATCATTTACCTTTAACGTCGAATCTCTTAGCCCTGAGAACATTCTGACTGGGTTGCCAAGTATCCTAACTCTAGGGCGAGAGAACTCAAAACTTAACAGGTAGAAAAGAAAAAAAGATATAGCATTGGAAATTTAATCTGTTTCATGGTCTTATGGGCAGAGTTTCTGATTATAGTTCATTAAGTCCCGGGTTCGATTCCCGCTCACACCAAAGGAATATTTTTAAAGGTATTATTTCCATGGTCGCACATGGTTTGTCGTTATCGATTGGACAGTTCGGCTATCTCTTTGGAGCTTGTAAGTATTTTGAAGTGTCCCCTGAGTACGCTACTAACGTTTTGCGGGGTTAGTCCTTTGGAGGGACTGCCTCCTTAAAGCTTTTGGGCTTGCTTCCTTGTGTTTTATACCCACAAGGAGAATTGCCTCTTCTGCCTTCTAAAAGTACAGGAATTAAACATAACAATAGAGAAATACAGAACAAACTGGAAAGAACACTTGGCAAGGATAACTGAGAATAGAATACCAAAACCAAAAACAGCATACAACCATTCACCACGAGGAAGAAGAAGTTTGGTAAGACCAAGGAAAAGGTGGAAAGATCAGCAATTTGGAGCCGGAACAGGCTAGTAAATAAGCCTAAACCGTGAAAGAAGAATAAGAAGCACATGGTCTGAAATTTGTGTTAATTTTATGTTGGAGAGTTGTCCTGGCGTCTCATTGTTATTTATCGCCTATGGCCCATCATATCATCGGGGCAACGCAACACCGCCTTCCAAGCGCTCGAACTTCAGAAGAGGGTTACAATTTTGCCAATGCCAGGGAGAATAAAAAGTTGGAAAACGACATTGTAATTAAAGCGGCGATGTATAACAAGCATACAAATAATCATAATATCTTGTTCTCATCACATGAGAATACAATTACAGCTGTCCAGTGCTGAATCTGTAACCAATAAATATTTCACTAAATCATCAATGAATATTCATGAAGAATTTTAATTGCACAAGTAACTTCAACAAGACCTGCCGCTAATGCTTATAATAACATAACGGTGCCATTAAGTGATACACACCCTAACTCACGTGACCTTATAGGCAAATCAGTTAATATAAGCCACAATCTAGATGAAACGTTCGTTCAATGTTTTTCATAAGTAATGCCACAAGTGACTTCCAATTTATCTAGAGGATTTGGAAATCAAGAGTATTATTTGTTAGGACTGTTTAACTCATACCCCAAATGGGAGTCAATGACCAAACACATTTCAATGATTTTTTATTTACAACCAATCACAGTCGTGTTTCGCCTAGAATTTACCAACTAAAGTTTATCATAATAAAAAAGCACCTCCTTTTTAACATTCTGAATATGTCACAGCATTATTTTGCAGTAACTGACTCTCTAAGAAATACGGCTACCAGACTCTATATATAGTGCATGAATGTCAACACATTAGCGCATGCGAGAGTTAATATAAAAACATTTGTAGCAATTGATTATACCACCAAAAAAAGAAACCACTGTTTGCATTTTCTTAAATGTATTTTTTTCCCAGGTAATATTCCAGAAAAATATAATTGTCATATTTACATCATAAGACATCAGAAATGAATTAATATACAGTTTGATGTGTTTCATTTTTTCTCCACTAGAGTGCATTCTTACAATATTGCGTTCCTTTGGCAATAAATAATATGATCTGGTTGCAGTGATGAAGAAAATAAGCAAATGAAGCGTACCAATCGTTTTTCATTTGTTTTCAAACATCGCCGTTTACATAAAATATATAAATATTTTAAAATAACTATAGTTATTTAATGATTTATGAGTAAACAGCTTAATTTTATTCGTCAAATAGACCTAACAAATGCCACTCTTGATTTCCAAATTATCTAGATAAATTCACTCCTCACTTCGTGAGTCGTGAATTTATCGATAATTTGGAAATCACTCGTGGCATTACTTATGATTATTTGACGAATAAAACTAAACTGTTTACTCACAAATCATTATTTAAATATAGTTATTTTAAAATATTTATATATTTAATGTAAATAGCGATGTTCAAAAACAAATGAGAAATGTTTCGTTAGTTTCACTTGTTCTTCCACTGCAACTAGATCATATTATTTATTGTCAAATAAGATCGGAATATTGTAAGAGTGCAACCTAGGGGAGAAAAAATTAAACACATCAAACTGTATATTATAACCAACTTTACAGGATATTATTTTTTTAGGAAACAATTCTGTAAAAATCATTATCGTATGTGTAGTTCGAAGGAATCTATTCGTTATTTGCTATATTCAACGTATTTGTTCGAGAGTCAGTCACTGCAAAATAATGCTCTGACCTGTTCAGAATATGAAAACGGAGGAGCTCTCTTTAATAAGATAAATAGGAGTAGGTAAATTCGAGGTGAAACACGGCTGTCATTGGTTGTAAAACAAAATTTTTAAAATATGATTGGTCATTGACTCTCATTTGGGGCATGAGTTAATAGTCGACGCATTTTTCTTATTCGTTTGTAGTGTTTCATCTATTTTGCTATTTTGCCCCGATGTCCACTAGTCATTTGGTCCTCTTTTATTTCGCCCATTGCATCATCATCAACATCCGGTATCATGGCAGCTGCCGCCGTCTTCCGGAAACCAAACGCCATTCCTCTCTATCCATCCATTGATCTTCCTCCATTCCTCTGATATTCATAGCGCTTGTACCCCTTCTATCCAAGTTTTCTTCGGTCTTCCTCTCTTCCTTCTTTCCATTGGGATCCATTCCACAACAATTTTTGGCAATCTTTGCTCTGGCATCGTTTGACATGACCATACCACTGCAATCTTTCTTTTCTATTATGTCTGTGATGTCCGGCTCCTCTTGTACACCCATAATTTCCATTATTTCTTTATTTCGTATTCTATCCATTCTAGATTTTCCAGCTGATCTTCTGATCTCCATTGCATATTGACTGTTTATTAAATTGTGCTTTACTTTAACCCTTCCATGTCCAATATCCTTTATAGTGGACATGGTTTAAATTTTTATTTCTTCCATTAACCGCTTTACTGATATACATGCAATTCTTTCTATTCACGGACCAAGGTTTGTCATTTCGACAATTTCTGGAGTTCTCTCCTGGCATTGGCGGAATTGTAAACCACTTCTGAGGTTGGGGCACCTGGAAGGCGGGGTTGATAATGATAGTGGTGCGCCAGGAGAGTCCTTAATCCTATACTTAATTTAAGGCGAATATGAATGATGATGATTATGATGGCCATATGATGTTCCGGGACCGTTTGGACTTTAAAGTTTATTAATTGTCTCTAAGGAATTTATGTGCATTATTCATTTGTGTACTCATTGATTTGTTAACACTGTCTCACAGGTGAAGAAAAACCCGAAAAATCCTCACCCATCACACAACTATCAGTTGAAACAGCCATGAAACTTTTTGATTCCAAAGTCCTTCCCATCTTTACGTAGGAAAACAAATAACATGGACTGATTTCACCTAAGGAGACTTAAACACCTTAGAAAAAGTGAAAGCAAGACTCCTAAAAGCGGCAATTTAAGGACCTTTTACTATCCTGAAAATCTTCAGACTTGGCTTAAAGTCCCTCCCAGAGGACTTGCTCTTTGGATTTTTTCCATCCTAAAAAGTTCAACGAACGCGGCTGGGTTTGAACACGCGACCCTCGGAACCAGTGCCAAGGAGCATACCCATTAGTCCACCGCGGCCGATATTATATACATCATTTACAGAAAACGCCGTGAATCTCGGCAACCACTTCAACAAAGCTGAATGACGTTATCGGACTTCAAGGCGATTTTTCCTCCGTGTTGATATCTGAAAACACAATTCTAAAATTATTCCAACTATTACCTGGGTTTGTTTACATATTATATATGAACTATTATAATTGACCAGTCTCATGGTATTGTCGTCAGAGCTTATGACTACTATTCTTGAGATCCCGGATTTGATTGCCTTCAGATCAAAGAAATTTTCTCTTAAAGGGAATGAATTATTCCTGTGGTCGCCCATACACTAGAATTTATGTCAGGTTTAAGGACTTTCTTGGTGCTTAGTTGGTATATTTATCAACTGTCATATCATTGGGGTGACGTAACTCTACCTTCGAGGTGCATCGACCTTAGAAGTGGGTAACATTACGACACTGCTAGAAAATAATACGAGAAATGGCAAAAATACTGGCACTGGATAAAAAAAAAGATTATTATACTTTGTCATATCATCTAAATATTAACATTTATAAAACTTAATTTCGTCTGTGATACATACTTAATACTTAAAACAGGCTTTCCACTTTACAGCAGTTCGCCTTTAATTCTTGCTTTCCAGAGATTCCTATACATGGCCCTCTTAAAAAATAAATATGTTAGAAAAGAGAATCACAAGACAAATATTTGTTCTCCTAAGGGATGAGAACGGAGAATAGAGGAAACTTCACAATGATAATTAGTATCGCTCTCCTAATTTTATCACATTTACTAAGACTAGGAGATTAGAATGCCTAAATCAATTGGAGATCCATAATTTATACCTTTGTCTTATGTTCCGCGCCGTAGCGACGGAGTGGTTAAGGCAGGAAGCCTTGGCGCAGAGCTACGGGACTTGCGCTGGTTCGAGTCTCCATGGGGGAAAGAAATTTTCTCATGGTGTTTCGGCCAGTATGGGACCGGTGCCCACCCAGCATCGTGATGCATTTGGGTAGCTACAATAAGTAGCGGCTCCAGGTTGGAGGAAACCAGCTATAACGGCTGTGGGACTCGACATGCTGACCACATGTCACCCCCTACACTGGCTGATTATCATATACCTCTGTGATTGACACATGTGGATGTGAGGCCAGCAGCCGGCTGGTAGGCTAAGGGCCTTGCAGGCCTGTCGCGCCAGAAGTTTTAATATGTCCACCGCTGTGGTCTCGAGGTAGCGTCCTGCCTTGTCACGCAACGGGCCCGGGTTCGATTCCCGGTCGGGACAGCCTGGGTGAGGTTTTTTTCGGGGTTGTTCCTCACCTGTAAGACAAATGTCAGGAAGCTTAGGACCCAACGGTCCCCGAAAATCATCCGGCCATCATCATCATCATCATCCTTCACCGGTGTGGAAAGAAACGGGAAGCTACCACACCTATAATTCTTAGTAAAGCTGCAAAGCATAGCCTGAAAATGCTATGATTGCAGTGAAAGACCTGCCCTCGGGCAGAATTACTATGGATGGATGGTCTTAATATTTTCCATGTTGAGAAAACCAGCTATAAGGGCTGAACACATGTCATATCCATAATGGATAAAGTAAAATGTACACGAGAATGTACGACCAGCAGCAGCAGGCTAGTAGGCCATGGGCCTTCTAGGCCTGACCTCCTTCATGGTGCGACAAGCCTAGAAGGTCCTTGGCCTACAAGCCGGCCGCTGGCCTCACATCAATATATGTTAATCACATAGGTAGACGATATTCCAGCAAGAGTAGGGGTGACATGTGGTCAGCATGTCGGGTCCCCCAGCCATTATAGCTGGTTTCCTCACCCTTGAGCCGCTACTTATTATAGCTACCCAAATGTCTCACGATGTTGGGGGGCACCGGTCCCATACTGGCAGAAATACCATGAGATAATTTCTTTCCCCATGGTGATCGGAACCAGGGCAGGTCCCGTAGCTCTGCGCCAAGGCATCTGGCCTTAACCACTCGGCTACGGCACGGGACTTTTTGGCCTGTCAGATCATGAAATTATGTTAATATTGTCAGGATTATTGAGATTGATGGGTGATATAGTTTGAATGGGTGGTAGTAGAAGAGCTTTCAACTCAATATGTTCCCATTCCCAATCCAAAATCAAGAGACAATACATTTCTTATTAATTAACAACTTGACAAATTTTGGGAAAATATTTTTGCGAGGTCCAGGCATAGGTGGGAGGATAATATGCGGACTTATCTTGAGTAACTCGATATCGGAGACATTAACGGATTCATTTGGCAATGTATGGGACCAGTGAAGGACTTTATTAATACTTTATTTAATACACAAGTGATCTTCTTGGTGATAAAATATAAAAATATATATGCAGTCAATATGCCCATTTCACCAATTAATGTTTTAAAATGGTCAACAAGTTTCTACAGCCAAGCTGTCATTCTCAAGACCAGATATTGACTCAATATCTGGTCTTGATAATGACAGCTTGGCTGTAGAAACTTGTTGACCATTTTAAAACATTAATTGATGAAATAGACATATTGACTGCATATATATTTTTATTAATACTATTTAACTCATGCCCCAAATGGGAGTTAATGACCAATCGCGTTTCAACGTATTTTGATTTACAACCAATCACAGTCGTGTTTCACCTGGAATTTATCAAATAAGTTTATCATATTAAAGAAAGCTCCTCCTTTTTAACATTCTGAATAGGTCAGAGCATTATTCTGCAGTGACTGACTCTCTAACAAATACGGCTACCAGATTGTATATATATAGTGCACGAATGTAAACAGATACTGCTTGCGGGATATAATAGAAAACCATTCGTAGTAATTGATTATACCACAATAAAAAGAAAACTCTTTGCACTTTGTTAAACGTATTATTTCCCAGGAATTTACGTTCCAGAAAAATATAATTTACATCATAGGACATCAGAAATTAATTAATAACCTATAATGTTGGTTATAAACTGTTTGATGTGTTCCATTTTTTCTCCACTAGGGTGCATTCTTACAATATTGGGATTCTTTGACAATAAATAATATTATCTGGTTGGAGTGATGAACAAATAAAACATAACAAACGTTTCTTATTTGATTTCAAACATCGCCGTTTACATTAAATATATAAATATTTTAAAATAACTATATTTAAATAAGGATTTTTTAGTAAACAGCTTAATTTTATTCGTTAAATAGTCCTAACAAATGCCACTCTTGATTTCCAAATTCTCTAGATAAATTCAATCGTCACTTCTTGATTCTTGAATTTATCGATATTTGGAAATCACTCGTGGTACTACTTATGATAAATGGGGCTTTCAAACTAAGGGCAGCATAAGCTGTAGAATTAGTTCCTAGAAAAATTATAGCCTTCATCTTCTTGTATCTTATAAACCCATGTTTCCCTTAACAGAAATTTAGGCGCTCTCCCCCTACAGTGAATAACTTGAACCATACTAATTTAGTTACACTTGTTTTCGTATAGATGTCATTTGAGCGGTCCGTGGTCAGCGTTCCGCCTCATACAGACATCTAGGAAGCCAAGGTAGTACTAGGACACAAAAACAAAATTTATATCAATATACACTGACTATTTAACTCATGCCCCAAATGGGAGTCAATGACCAATCACGTTTCAATGATTTCTGTTTTACAACCAATCAGAATCGTGTTTCACCAAATATTTATCAGTGTTATGATTACCATATTAAAGAAAGCTCCTCCTTACAATATTGCGTTCCTTTGGCAATAAATAGTATGATCTGGTTGCAGTGATGAACAAATGAAGCAGTAGAAGGCGTACCTATCGTTTCTCATTTGTTTTCAAACATCGCCGTTTACATTAAATATATAAATATTTTAAAATAACTATAGTTAAATAATGATTTGTGAGTAAACAGCTTAATTTTATTCGTTAAATAGTCCTAACAAATGCCACTCTTGATTTCCAAATTCTCTAGATAAATTCACTCCTCACTTCGTGAGTCGTGAATTTATCGATAATTTGGAAATCACTCGTGGCATTACTTATGATAATCTGCCACAGTGGTCTAGGCAAGGGGATCAATTCCTTGCAACTGGTACCAAGATTAGTGAACTTTTTAGGATTGAAAAATCAAATAGTCCTGCGGGGTGAATTTCAAGCCGTGGTTGGCAACTCTGAAGATTTTCGGACTCGTAAAACAACCTCAAATGTAATTAGGGCCTCTGAGCAAAATGTAATAGGACTTATAAAATCCACGTAAAAGCTTAGTTGCATATTAGGTGTCTCTTTCAGGCTATGTGCTAATCACTTTTTACTCGCTAATATCTGAAGGGAAATAAGCGTAAATAAATTAGAATGGTTAAGTAACTCCCACAAGGGAGTTCTCCATGTGGGAATACACAGGCACAAACAGACAGAGATATTGTTATAAAAGTGCATCGTGCATGTTTATTGCATCTATCATTCAGCTACTGAATGCCTTAAAAACAGTTCTGTTAACCTTTTTTAACATCAGTAACTGAGTGACTCAGAAAAAAGGCATTAGCTAAGATTCGTCTCCTAAAAAGACAATGTTGAATAACAAAATACCTGCACCATATTGGCTAAATTGAGAACCCAATTAGCCTTCTGTGCAAGCAGAATAATACGTCACTCTCTGCCCGACAAAAGTACTCGCATCAATAATGATTACAAAAAAAAATATGCGGCTCTAGAGGAAATGAGTGCTCTTAGATGTATCGACGTGTGTATTATTTGAATTATCTATAAATGTAATTGTTAAGTTTGCCAATTTGTGTTAATTTTGTTTAATGATGTTACAAACTACAGAGAGGATCTCCCGACCTACGGCCGGGCTAGCGGGAAAGCGTATGCGGCAGCTAAGTTATTCTAGGAGATCATCAATGTGGATTTAGAAGAAACAGGTCTACAATAGATCAGACTTTTGGTATAAGACAAATTTTAGAAAATAAATGGGAATATATTGGAACTGTACATCAATTATATGTAGACTTCAAGAAGGCATGCAATTCAATGGTAAGAGAGATTATATAAAGGCTCTCTGATCTTAGAGTGATCTTCATCAAAGCAAAACCATGTGACCTGCTCGCTTTTCATTGGTTATGGGCACCGAAGTATGATGTAGAAACAATAAGTACGCGAAAAAATAGTTCCCTTCATTAAATTAAAAATGTTATTCTTCGTGAATGAAAATAACAACATTCAAAACATATAAAATATTCTAAAATATACCTAATCAATAATTAAAACTTAAAACAGTTTATTACACATGGATGATGCATTTGAGTCATGCATCAGTCGATTCTGATGCAACAAAATGGCTGAAGGTATCGAGTCTTCTGTTGCAGTGTCGCCATTTAAGAACAAAGTCTGGAAAACCTTTGACTAGTGGTCAAATAACAGTTATTTTTAAATGTAGTTCACAAGTTTAGAGGAAAATCTCACCAGATTTCTTCCCCAATCGACGAACACATGTCTTATATACTTCACACGTGCTCCCTGCCAATGTGACAGTAATTGTGGCGTGAATGGCGGAAGGACATAATTGGCGTTTGTTTATGTTGGGATCACTCTAACAGCGAATGAGATATGTATAGTATCATGATGGAGTTCGGAATTCCTGAAAGGTTAGTTAGACTCGAACGAATGTGTCTAAAGGCACAAAGATTAGGTGCGTGTAGGCAAACAGTTTTCGGATACTAATAACATCGCAATTGGTTGAAGCAAGGAGATGCACTATCTCCTCTACTCAATTTTGTACTAGAGCATGCCACCAAATCAAATTAACGATATTAATAAGCTATTAGTTTATGCTGATGATATAGTCATATTGGACGATAGTGAGGAGATACTAAGGGCCTACACGCACACTATATTGAGTAACACTAAGAAATTCGGACTGAAGTAAATATTAATAAAACTAGAAACATGTTCACACATAGAAATACATTAGGCCTATAAATGAAAATGGACATCTAATGACGAATGAGGAAAATTTTGAAGAAGTGGCTGAATTCAAATATCTATAAAATATAATAATATAAAAGGGATAAGTGCCAATTACAATTTAAAAATTTCAAAGAATAAAACTAAAATTTTAGCATTTAAAGAACATGACACCTTAAGAGCAAAATTAGTAATTGATAATAAAATTTTAGAGCAAGTGAACAGTTTTAAATATGTAGGTTTCGATTTATCATATGTTAAAATTGAAGATATTAGTGACAAAATAAATAAATTTAATCTAATATGCGGCACTATTAAAAGAACCCTTAAAAACACAAGAAGAGAAACAAAAATGAAATTTTATAAAGTAATGGTTGTTCCTGTATTGATGTGTGGATCAGAATGTTGAACAATCACTAAAAGACAAGAACAAAGATTGGAAGCAGCAGAGATGTGATTTTTAAGAAATAGGCCTTTAGGAGGATATATTCTGCTGGATAAAAGAAAATAAATGAAGATATAATAAAATAACTAAATATTTTCAAACTTACAGACCGAATAATTAAATACAGGAACGACTGGAAAGAACATGTTGATAGAATGCCAGAAGGAAGATTTCCAAAATTATTCCTAAATTATAAACCATACGGAAGGAGAAATGTTGGACGCCCGCACAGAAGATGGTCTGAATAATTTTAACAATTCTAGCTTTCATGAAACCGGAACGAGCCAACAGGCTTAATCCCTGGATGACGATGATGTTAAAAGGAATGTGATGCACAAAGAAATTAAACATAGGCACAATTCTGAAAATGCATGTCATTTTATACATGAACTGTTGTCATAGGAACTCCTTAAAAAACATATTAAACTGAAAATATACTTACTTACTTACTTACTCACTGGCACTATCGAACCCGTAGGTTCATGGCCGCGCGGACATAAGCTCTCCATACATCCCTATCCTGACCTAATCCTTTCCAATCATTCCCTGTATAATCTACTTCCCTCAAATCATAGTTAATGTTATTCTCCCACCTCATTCTTGGTCTACCAACAGGGCGTTTTCCCTCTGGCTTTCCTACAAGAAGCTTCCATGCACGTCTTTCATTCCCCATACGTGCAACATGTCCTGCCCATCGCAGTCTACGAGACTTGACTGTTCTTATTATATCAGGCTTCCTATAAAGACAATGTAGTTCATTGTTATGTAGTCTTCTCCATTCACCTGTCTGTTCATCTCTCTTTGGTCCAAAAATCCTCCTAAGTACTTTATTCTCAAATACCTGTAATCTCTTTCCTCCCTTAAAGTAAGAGTCCATGCTTCGCACCCATATAATATAACTGGTAGAATAATAGTTTATATATTTTAAGTTTAACGTTTTTTGAAAGGAGTTGGGACATCAAGAGTCTCTGCAATGCATAATAGCACGCATTTCCAGAATTGAGCCTATGTTTAATTTATTGTGTATCTCATTCCTATTGTGATTATTGTTCCTAGGTATTTGAATTCAGCCACTTCCTCAAAATTTCCCTCATTTGTCATTAGCTGTCCATTTCCATTATATAATGAATTTCTACGTGTGACCATATATTTAGTTTTATTGATATTTACTTCCAGTCCTAAGTTCTTAGTGTTACTCAATAGTGTGTGCGTATTGTCCTTTAGTATCTTTTATATAATAATAATAATAATAATAATAATAATAGCTTTATTTTACCTGGCAGAGTTAAGGCCTTAAGGCCTTGTCTACCACTCAACCAGGTTTAAAAAAAATACAAACAAAAAATAGTCTTAAATCTAAATTACAATATATATATCTATAAATATAAACGATTACAAGTTATGAATACAATACAATTAATATTTATAATGTATTTTGATTTACTCTAAATTTAACGAATTAAATATATATGTACAATATATATAAAAAAAAACAGGAAAAGATTAATGACATAGTATAAATTAAATAAATAGAGAAAAATTAATTATTAGACAACAGGTAACTGTATAAGCGTGACTTAAAAGGTACCAAGTGTGCGGCAACCTCTGATATCTTGAGGAAGGAGATTCCAGGAGCGGGCAGAGGCTACTGTGAAGGAAGTAGAATAGGAGGAAGTGCTATGAAGAGGAATTGTTAGCAGACTGCTATCTTGTGATCTAGTGTCAATATTGTGGTAAGAGGATAACTTCTCAAATCTAGACGCCAGGTAAGTAGGGATGTAGGAATTCAGAAGCTTGAAAAGTAGTGAAAGAGAGTGCAATTTACGTCTGTCAGTAAGACGGAGCCAAGAGAGGTTATTAAAGTGTTCGGAAATATGGTCATAACGGCGGATATTGAAAATGAATCGAACGCAAGCATTATGAACACGCTGCAGTCTCTGCGACAAGTCATAGTTTAGATCATTATATATAATGTCACAATAATCGAAGTGTGGTAACACAAGATTCTGCACAAGGATTTGTTTTAACGAAACTGGGAGAAAATTCTTTAAACGTCTAAGATAATGTATGGATGTGAAACATGGACTCTTACTTTACGGGAGGAGAAAATATTACGAGTATTTGAGAATAAAGTTGTTAAGAAAATTTTGGGACCAAAGGGAGATGAATAGTCAGGTGGGCGAGGAAGACTATTTATCTCTGAGATACATGATCTTTATAGGAAACCAGTTATAATAAGAACAGTTAAGTCTCATAGATTGTGATGGGCAGGACATGTGGCACGAATGGGGATGAAAGAGGTGCATGAAAGCTTCTTGTAGGAAAACCAGAAGGAAAACGCCGAGTTGGTAGACCAAGAATGAGGTGGGAGAATATCATAAATCATGATTTGAGGAAGCAGATTATACAGGAGATGATTTGAAAACATTAGCTGAGGATAGGGATGTGTGGAGAGCTTATGAACCATGAACTTATGAGTTCAATAGAGGCAGTGAATTAATTAGTTATTAGCCGAGTGGTTAAGGTAGGAAGCCTTGGCGCAGAGCTACGGGACTTGCGCTGGTTCGAGTCTCCATGGGGGAAGAAATTTTCTCATGGTATTTCGGCCAGTATGGGACCGGTGCCCACCCAGCATCGTGAGGCAATTGGGTAGCTACAATAAGTAGCGGCTCCAGGTTGAGGAAACAGCTATAACGGCTGGGGGACTCGACATGCTAACCACATGTCACCCCCACACTGGCTGTTGATCATTTACCTCTGTGATTGACACATGTGGATGTGAAGGGCCAGCAGCCGGCTGGTAAAAGGGCAACCGCTGAAAAGTGGAAAGACCCTCAATCAATCGGAATTATTATTATTATTATTATTATTATTATTATTGTCCCATGTCAGGTTGGAAAAGGGTTGGGGAAAAGAAAACAGGTTACAAAAGGCGTGGCTGATAGTACCCTGTAAGGATCCCTGTCTAGGGTTACATTACAAGTACTGTTGCCTTGCAGTTAGGCGTTTGTTCGATAAAGGGCTAAAGGAAGGAAACCTTGATAAAAACCGCCTGGACCTCCAGATTAGGTTCTTGCGATATTCCAGCTCTCTATCCCAGAAAAAATGTACAATGCTAAAAAAAATCTAAAGGAATGAAGACTAAGGAAGAAATTCTTGAAATAATTGAAGAACGAAATTTAGATAGTTTGGACACGTTAAAAGAATGGGAAAATAATTTTGGAATGGAATGCTGAAGGCAGAAGGAGAAGAGGATAACAACGGGAGCAGCGCATGCATGGGATCAGCAGGTGTATGAATAGAGTGGAATTGACAGAAGAAAATGCACAAGACAGGGATTTTTGAAAGAATCAAATTACTTTTGTTTGAATGAAAAATTACTATACTGTAGAAAAAGTGCATACAGCTACGCCAATTAAATAAAAACCTTAAAGGTAAATGCTGTAGTTACATTACGTCACTCACTCATTCCCTCTTCTGATTTTGCTGTCTTCACTCACAACCAGGGAATACAAACAGTGGGAGGCGGACGGTAATACATTAGAAAGACAGCTATTGGTTAATCACAGTGATGGCGGGCGACCTACCGATTGCCAATTCTCCGAGCATGTGCAGACCTAGGTATAAAATTACATTGCCTACCTGAAATAAAATTATTATTATTATAATTATTTATTAACATTATTATTATGTGTTCAACGAGAATATATACCCATCAATAGGAACCTCAAACTCGATGCTATTATTTTGCAGACGATTTAGCTCTTCTGGCACTTTCCGAAAATGATTTGCAACGATCAATTTATAATTTACAAAAAATAGGTGCCAAATTTAATATGGAAATATCAATTAACAAAACTAAAATTATGGCATTTCATGGGAAGGACCCCATACAAAGTAAAACATGTCTCCAGAATAAAATTTTAGAGAGATCTAATCAATTTAAATATCTTGGATATTATCTCTGTACCTGGGATGAAAAGGATATCCTTGAAAAATTACTAGTTATAATAAAAGTTTGGGAATTATTAATCAAGTTATGAAACCATCCCTTGTACAAAAAAAACACCAGATTACGTTTATATAACACTTTGGCTAGACCAGTGTTGACCTATGGTAGTGAAGCATGGACACTAAAAAAACAACATGAAAGCAGAATAACGGCTTGTGAAATGAGATTCATGCGCAGAACAGCGGGTTACACCAGATGGGATCGGAAAAGGAACACCGATATCTTAAAAGAATTGAAGACTACGCCAGTTTTGGAATATATTAAACAGTACCAACTAAATTGGAAACACCATCTAGAAAGAATGAGTTCAAATCGCATTCCCAAAGCTGATTATAATTATATACCAAGAGGACGAAGATCACTGGGCCGTCCTATGAAATGCTGGAGGGAAAATTTTCAATAGGATCGTAACAGGCCTTGGCCTAATACTTGGAAGGAAGAAGAAGAAAGAAGAATATTATGTGATTAAAAAAAAAAATATATCTTCCTCTTATGCAGGCCAATTTCTTTGAAGAAGATTAACTTCTGCATAATTTTAACGTTAGGCCTATGTGTTATAACTTGTATGGAAAAGCTGGGAATCAAACCAAGAACTCCTGGATTAATAAGCTGATAGATTGTTAGAGAAAGTTGAGGGTCAGTTACTAACCATCCTGAGAATGAATAATTCGCGTATCCCCACAGGAAAATGATATAGAATAAATTCATAAAGTATTCATAATGAGAGGCATGTCCTAGGTGGGAGCCAGATGCCATAGCAACCAACCGTGACGTCACTGAGTCGACGACCCCATGTCAAGGTGACGACCTTCTCAATGCCGACAATCTTCCTCTCGGCGAGTCATTTATAATAGGTAATTTCTTTTCTTTCAACCTGGCGGCACTTCCATAAACGAGTTTCAACAAGATTCCTTTCACAAATTACTATTTTTAAGTGCTGGAGTCTTTTATAACTCGTACATTTTAAACATCTTTTCCAATTTTTAGAATTTATTATCATACTATACTCTGACCTGGCTTTAAGCACGGAGCTGCCCTTATCCCACAGGGGAAAAAATATATATTGGCACAAATGAGTGCATAACCATGTTACAATAGGTCATCTATTACAATAGTATGTAACATTGGCATCTTTTAAAAGAAATCTAAATTTATATTTGCTCTAAACTCGACTTCATTATTATCCAGTGTAAGATATATATATATATATATATATATATATATATATATATATATATATTAATTGGTGTTTCCCGTATAATGTATCATATTATTATTATTATTATTATTATTATTATTATTATTATTATCGTATCATTATTGTTATTACCCTATAAAATGTTGTTTGTACATTACATTTACATTGCTACATTTATTGTATCTTTAACTGTTTATAATTAGTATAGTGTATATCTACATTTGTCGAATATTTATTTGTATTTGTGCTGGTTGAGTGGAAGAGAGGGCCTTATGGCCTTAACTCTGCCAGAATAAATAAAGTATTATTATTATTATTATTATTATTATTATTATTATTATTATTATTATTATTATTATTATTATTATATTCCGATAAGACTAGAAAAGAAACCATTTTGAAGTTTTACAAAGTATTGGCAGTTCCATCTCTTATCTCTGGATGTGAAACCCGGACATTAACAAAGGCAGATAGTAAACAAATAGAGGCTGCTGAAATGAAGATGTTGAGAGCAATAGCAGGATACCAAAGGACCGATAAAAATAAAAACGAAGATATAAGAACAGAACTTAATATATTTAATCTCTGTGAAAGAATAAAATATTATAAAAATGCTTATCTTCAGCACGTATTACGAATGAATGAACAGCGCATACCAAGAAGAATGTATAATTATAAACCAAAAGGGAGAAGAATGTTGGGAAGACCCATAATGAGATCGGAACAGACCATTGGGCTTAATCCTTGTTGATGATGATGATATATTACGATGCGAGGTTGGAAAGTGGTTTTTACAGAAGCGAAATGTTTATAAACCGAGCGACAGCGAGGTTTTTAATTTCAGAGATTCTGTAAAACACTTCACAATCGTGCGTTGTACATTATTTTTTACGCGATGTTGTTTTCAAAATAGTAAGTGATATTAATATAATAACATCTTTATCTAAAATTGTAGACTTTCACGGCAGGTATTTTGATTTAAGTATTGTATGTCTTTTGGGCTAAATGGCCGTGGTCTGGTTTTATTAACACTCGACGTTTCGTCTACTACTGCGGTAGACATCCTCAGGAGATGCTGCGTGTCTTTGACCTCATTACTCTTCAAATGTCGGCTGCAGACTGGCTGTGTGTTGGAAATCGTGTGCTTATTTATAGTTGAGTATTGTGTGGTGATGTTTTCATCTATAAATAAAGACACGATTTCAAACACACAGCCAGTCTGCAGCCGACATTTGAAGAGTTAAGAGGTCGAAGAGCACGCAGAATCTCCTGAGGGTTGAGTGTTAATAAAACCAGACCACGGCCATTTAGCCCTAAAGGTATAAAATACATGAATCAATAACATATTTGTTCTTTAGATACAACAGATGAGCTAAAATGTAATTCAGGAAGAATACGTAATGTTAAAAATTTTAAATATTTAGGTTCTATTTTAGATAAAAATGAGAATTCAACTACATAAATTGCAAGAAGAATAACTGATGGAAGAAGAATAATTGGTTTGTTGAACTCATTGCTTTGGAATAGAAATATAATATACAGAACGAAGAAAAATATATTTCAAGTTCTGTTACAAAGCATTTTATTATATGGGTCCGATACCTGGACAGTAAGTAGAAAACAAGCCAGCAAGCTGTTAGCAGTAGAAATGAATTTTTGGAGACGATCGACAAGACTTTCAAGAAGGGATAAGGTCAGAAGCAGCACAAGAAGGGATAAGGTCAGAAACAGCACAATAAGGGAAATTATGCAAGATAAAAATTTGTCCATCGTTTACTGGGCGTTTCTACATTTGTATGTCCTAGTGATCTGTAGAAAAGAATCTGTTTCGGGATTCTGTTGTTATCCATTCTATTTATGTAGTCCTCCCATTCGTATCTGTATTGTGCAATCCTATCTAATCCATCCATAGTAAGGACCTGCCTTCGGTCAGAATTACTATGGATGGATAAGTGTGTAGTTGTATGCATGGTATTTGTTAGATTACTAAAACACTTTGCTGTTTATGTTTTGTTATTTTGAACAATGATAACAAGTTTTTATCATCATCATCATCATCATCATCATAGTACATTCACGAATTTAGGCCATTTGTTGACCTGTTTCGGCCTCAAGAGAAACACCATCCAAAAGTCTTTTGAGTGGACGTCCTGGTCTTCTTCTTCCTGCAGGTTGATATCTTAACATTAGTTTGGGTATTCTGTGATCTTCCATTCGATGAACATGTTTTTATATTTATGAAATTCCAAATACGGACCGTCAGTAGGAATCTAATTATGGAATATCCCATATTTGGATCCCGAAATGTGGTTGATTGAATTCCTGTTTCTTTAATGTGTTAATATTTATTTTTCCGAAAATTACAACGAAAAAACTGGGATAAAGAGAAGGTAGACCTTTTATCTCTTGGATAAAGGAACACATGAGAGCATATAACAGAAATTTAGAATATTCAAAATATGCTAACCACCTATTCCAATTAATCATTGTTTCGATCCAAATTTTGAAATTTTACATATTTGTGATAAGGGTAAGAAGTTAGATCTTTTGGAGGCTGTAGAAATTAATAAATTTAAAAGTAGTAAAAAACTGTTAATTCTCAACTTGACTTGAATGAATCCCCTTTGTTAAATTAAAAAAATTAAATAAATATTGTTGTATTGTTGCTTAGATCAGTTGGAACACAATTCATAATTTGTTAACATGTCTGAAGAAGGTACAGTGTACCGAAACAGCTATCACTGAATTATATAATAAATATGAAAATCAAATAAAGCTACGTTTTATTTTTATTTAATTAATAAAGAGAAGGTGTTTGAAGCTGAACAAATGGTACGAAAAAGAAAAATGGGTTATATGAAATCATCAAAGCATTTTTAAATACGTAGAATGACTTTGTTTCGTCTTCTTCAGAAAACTTAGCTATTCCAAAATGAAAGAGCAATTACCGGTACGACATTAGGAAGAATAACTGTGTTGGATGCACAACTTGACTGTTAGTGGAATACAATTTAAGAACATCCTTAAATAAACCTGAAACGGAAGCAGAACCTGAATCCTCTTGTGGATCTTCCCACTGCTTTCCTGATCACAGCAGTCTGAGCCTTGTAACTCTATCCGACATAAGCCCTACATCTGTAAAAGGGCTCAAACATATAACACGGGAAGAAAAGCTATTGTGTAGATAATAACAACTTCGCCATTTACATGAAATCATACTAACTCATTGGCACTATCGACTCATAGGTTCATGGCCGCGCGGACATAAGCTCTCCATATATCCCTATCCTGAACTAATGTTTTTAAATAATTTCCTGTATAATCTACTTCCCACAAATCATTGTTAATGTTATTCTCCCACCTCATTCTTGGTCTACCAACTGGGCGTTTTCCCTCGGGCTTTCCTACAAGAAGCTTCCATGCACGTCTTTCATTCCCCCAATCGTGTCATATGTCCTATCCATCGCAGACTATTGAGATTTAACTGTTCTTATTATATTTGGTTTCCTATAAGGACCATGCAGTTAACTGTTATGTAGTCTTCTCCATTCACCTGTCTGTTCATCTCTCTTTGGTCCAAAATTTTTCCTCCGATTCAGGGTTTTTCCACTTTTCAGCGGTTGCCCTTTTACCAGCCGGCTGCTGGCCCTTCACATCCACATGTGTCAATCACCGAGGTAGATGATCAACAGCCAGTGTAGGGGTGACATGTGGTTAGCATGTCGAGTCCCCCAGCCGTTATAGCTGGTTCCTCAACCTGGAGCCGCTACTTTATGTAGCTACCCAATTGCCTCACGATGCTGGGTGGGCACCGGTCCCATACTGGCCGAAATACCATGAGAAAATTTCTTCTCCCATGGAGACTCGAACCAGCGAAGTCCCATAGCTCTGCGCCAAGGCTTCCTACCTTAACCACTCGGCTACGGACTTTATTCTCAAATACTCGTATACTCCTTTCCTCCCTTAAAGTAAGAGTCCATGTTTGGCATCCATATAATATAACTGGCAGAATAATAGTTTTATATATTTTAAGTTTAACGTTTTGAACGTAGTTGACACAACAAGAGTCACTGTAATGCATAATAGCACGCATTTCCAGAATTGAGCCTATGTTTAATTTCATTGTGCATCTCATTTCTATTTATGAATATTGTTCCTAGGTATTTGAATTCAGCAACTTCCTTAAAAGTTTCCTCATTTGTCATTAGCTGTCCATTTCCATTATATGATGTATTTCTATATGTGACCAAAAAGGAATAATACAGAAGACTAAAACAACGGAAATTATTTATTACAAAACAGTGTGAGAATAAAACTGAAAGCGAAAGGGAAACCTGCGAAAGAAGAAGAACAAGGAAATTACTGGTAAAATATAGACACTGATAATGACAAAGTTAAACTTGAAAGAGAAAGAAAACCTGATGTTCCAACATGTCCTGATTCTGCGGATGTTGTATCAACAACTTTTCTCTCGAGACAACCAAGAAAAAAGTATAATGTGTAGGTTTGAGCACACAATGATCCAGAGTGCAGATAGTAGTTAGGCCACTATTGATCTGATGTGACAAGTCGGTATTATTAATGTAGGAATGCAAATCATGTGACAGTTAAATATGTGGAGAGGGGGAGCTTCCGTGTCGGGCAGGTGTTGGTGTGCGACTGGGGTCAAAACACCAATTATTATTAAACACCTTCACGCACAATTAACTTACACCATTACCTCTGCAAAATCTCTGCTTATAGCATCAAATTTGTATTCACTTAACGAAAGTTTCACACCCAACAGGACACTGATTTTTCCAAGTCCCCTTATCAGTTTATAAAAAATACAAGAAAATATAAATAAAAAAAGTTATTCATTTAACTTAACACCTTAAAATTCTTCTTAGATCTACTAACAGACATATAAGGTTAGAACGAATGGCGCATTGCTGATATTTTAACCAAAATTATATCCAATTTCTCTCGAACAATTTAAGATTCTCAATTATCTAGGATGTGACATTTAATTTAATTATGATAATGATACAACTAATAAAATAGCAAAATTCCAGTAATAAAACAACAAGAGAGACCCATTGAAATTTTATAAAACATTGGCAGTACCGGTACTGCTCTATGGTCAGAAGCCTGGATACATAAAAAAAACAAGATCTAAGTAGAATAACGGCGGCAGAAATGAAATTTTTTAGATCTGTTAAAGGGTGCACTAAGGAAGACAGAATCAAGAACACAGAAATAAGACAGGAACTTGAAATATTTGCAATAAACTGATAAAATAGATACATATAGACAAAAATAGAAGCAGCACATAGACAGAATGAATGAAAATAGATATCCAAAACCAATAGCAAAATAGAAACCTAAAGGCACCCGACATGTGGGCAGACCTAGAAAGAGATGGGCTGAAGTCGGAACGGGTCAACAGACCTAATCCACGAATGCAGATGATGATGATGACTATTTAAGACACTTTAATGATCGCGGCTACGAGTTCTGGTTTAAATTCATATTTGTTTTTTATATTAATTAAAGTTACATGGAAGGAAAACATGAAGACATTAATGCAAGCAAGAGGGCTAAGCATTGAAGATGCCCAAGATCGTAGGCTTTGTGATGGTTTGGCACGGGAAGACAGCATCAGCTGTAAAAACCCGAAGATAGATAAATTAAAGTTACATTTGTCCTGCGCCGTAGCCGAGTGGTTAAGGTAAGAAGCCTTGGCGCAGAGCTACGGGACATGCGCTGGTTCGAGTCTCCATGAGGGAAGACATTTTCTCATGGAATTTTGGCTAGTATGGGGTGTTGCCCACCCAGAATCGTGAGGTATTTGGGTAGCTACAATAACTAGCGGCTCCAGGTTGAGAAAACCAGCTATAACGGCTGGGGGACTCGACATGCTGACCACATGTCACCCCTACACTGGCTGGATGATCATCTACCTCTGTGATTGCCACATGTGGATGTGAGACCAGCAGCCGGCTGGTAGGCAAAGGAACTTGTAGGCCTGTCGCGCCAGGATTTTTTTCATTGTCAATTTAAGGATAATTAAAACGTATCATGCCCTGGACCGCTCAGCACATCGCAGGACTTGATAAATCTGATTCAAAAAACCATGTTTTGAGGTGAAATTGCCAAGTGTTAATGACATCCTTTTGTAGATAAAGTGAGGGAGATCCAGTTTCTTTTATCTGAAATTTTGTGACCACTTCCTGCGTCCGGCAGTGGTTACTTCCACAGCAAGTAAAACTTAATGGTCCATTACTCCATGACGCAGGATGTGGCAATTCCTTCACAAGTAAATAAACGATTTTATTTTATGTTTAACGCTGGCTTTATGTAAGCTGTAGGGTTAGGTTGCCTAATTCCGTGATAGTTCTTTCCATTTTTATCCTAATGTAACATTTTAGATAATGGTGACAAATTATAAACACAGGAATTGTCCACGAAATGATTTATCGAATTCACTACAAATCGATGTTCAGTTATTCCCAAATGTCTTAGTCTTTTCTCCGACGCAACGATTCCTAAATACGTGATAGTGGTACCCTAAGGCCGTGTGTGAGTTCCTAATTCCGTGATATTAAAATATAAACTTATAAATTAAAAATAAAACTGAACTCGGCGTTTATTAAAGTTGGTAATCAATATTAGAAGTAATATGAGGGCAAATACAAAAATGTTATATCAAACGACATTTAATATTTAGGCATATTTCTCTCTAAAAATAAATTCAACATTTAATAATAATATTAACAATATATATGGAGATATTTTTTTTGTAAGCCCAGTTTCCCTTAACAGAGATTTAGGCGCTCTCCCCCTACACGGAAGAATTTGAACCATACTAATTTAGTTACACTGTTTTCGTATAGATGTCATTTTGAGTGGTCCGTGGTCAGCGTTCCGCCTCATACTGATATCTAGGAAACCAAGGTAGTACTAGGACGGGAAAATTCGGTAAATTTTGCTTAGAGGGCTTTTCATTTAAGCTTAAGGATTTTTAAGAGCCTGAAAATTTTCAGACTCCGGGCCACCTGGCTTAAAGTCCCTCATGGTTGACTTGCTCCTTGGATTTTTCCGTCCTAAAAAATCCATCGCCACCGGCCGGGTTTAAACCCGCGACCCTCGGGACCAGAGACAAGGAGCATAACCACTAGTCCACCGCGGCCGACGAGATAAAACGTCTGCAAACAAATATAGCTAGTAGTCCTACTTTCTAACAAAAAGTTGTCAGTCCAATTGTCAGCTCTGCTTGGTATGATCGCCTTTACCCCAGGCGACTTTATCATAAGAGTGATTTCTAATTTATCTAGAGGTTTGAAATCAAAAGTGGCATTTGTTAGGACTATTTAACGAATAAAATTAAGCTGTATACTCACAAATCATTATTTAACTATAGTTATTTTAAAATATTTATATATTTAATGTAAACGGCGATGTTTGAAAAGGAATTAGACACTTTTTTATGTTTCATTTGTTCATCACTGCAACCAGATCATATTTATTTATTACGAAATAGGATCGCAATATTGTAAAAATGCACCCTAGTGGAGAAAAAATGAAACATTTCAAACTGTTTATAATCAACATTAGGTCTATAGGTTATTAATTAATTTCTGGACATTGAAACAGCTTAAATGAGATACCTTCGGAGGGCTGGAGGATACACACTACTAGACAAAAAAAATTAAGACATCTTAGAAGAATTACACATGGAACCTTTATCATCATCATCATCATCATCATCATCACCACTACAGGAATTAGGCAATTGCCCATTCCGACTTCATAATGTATCAGCCCAACGTCTTCTAGGTCTTCCAACATCACGTCTTCCTCTTGCTTGATAATTTCTTGCTAACAATGGATATTCCATCCATATGATCAATCCATTTCTGTCTGCAATTCGTGACCTTATCCAATAAAGGCTGTACTTTCAATTCTTCTCTTATATCCTCATTTCTTATTATGGAACCTTTAGAAAAAATTTCTGATTATAAGTTCAAGATGGGTGCAACATGTTTAACGAATAGGAGATGACAGGATACGCAAACAAAGGTTAAGCTATCAACCTGCAGGAGAAGATGACCAGGACGTCCATTCAAAAGACTTTTGGATGGTGTTTCTCTTGAGTCCGAATCAGGTCAACAAATGACCTAAATTCGTGAATGCACTATGATGATGAATTCATTTTTCATGTCCTATGATGCAAATATGTCAATGATATTTTTCTGGAACGTTAATAGTTGGGAAATAATACGTTTAAGAAAGTGCAAAACAGTGGATTCTTTTCATTGTAGTATAATCAATTGCTACACATTTTTTTTTGTTATATCCCGCGAGCAGTATCTGGTTACATTCGTGCACTATATATACAATCTGGGAGCCACATGCATTCTAGGATTCTTACACCTTAATATATAAATTGCTATATTCAACGTATTTCATAGAGAGTCAGTCACTGCAAAACAATGCTATGACCTATCAGAATGTTGAAAAGGAGGAGCTTGATTTTAAAGTGACAGAATTAAATTGATAATATCAGGTCAAAAAACGACTGTTATTGGTTATAAATCAAAATTCATTGAAATGTGATTGGTCATTGACTCCCATTCGGGGTATTAGAAAAAATAGTCAATGAAATTTTTAGGTAGGTTTCGATATGACAATATTGATAGTTTTCTTCACTACCTCTCGGCTGCGGATAGGAAATATGAGCATATACTGGTGCTCTAAAATTCCTGTTACAAATTCTAGGACTTGTAGAGGGGACAGACATGATAATATTTAGAATTGGAAACCATAGTTTCCGCGCTACAGCCGTTTGAAAAACATGTTTTTAACGCGACCACTTTTACAAGTAATTTATTATGAGGCGTGACACAGTACATCACTTGTTTTTCAATTCAACTCATTAATAACCAAAGAAACAAAATGAAAACTGAATCATGACTTGCATTAATAATCCCGGATACACCCTCCACAATCAATGTTTGCAATTTTGAAAATTTCCAAAAATGTTGACATTTTTTTGAAAAAAAAAACACCAAGTTTTGGAATACTCGATAGGGAAATTTTCGATTTAGATGAATCGCGAAGCTATTACATGTTGAGACACGTGTCGTACGTTCAGGCAATGCTTGTTTTCAAACGGCAGTAGCACGGAAACGTCAATTTTTCGGGATGATTTCCAATTCTTCTTCTTGTACTTCTTGTAAGACCATGTTTCCCTCAACAGAGATTTAGGCGCTCTCCCCCTACACGGAAGAATTTGAACCATACTAATTTAGTCACACTTGTGTTCGTATAGATGTCATTTGAGTGGTCCGTGGTCAGCGTTCCGCCTCATACTGACATCTAGCAAACCAAGGTATTACTAGAACGGGAAAGTTCGGTAAATTTTGCTTAGAGGCCTTTTCATTCAGGCTTAAGGATCTTTTACGAGCCTGAAAATCTTCAGACTCGGGACCCACGGCTTAAAGTCCCTCCTGGAGGACTTGCTCCTTGGATTTTTCCAGTTCTAAATATTATCAATTCAGTCTCCTCTACAACACCTAGAAGTTTGTAAGGGGAATTTTAGAGCACCCTGTATGTAGTCCTATATGATTGTGTACTTCCTCAGCGTACTATCCACTGATTTATAAAATGAGTTTTTGTTGTAAAATATTAAGTACCGCATAAACACATTAAAACATTTCTAAGTTTATTTTTAGTTTCGGCTTCAAAGTTAATAAACTATTTTAATCTTGGCATCAAGCGTCTCTACAGTATTTATTGCACCCAGTGAAGAGTTTATGACTTGTGCCATTCACACACGATAAGAAGTGCAAAGTTGGCATTTCTCCACGAAGCTATTAATTTTCCACAATTTTGCTATTTCAAGTGACGGTGTGAAGCTATGCACGCGTGATGTTGTGAAAACAAACAGCCAATGGCGCGAGCTGCTTGTTAACAGATGATATTTGCATATTTTTAGGACGTGAAGATGAGTTCTGGCTCCACGTGAGTTAATGAATTCACACTGTCACTCCGTGAGTAATGTCAAACTTCTTATTCATATTTATGCTAGAACGACCCAAGTACTATCACATTACACATTTAAGTTAGAGTTAACAGTTTAGAAACAATAATAATAATAATAATAATAATAATAATATATAATAATAATAATAATAATAATAATACTTTATTTATTCTGGCAGAGTTAAGGCCATAAGGCCCTCTCTTCCACTCAACCAGCACAAATACAAATAAATATTTGACAAATATAGATATACACTATACTAATTATAAACAGTTAAAGATACAATAAATGTAGCAATGTAAATGTCATGTACAAACAACATTTTATAGGGTAATAACAATAATGATACGATAATAATATAATAATAATAATAATAATAATAATAATATAAATATGATACATTATCCGGGAAACACCAATTAATATATATACCTTACACTGGATAATAATGAAATCGAGTTTAGAGCAAATATAAATTTAGATTTCTTTTAAAAGATGCCAATGTCCGGCAGCCCCTTACTTCTTGTGGTAGGGAATTCCAGTTGCGAGAAGTGAAGATGGTATATGACATGGAGTGATGTGATGTCCTATGTTGCGGTATATTAAATAAGAGACTATGTTGTGATCTTGTGTTTAAGTTATGGTTTGAGGATAGATACTGGAAACGGGATGATAAATAATTGGAATCGAGGTATGTAGGATCTTAATAGGAGAGTTAGACAGTGCGATTTTCTTCTCTCTTTTAGATGTAGCCCATGGCAATTCGTGGAATAATGGAGAAATGTGATCGTATTTTCGAACATTAAATATGAATCTGATACACATATTATGGACACGCTGCAGTTTGTCCGACAATCCGTCACTTATGTCAGTTAGTAGAACGTCACAGTAGTCAAAATGCGGCATCACTAAAGTTTGGATTAAAATTCTTTTAAGAGTTGTAGGAAGAAAATGTTTAAGTCGCTTTAGGGAATGCATTATGGAGAAGATCCTTTTAGATGTTTGTTTTACTTGCACATGCCAATTTAAATTAGAATCTAAGTAAAATCCCAAGTTTTTAACGACGTCGGTATAAGGAATTTGTTCATTATCTAATATGACAGCCGGCATATTGCCATTGTTTATGAGGTGTAATAGCCTTGGATGTCCGATAATTATTGCTTGCGTTTTGTTTACATTTAGTTTCAGCCCATATTGTCTGGACCATAAAGATATATGCCTGAGGTCAGTGTTTACTTTGTCAATATATTCATAATTTCGTCAGGCCTAAAGTGTGTGTAAATCTGTAGGTCGTCGGCGCGTAAAGATGATGCTTGCAGTTTTTCACAGAATATAAAACTTTTGAAGAACTGACTAGATTTAAGAGTTCAGAAATAGTAAAGCACCAAACGAATATGTGATAAAGAATGAAATTATGAATAACAGCTTATCTTCTTCACTGTTCCGGCTCCAAATTGCTGCTCTTTCCAACTTAGGTTGGCAGATCTGAATGCACATAATTGTCAACCACGATGAGGGAAGTGAATTACACAGGGAATGATTGGAAAACTAAAACACACTACTTGAAAACATTATTATATGCTGATGACCAGGTAATAATAGCAAATACGGAAGACGAGCTTCAAAGGAATATTTTTAAATTACATAATATATGTGAACAATATAATCTCAAAATATCCATAGAAAAAAACTAAGGTAATGGCATTCCAAGGGAAAAATCAAATCATATTCAAAATAGTAATAGGAAACAAAATCATAAAACAGGTGAACCATCTCAATTATCTAGGATGTGATATTTCATTTAATTATGATAATGATATAACTAATAAAATAGCAAAATTCCAGGTAATATGTGGTACGATAAAACGATCACTAAATAATAAAACAACAAGAGAGACCCAATTGAAATTTTATAAAACATTGGCAGTACCGGTACTGTTCTATGGATCAGAAGCCTGGATACATAAAAAAAAACAAGATCTAAGTAGAATAACGGCGGCAGAAATGAAATTTTTGAGATCTGTTAAAGGGTGCACTAAGGAAGACAGAATCAAGAACACAGAAATAAGACAGGAACTTGAAATATTTGCAATAACTGATAAAATAGATACATATAGACAAAAATGGAAGCAACACATAGACAGAATGAATGAAGATAGATGTCCAAAACAAATAACAAAATACAAACCTAAAGGCACCCGAGATGTGGGCAGACCTAGAAAGAGATGGGCTGAAGTCGGAACGGGTCAACAGACCTAATCCATGAATGCAGATGATGATGATTGGAAAACATTAGCCCAAGATATGGACGTATGGACAGCGGCCATGAACCTCCAGGTTCGATAGTGCCAGTGAATTCGTTAGAATATCAGCATGCCCGCAAATGCCATGAAAACACCCTATCCAAATAAAATAAAACAATTTATAATCTGCCAGAAGAACTGACTGGCATGAATCGACAATGTATTTAAAATATATATCATCTCGTTATTAGATCATTTCTAATTGAATACATTACTATAAAACATAATTTAAGTTATGTGTTGTCGAAGCAATTAAAATATATGTATTAGGAATGTTTTAAGTATATTTTTTGTTGCTCTGCTTCGTTAAGAAAACGTAATTCATTGCGCAAAATGTATGCAAATGTATTCTTTATATTTCGATTGAGCTCGCAATAAACACGCCCTACAGCTTTTAAACGTCATGTACTTGAGATTTTAAATTGTTTTTTCGTTTCAATCAAAGGGGGCTTTGATTCACGAACTTGTATTTAGTAACACCTGTTAACAAATATATTATGTCACTTAAATTAATAGTAATTAATTTAATTTCTGATTTGATCATCATCATCATCATCCTGCCAGGTATTAGTCCTAGAATAACTGTTACGGCATCAGAAAGCTGTTTTCGTGCCATCTTTTCATAGGTCGTCCGACCGAGTGACCGTTTCCCATTTGGACAGTAGTTCATTATTGCCTTGGGGATCCTGGATCTAGCCATTCTTGAGACATGTTCCTTCCAGTTCAGCTGATATCTGGAGATGTAGTCCAGTATTGGTGACACATTAAGTTCTTGAAGGATTTCTATATTTTTCTTTCGGTCCCATTTGGTGTAGCCAGCTGTTCGGCGCATAAATTTCATTTCACAAGCTGTTAGTCTGCTTTCATCTCTCGTCCTTATAGTCCACGCTTCACTCCCATAACATAGGACTGGTCGAGCCATTATTTGATAAAGACGAGTAGAGTTGATTTTTGCATTAATGAAGGTTTTAAAACTCCATTAATGATTCCCATTGATTTGTTGAATTCCACAATTTTCTCTGATAAATCCAAATTTTCAAAAAAGACAGTTTATATCCTAAATAAGTAAACTCATTAACTCTCTCTAAAATTTTGTTATTTAAACAAATTTTGCTTGGTATTGGGGATTTTCCACAAAAGGCCATTATTTGATTATCTGATTTTATTAGATATCAAATACAGCGAAAGTAATATAAATGCTCAGATTTTAATTATAAATTCCTTGTGGCGACCATTGCTGTGTTCTAGGGGTAACATCATTGCTTTTAGACATAACGAATCCGAATTCGATCCCATATCGGGACAAGTTTCCTGAGTGAATTTTTTTTTCTGAGGTCATTACTTACTTGCAAGATAAACCTCGAGAAACTTTAAGGCCCAAATAATCACGGAACACCATCTGACCATCATGCTCATCCACGTCATATTAGCTATGTTTAATATTAATATATAAGTAAATTATATGATTTGTGACGTTATATATAATGATCTAAACTATGACTTGTCGCAGAGACTGCAGCGTGTTCATAATGCTTGCGTTCGATTAATTTTCAATATCCACCGTTATGATCATATTTCCGAACACTTCAATAAAACTTTCTTGGCTCCGTCTTACTGACAGACGTAAACTGCACTCTCTTTCACTTCTTTTCAAGCTTCTGAATTCCTACACTCATTGTTACATGGCGTCCAGATTTGGTAAGTTATCTTCTTACCACAATATTGACACTAGGTCACAAAATAATAGTCCGCTAACAATTCGTCTTCATAGCACTTCCTCTTATTCTATTTCCTTCACAGTATCCTCTGCCCGCTCCTGGAATTTCTTTCCACAAGATATCAGGAGTTGCCGTACACTTGGCACTCTTAAATAATGCTTATGCAGTTACCTGTTGCCTAATAATTATTTTTTCTCAATTTATTTAAATTTATACTATGTCATTAATAATGTTCTCTTTTTTTATATATCTTGTACATATTATATTTAATTCGTCAAATCTAGAATAAATCAAAATACATTATAAATAAGAATTGTATGGTGTATATAACATGTAATCGTTTGTTTATTGTAATTTAGATGTAAGACTATTTTATTGTATTTTTTAAAACCTGGTTGAGTGGCAGACAAGACCTTAACTCTGCCAGGTAAAATAAAGTTATTATTATAAGCTATTGCCATTATTATTATTAAATGTTGGCATTTTTTTGGAGATTGCCATGGGATTGAGATAGTTACTCATCTAGGGAGGACCTCAGCGTCCATGTTTGCTCAAAAAAGTATGTGTGTGAATCAGAGTTTGCAAACTTCTCCCGATAGAATGTGTCCCTATAAGACCCGGGTGGTGTGGAGCTTGTTAAGGTACTTACAAAGAGGTAGGTTTAAATAGGTAAATAATAAATTGGTAAGAGGCACTCGAAATAGCATTAAGTTATAAGTTTATGATTTGTCTTTTATGAGTTCGTTCAGTGATCCTGTCCATATTCTGCATTATTTGTAATGGTATCGCTCACCACTTTTGGTCGCATATCTTGCATTCACACGAATCACTCGGTTGGTGGAATTTTGTATTTTTGCACATTTTGTGATGATATCCGTGTGTTGCTAAACCTATGATTCTGTGCCTTTGTGGTTGGTTACTTCCAGTCCATTCTCTGTTTACCATGGCATCTTTTCCACCGATGTTTTGGTCTTCATTGGTCCCTATGTCCAGTTGGGGTATATTAATAATAAATTGGTAAGAGGCACTCGAAAGAGCATTAAGTTATAAGTTTATGATTTTAAATAGGTAAAGAAAGGAAGAAAGAAAGAAAAATCCTCGTGGCAAGTGGAATTAAAAGAATGACTTGCATCATTTGAGTTTCAAATGTACGATTTTCAAATAAAGCTAGTATTAATTCATATTGATGACGAGATTTGGTCTCTTTTTCACACTTTATAATATACTGTAGAATAAGTGAAATGGAGCAATTTTTCCTTAAGCATTTTTTTAAAGGAGTAAGCTTTAGCGTGATTGGTTAAGACAATACGCTACTAGTCAGAAGGTCTAGATTTAGAATACTAAAATATACCTGGCTTAACTTGGCAAAGAGAGATATGGAGATATAATGGTAGAGCTTTGACCGCTTTCGCCCAGTTACAAAAGAAAGAACCAACCCTGTTGTCAATTTTCGTATTTGCCCTTACTCCTATTAACATCTGGAGAAGAAAAACCGACAACACTGGTGCGAGTGAGAGAGGTAAGTACAGCTGCCTCTTTCTACAATTTCTTGCAAATTTAAGCCAGAGGAATAATAATGGGGTCAGGATTTTTAAACTGCGCTGAGGTAAGTCGCGGGTCAATGGTAGTCCCATATCTTATTAATGAAATTTAAAATATGTTATATTATTATGCCTATATCTACCACTTGCATGTGAAGCCCAGTTACACAGGGTCCGGACACATTTTAAGTTTTGAGAATAATAGCATTCACATTTTCACTCTTGTCACTTTATCAGACCTCATTTGGTTTGGAGAGAGAACTTAGTAAATAAAATTACGATAAAAAAATATAGTCTTAGGAAGAGTAACTGTTTCGACATCGCATCCTCTTCAATGAGTACAACACCAAAAAAAAAAAAATGAAAAATTCTAAACTGCAAAAGTAATCCCACTACAGGCCTTAGAGACCCTTGGGGTAGTACACGGTTAAGGCCCCCCTTTTTCTAGACAATCGACACTTGATATCAGCCGGGTTGTCAACCCTGCGTGACCCCAGAACAATCTTCTGATACTCATTTCAGTGGCTGAGTCGATCCCAGGGCCAAGTGCCGCCAGATGGTTTGGGTCAGTTAAAAAATCCTGACCTCCACCAGAACTCGAACCCTCGACTTTCCAGCTTGTAGCGTATTGCCTTAACTATTACGCTACCGGCGTTCTTGTTTAATTGAAACTGCTAAACAAAACGTGCTGTTAATTACCAGAAATTCAAAGTTAGAATAAATTCACTATTCGTAAATCATTGTTAGTTAAAAAAAAAAAAAAAAGAAACGTATTCCCTTTAATTAAAAGCATATGCGCAGGTCGCTTTGCGCATAATGACGTTCTCTCACAGCCGTAATTGTCCTCAAGAAGTGATGTCCCTAATTATACACCTGTATTCACGACAACACCTCATGTGCTCCCTCCGCGTCTAAAAAAATATATTACTATGCAAACGCGTCATAAATTACTTGCGTCAAAGACTAATTTTTCTTCCCTTGTTTGTTTTTTTATGACTTCTCTTCTTTAAGAGTTTTAACTGATTGTGAAAGGGACAGCTTCTGCTCGTTTAAACGAACACAAAGAGAATTTTTGAAAAGTTGATTTTAACTTAATTGATTTGCTGGTGGGGAAAGTTTGTTATGTGTTTAGGGAATTTTTTGTTTGTCTCCAGTCACCTATGTTAACGACTTAGCGACTTTGTTAAATCCAAGATGGACTTATATGTAATCCCATGTTTAAACTTTTTTTTTTTTTCTCTAAGAATGTTTAAGTTTTACCTTTTTTTATTTTTTGTTGGAATAATTGACTTAACGATGAAATATCGATAGTTGAGTCAGAAGGTAAATAGGATCTGCAAGTATAAGGGTCGGCCCTTAGTAAAGGATATAAAATTGTACACAGGCCTGTTAAACTATCATTGGACCGCATTAGAACTAAGACACAAGGTATCTAATATATAAAAATTTATGTTTGTTTGTTGGTTTGTTTGTTTGTTCGTACTTTATGCGCGGCCATACCGTTGATCCGATTGTGATGGGGCTTTTTGCAAAATGTTCAGGAGATTCCCGGGAAGAGAGTTGTGATACTCAACTCCTACACCCTTAAAAATTGCCCTTCGTAGTGGAAAATGTGAAAAAAAAAGTAGCTTTTTGGTTGCTTAAATGGCTTACGCTGCCTAACCCCATAACAAATACACAAAAGTAATGTGCACAGAATTGAATATCTCAAAAAGCTCTATAAAAAAGTTTGCGACAGCATATGTTTATCTCTTACGCATAACTCACAATAACCATTTTTGTCTTTCATTGATGCCAAGAAGATCGATACAAGTGCATAGATTCCTGTGCAAGCATAGCAGCACATGGCGGATATTCTTTTACGGATAACTCACATTAACGAATTTTGTCTTTTAGCCCATTTATGCTAAGAAGATCGAGATAAGTAGATTCCCCGGCAACACCGGGTAATCACTACGGGGAATCTTAAAATAATTACGATATACATTTATAATTAATTATTTTTCCTTGTACTTGTCAACTAAACATAAAAGCACATTAATTTTCATTTATTTAGGCGTAGCAGCGCACGCCGGGTATTAGCTAGTAGACAATAAAAGTATCGACTTTTTAAAGAAAATACTCCATGCCATACTCCCAACTGTGACCCATATATTCAATGCCTCAATGACTTCAACTTATCCTAAACTTTGGAAAAAAAACTATAGTCAGACCAATCCCTAAATTAAATTACCTGTAACACCAAAACGACTTTAGACCTATCAGCATCCTCCCCGTCCTATCTAAGGCCTTGGAGCGCATTGTTCATGGACAATTAACTGATTACCTTAACACACATGACATACTCGACCCATACCAATCAACTTTTAGGACAGGCCATAGTACGGCAACCGCACCTCTTAAAGTTCCCGAAGATGCGCGGGGAACAATGGACAATGGCAGGGATGGAGGGAATGTTAAAATGTTCCTATATTGTAGGTGATAAGATTATAAAATTTATAAAAGCTCCAGTTGGTTTTATTATCCTTGACTATTTAACTCATGTCGCAAATGGTAGTCAATGACCAATCACGTTGCAATGAATTTTGTTTTACACCAATGACAGTCGTGTTTCACCTCGTTCTTTATCGATTTCTCTTTATCAGCTCCTGCTTTTGTGATAAAGAAAGCTCCTCCTTTTTTAATATTCTGAACAGGTTAGACCATTATTTTTCTCCAACAAATACATTGAATATAGCAAATAATGAATAGATTCAGTGATTTTACTGAGTTGTTTATTCAAAATATAAATGATTAACCTATAATGCTGATTATAATAGTTTGATGTGTTTCATTATTTCTCCACTAGATTGCATTCTTACAATATTGCGATCCTATTTGGCAATAAATAATATGATCGAGTTGCAGTTGATATAGGCTACATAACCTCACATTTCTAATTTGTTTCCAAACATCGCCGTTTACATTAACTATATAAATATTTTAAAACACCGGTAACTATATTCAAATAATTACTTTTTAGTACAGAGTTTAATTTTATTCGTTAAATAGTCCTAACAAATGCCACTCTTGATTTCCAAATTCTCTAGATAAATTCACTCCTCATTTCGTGAGTCGTGAATTTATCGATAATTTGGAAATCACTCGTGGCATTAGTTATGAAAATTATTATTATTAAGGCCACATGACAATATTAACACTCTTGGACTTCAGTAAAACTTTCGACACTGTTGACACTGACATACTAATAGCAAAATTACGTGCTCTGAATCTTTCGGACAATGCTGTTAACTGGCTTGGATCCTACCTTCATGATCGCCAGCAATGTGTAACCAATGCAGAACATTCCTCATCCTGGCTATCACTGAAGGGTGGCGTCCAACAAGGTTCAGTGTTAGGACCACTTCTGTTCTCTATCTATATTAACGACATATCCACTAGACTTACTTATTGTCGACATCACCTATACGCTGACGATTTGCAAATTTACAATCACTCCCATCCTGACGATGTACATGACACAGTAGACAAACTAATAGTGACCTAGTCTCAATTTCCCAATGGTCGAGGAAACATGGATTTAATCTTAAGCTGACAAGACACAGTGCATAATTACAGGACATCGACGAATCCAAAGCATTATAAATTACGAAAATATCCCTACCATTCTCCTAAATGACAAAAACATCCCCTACAGTTCAGTAATAAAAAATCTGGATATCTACATGGACCAACGCCCAGGCTAGAAACCTCAGGCGAATAATACCTGCAAGAAAGTGTTCTCAATTCTTCACTCCCTAAATAGATTTAAAAACTTCCTTCCTACAAAATTAAAACAAATACTTATACAGACTCTTATAATGCCAGACTTCGACTACAGCGACATATTACTGACTAATCTGAAAAATGATATATCTGACAGACTACAGCGTGCTCATAATGCGTGCATTCGATTCAGAATATTAAAAAGGAGGTGCTTTCTTTTTATGATAAACTTTAGTTGGTAAATTTTAGGCGAAACACGACTGTGATTGGTTGTAAATAAATAATAATTGAAATGTGATTGGTCACTCACTCCCATTTGGGGCATGAGTTAAATAGTCTTGTATAATTTCATTATAGAGTCTTTCCTGGCTTTATTTTTCAAAGTTATTTTTAGAGTTCTTGTTATATAATTAAACTTACTTTGTTTATTATTTATATCTAAATCTGTTTCCGCTGTGTATGATATTTCACAACCTTGGAGGTTATATCTTATCACTTGTTCTATTGGTTTATTTTCTAATATTATCTTTGACCGAACTGGATGGGCGCCCTTGAAAGTCATTGTTTTTTATTTTTGTGATGATATTTCCACATTGAATTTTTTAAATATTTCATTTACCATTTTATTTCAAATTTGTTTCGAATACGGGGTTTATAAAGTGTAAGTAATGTGACGTTTCTTACATGGAATGGTCTATAATATAAAACGAGTTAAGATTTACTATAATAAATTACATCACAATTAACCCTATCAGTAATCAAGAACGTAGTTATGCCTATGCGAATGTTGACATTTTAGCAATTCTGAAGGAACGTAAGCCTACTTTATATGCTAAGATGAACAACTCGCTGTAGGGGTAATATTGTTGCTGTCACGTGGCAGTTTTCCAGAAATCCGAAATTTAAAAATCGCTCTAACGACAGCTTTGTTTTCTCGCAACAAAATTGGGTTCATATGAATTAATCGGCCCCGGTGGTCTAGTGGTTATGCTCCTTGCCTCTGGTCCCAAGGGTCGCGGGTTCAAACCCGGCCGGAGTCGATGCATTTTTTTTGGACGGAAAAATCCAAGGAGCAAGTTCTCCGGGAGGGACTTTAAGCCGTGGGTCCCGAGTTTGAAGATCTTCAGGCTCGTAAAAAATCCTTAAGCCTGAATGAAAAGGCCTCTAAGCAAAATTTACCGAATTTTCCCGTCCTAGTACTACCTTGGTTTCCTAGATGCCAGTTTGAGGCGGAATGCCGACCAGGGACCACTCAAAATTACATCTATACGAAAACAAGTGTAACTAAATTAGTATGGTTCAAATTCTTCCCTATAGGGGGAGAGCGCCTAATTCTCTGTAAAGGGAAAACATAGGCTTACAATTACAAAAAAAAATGAATGAATTAACATAAGGAAGTTATTTGTATGCAAAAAAAACCCGGACTATATATTCATCTTGCTGAGGAATTCATTTACTTTTTACAATTCATGCGTGACGGATTTCTATCATTTCTAAGCACTGAGTACTCACACGCGGTGGACTGATGGTTATGCTCCTTGCCTCTTGTCGCGGGTTCAAACCCTGCCGGAGTCGATGGAATTTTTAGGACGGAAAAATCCAAGGAGCAAGTCCTCCGGGAGGGACTTTAAGCCGTGGGTCCCGAGTCAGAAGATTTTCAGGCTCGTAAAAGATCCTTAAGCCTGAATAGAGAGGCCTCTAAGCAAAATTTACTGACTTAAACATCCTAGTAATATCTTAGTTGCCTGCTAGATGTCTCATTGTTGGTGTGTTGACCGCATGCCATCCATGACATCTACGAGTAAATAAGGTAACTAAAAATTAACTTGGTCTAGTAACTCCTTACAAAAGAGAGGCTGTGCCTGAACAATATTCCTATAGGGTAGTTGATAAAGCTACAAATTTGTTAATTAAATAAAAATAAAACGTAGTTTTATTTGATTTTCATATTTATTATATAATTCAGTGACAGCTGTTTCGGTACACTGTACCTTCTTCAGACATGTTAACAAATTATGAATTGTGTTCCAACTGATCTAAGCAACAATACATTTATTTAAATTTAGTTAGATTCTCAACTTGATTTGAATGAATCCCCTTGTTAAATTAATAAATTTAAATAAATATTGTTGTATTGTTGCTTAGATCAGTTGGAACACAATTCATAATTTGTTAACATGTCTGAAGAAGGTACAGTGTACCGAAACAGCTGTCACTGAATTATATAATAAATATGAAAATCAAATAAAACAACGTTTTATTTTTATTTAATTAATAAATATGGATTTTCATCAAGTAAAAACCAACTCAATTGATTATAAAATTTGTTATAGTTCCGGGTATTTTTGTTGTAAGCTAAGCCATTATAGATAGATATAGAATATGCACACGACAATATAATCTATCTATACGTGGCGTGTTGGACGTTCCTGGGAGTAGCGGCGCACAGATTTCAAACTATTGGTTTAGGACACTAAATCAGAAGCATTTCGCGCGTTACTTTAACACACTCTTGCTGTAAACTGTTAATTACTTTCTTCTCTCTTTTTTTAACGACACTAGCTGCCGCTACTCGTGCTACCTGTTACTTCATTCTACTTTGCATACACTGACTTGAGAACACCATAAAAAATTAATCATAATCCTACAGAGTCATAAAACAAAAAATTGCACGATACTCCGCGTGCAAAAATTTACTTCTCCTTGTTAAGGGGTTAATACGTTACTCCAAGACATATTTATTGCTAATTACACGAGAAGCAAGCCAGCTTAAAAAAAAAACTTAACTTACAACTCTATCTTGAAACTTGCATCATTAACTTTCAAATAAAATGAAAACAGAATCTAATTGGCACCGTACAAATGGGACTATGGAAAACACTGTAGACTGTTGGAATACTAGTACAGTCATTAAGTTCTGATAATTTACGCCTGAGGACAGGCACCCACAAGAATCTGAATGTCTCACAAGATGCCGATAGCTTAGGCCCCACCCGTCTACACTTAAATCGATACTAGTAAAATTCATGGTGATTTTCCGTGGAGCGTTATTAGTTCACAGTAATACAATGTACGGTTTAAAACTCTAAATAGTCTACGAACACCTGCCTGTAGGTCCCCGTCTCCTCAACTTAAGTTGATCTCCTTAAACTCTGTAGGCCTTTCGGGACCCTAGTCCCCATTCCATCAGGACAGAATGCCATTAGGTCCGTTTCTTGTTCCACTCGACCCTTGTTGAAGCACTGACTTGGTTGTGAGAATTGTTGTACAGAGGATTGTGTGGACTGACCGGTGTGGAGTCATTGAGAATCACCTGGTCTACCCATGAGCCTTGATTTTTCTCTTAGGATGGCGATTTCCTCCCAGTTATATTTATTCTCGTTGGAATGTTTTCTCTATGTACTATTGTGAGGGTGTTATCGATGTTATGCATATGGTGTCCAGCTTGAATTACATGTTTTGCGTAACTTGATTTTCCTCCATTGTAAATGAAATCTCTGAAATGTTCCTTGAATCTAATGTTGAAGCTTCTGTTAGTTTTCCCAATGTAGAATTTATTGCAGTCTGTACATGTTAATTTGTAGATGTCTTTATTGTCGAATTCATCTATTTCTTCGATGTTGTTGTTTATTAAATTGTTTAATTTGTTGTCAGTCCTGTAGGATATATTAATATTCTTATCGATAACACCCTCACAATAGTACATAGAGAAAACATTCCAACGAGAATAAATATACTGGAGGAAATCGCAATCCTAAGAGAAATCAACAACAACCTGATTCTCAATGAATACACACCTAATCCACACAATCCTCTGTACAAAATTCTCACAACCAAGTCAGTGCTTCAACAAGGGTCAACAAGAACGGACCTAATGCATTCTGCTGATGATGGGACTAGTCCCGAAAGGCCTACAGAGTTTTAAAAGAACTTAAGATGAGGAGACGGACCTACAAGGTAACTATATTATAGTTTTTAACCGTACATTATATTACTGTACACTTAAATAGAATCACATCCTCCCTCAAAATAGTCGCCTTTGGCCGTCATGCATGTTTGCCAACGGTGGTAGGTATAGCTATTGGAAGCACCGCTGAAAGATGTTGGCAGGAAGGTCCCGTATGGCTCCTCTTGTGGCAGTCATGACCTCTTCGGAAGAATGAAATCTACGCCCACGTAGGATTGCTTTCATGCGAGGAAAGAGAAAAAATCATCATGTGTTCATCACGTTGGTCTTGCGACAGGATCCCTGGCACACTGTGCTGGATAAGGTAACACGAGACATGTCCAGGTCATCAGACAGAATTTTGTAACAAGTACCATGGCTGACCCCTACCACTGCTGCCAGATCGTCTACTGATTGGGAGCGGTTTGCATGCACCAACATCACAACTTCTTCGATCTTGCGTTTAGTTCGAATTGTTTGTGGCCGACCAGTCCGCACATCATCTTCCAAACTGTATCTTCCTTGCAAAAAACGTCGAAGCCACTTAAAACACAACACTGCGACTCAATGCGTACTCACCGTAAACTTACTGCATCATTTGAAACGTTTCGACAGCGGTCTTGCCTAATTTCTGACAGAACTTGATGTTGCTCTAACTGTGACATCTCGAGTTCCGACATGCGCATTCAAATCACCGTCACGACCAAAGGCCGTAGTTCTGCTTGCAGTGAATGCACTCAACTGTCTCTTGCTGGGACGAGAGACTAACTGACAAGGTACCATACTACGGCGCCACCTATGCGCTATAGCGTAATACAGCGCCACTATGTGCTCAGTGTCAAAACTTAATGACTGTACCACGTATATACGTTACATGATGATGATTCTTATGTATTACACTTTGGGCAGATTGGGGGGGGGTGTCTCCTTGCCGTGTGTTATTTTAAGAGCTCTAAGAGTCATCTTTTAAGTCTTGTTAGAGGTATCTATTCTCTTCGTTGTAGTGTCATTCTGATAGAGTCTCCAGGGTTCTTTGTTTTATACCAGTTGTGTTGTGATGGTAATTTTCACATTTTGTTAGTCATTGTTTTAGTTTTTGAATAGATCTTTTCTGTTTACGATATTGTAAATTTGCTCCCTTTTTATTTTATAAAATGCTGGCAGTACCATACTGCTCTATGGTTCAGAAGCCTGGATACATAAAAAAACAAGATCTAAGTAGGATAACGGCGGCAGAAATGAAATTTTTGAGATCTGTTAAAGGGTTGCACTAAAGGAAGACAGTATCAAGAACACAGAAATAAGACAGGAACTTGAAATATTTGCAGTAACTGATAAAATGGATACATATAGACAAAAATGAAAGCAACACAAAGACAGAATGAATGAAGATAGATATCCAAAACAAATAACAAAATACAAACCTAAAGGCACCCGAGATGTGGGCAGACCTAGAAAGAGATGGGCTGAAGTCGGAACGGGTCAACAGACCTAATCCATGATTGAAGATGATGATGATGATGCTCCATGTTTCTGCCAAACTGTCTATTTCGTTACCCTTAATACTAACTTAATACTAACTGGAAGTGCATTTCAGATCTTTTAGATATGGTAGTTCTTATAACATCTCCTGGCGCGACAGACCTAGAAGGCCCTTAGTCTACCATCCGGCTGCTTGCCTCACATCCTCATGTGTCAATCACAGAGCCAGTGTGGTCAGCATGTCGAGTCCCCCAGCCGTTATAGCTGCTTTTCTCAACCTGGAACCGCCACTTACTGTAGCTACGCAAACGCCTCACGATGCTGGGTGGGCACCGGTCCCATAGCCGAAATACCATGAGAAAATTTCTTCCCCCATGGATACTCGAACCGGCGCAAGTCCCTTAGCTCTGCGCTTCCTGCCTTAACCACTCGGCTATGGCGCGGGGCAGTTCTTTGAGCTGTTTCAACATGTTTATACCTATTTCCTGTGAACATTCTGGTAGCTCTGGAGATGTTGTATGGAGCTTTCTGTGAGGATCCAGTTATGTGTTGAGTCTGTATTTCTTATGATTTTTAAAGCATCATATATCCCTATCATTATTATGATATTTGCCTTGAGCATAGTTCAAATTGTTTCTTTCTCAGTCCATCCGGGTAATTATATTTTGAGCTCAACATATTTTCAACCACAACTTCAGTTTGCTGATTAAATTTTATCATGTTTTCAAATGGAGTGATTTTGTCGAGTTTTTATTTGAATAGATTTATTTAGCCTGGTGGAGTTAAGGTCATGTGGCCTTCTCTTCCACTCACCAGGACAAACATATGTTACATATAAATACAAAAAATTACAATAATAGTTATACTAAACAATTCATTATCTGTCATATTGAATAATAATGAAAATAATGTCTAATAATACAATGAAATTAAATACAATTAAAATTAAATTAATGATAGAATGAATACAGAGAGGAATAACAGCTCGAATTTACTATACATAAAAAGAAAAGAAAGAAAAAAAAATACAAAGAAAGTAATAAACCACAATGGATTAATCTATCGCTTTTTTATACAAGGCATTAGGTAAATATATTAACGAATCTTAAATCTATTTTTATTAAATAATGAAAGAACGCATTATTAATTTTTAAAAAGTAATATTAGTGAGTTGTTTCTGTTAGTAATTTTATTTTCAATTTGTTTCTGAAAGATGGTTAAGTTTGACAGTCTCTGACATAGGGTGGAAGGGAATTCCATGTTCTAGCAAGAGAAACTGTAAACGATTTCGAATAATAGGTAGTGTGATGAGGAGGGATATAAAGGACACTGCGCTCAAGGGATCGGGTATCTAATTTATGTGTATCAGAGAGTGTATCAGGATTTACACTATTTATTTATTTGTTTGTTAACAAAAAACTATACGATTTCGACATGATGAATAAACGCAACATAAAGAACAAAAATAATAAATTGATAAAAATTAATTGAACAGGTGACAGAATTTAATTGTATGGATATACAGGATCACATCCATCCCTGTCATCTCCGGATGTCGTCGCAGCCTAGTACAGTAAACACCGGACCTGATTCGACCCCTAGTCTGTACAAGTTTCCTGGGTGATGGTTTTTTTACAGACGTTTATCTCACCCGTAACACAAATATCAGGATACTTTAAGGTCCAAACGGTCCCCGAACATAATTTGGCCAACATAATCATCATTACTATATTCGCAATGTTTGGTATGAATGTGTGTGTGTGATTGTGTGTATGGTGTGTTTCGTCTTAATGTTGTATTGCTTCGGAGAAAGCCCCGACATTAAGCTGATCTCTCATTCCGGGAGGCTCTCCATGTCCTCGTGTAGTCAAAAAAGTATGTGTGTGATTTACAGTTTAAAGTCTCTCTCTCCCGACAGGTCATCACACTTTAAGGCTCGGGTGAAAAGTGTAATATAAGAAGAGAAGCTAAAACTGAGATAAAGAAAGAATACAGAATCATTTTTTTAGATATCTTCTTCTTAATCATAATTTGTAGGATTTTCATCCTGTTTATTTCCAAAATCACTCCTCGGAGGAATATGTATTAGATGTGCATCCACTGTCTATCCATCTCTTGGCTGGTCTTCCTCTTGTTCTTCTCCCGTCCATTGGTCTATATTCTTCAGCTCTTTTTACAAGTCGGTTGTCTTCCATTCTTTCTATATGACCCTTCCAATATTTTCGTCTATCTATAATAAATTTGGTTATGCCTTGAATGTGACATTTGTCCCTAATTTCTGTGCTGTGTATTTTATCAAATAATGTTTTCCCCTGAATATTTCTTAAGATCTACATTTCACATGTGCTTATTATTTGTTTAATTTTTGTTGTATCAGCCCTAGTTTCTGCTCCATACACGATAACTGGTCGAACTATCGTTTTGTATATGCTAATTTTGCTTTCTATTGAGATTATATATATATATATTAATTGGTATTTCTCGTATAATTTATCATATTCATACTATTATTATTATTATTATTATTATCATCATTATTATATTATTATTGTATCATTATTGTTATTATCGTATAAAATGTTGTTTGTACATGAAATTTACATTGCTACATTTAATGTATCTTTAACTGTTTATAATTAGTATAGTGTATATCTATATTTGTCAAATATTTATTTGTATTTGTGCTGGTTGAGTGGAAGAGAAGGCCTTATGGCCTTAACTCTGCCAGAATAAATAAAGTATTATTATTATTATTATTATTATTATTATTATTATTATTATTATTATTAAAAACATTCAACAATAGCCAGAGAGTTAAACATCGTAGGCCTACCTATATCTGAATACCTCCAAGAATATAGAAACAATTGGCTAGCCCATATTCAGCGCATGGATCGTCACAAGAATACCAAAACAAATTCTTCACTACATTCCTCGAGGCAGAAGATCTGTGGGTCGACCTTTTCGGAGATGGCGGGAGACCGTAACGGGCCACTGGGCCTAATACTTGAAAGGACGATGATGATGATTAAAAAACATATGTTCGTTGCGCCATACATCCTGATATTTGTGCTGTTTTATCAGCTTGTTTCTTTACTTATCTTATTAAATGTTTAGTGATTGTTATGAATACACCTAAATAGTTAAATTCTGATACTTGTTCTATAATTTATCTTTCCACTTCTAATGTGCATCTTAAAAAATATACAGGTATGCAAATAAATAAAAGTTTGGAAAAATTTTTACAGTTTGTGAACAGTAAGAAGTAATCTATATTTAAAAAGAGACCAAAATAAACAAAGTAAAAATTCTTAAAAATAGCAGATTATAGATTGAAACATGGGTCTGAAATATTGTCGCAAACAAAATTTTGTAAAATAACTGTAACTTCAAATATGCGTTTTCTGAGGTTTGTAGTTCGGTATTCATTAAGGGATCATAAAAGAAATGAAAATACCAAGGAATCAAATAGAAATATACAACTTAAATTTAAAAAAAACATAGAAAATATAAGTAATTGATATCAAATATATCCAAAGATTTGAAAAATGAAATTAAAAGATAGAAGACAAAAATCTAAGGCACGCCAGTGTACAGTACATCATTAATGTGTCATGTATATCCGTTGAGAACGCAACCAGTTGTATAACAATTTCAGGTTATGATTTGATTAAACGGTTAAAAAGATTAACTATTTTCGTTATCCTCGGTTACAGAATGGAGTTGAGAAGACGTCATAGGAGTTGAACGTGCATAAGAAATAGGTTGTATGAATATGAATGCATTCTAACAAACTAGAGAAGTTGATTGTGAAATAATAAGACCCACAGAGACCTCTACGAAATCCCACAACAATTAAAAACGCAATTTTTTGCTAACAGGTAGTTCCAAGACTTGTTTCATTTGATATGCAAGTTTGACAGACTAAACACTATTACAATGCACTATTTTTTGTAGTCATTTACCGTCGTTGAAGGTGCGCCTCAGTTGTTGACTGACAGCAAGATATGATTTTACTAGTTATGTTTGTATGCTACAACGAATCAAGTACCAATCTTCTGGTCCACTATCCCACAGAGAAAAACATATTACTTACTTACTCACTGGCACTATCGAACGCGTAGGTTCATGGCCGTGCGGACATAAGCTCTCCATACATCCCTATCCTGAGCTAATGCTTTCCAATCATTCCCTGTACAATCTACTTCCCTCAAATCATAGTTAATGTTATTCTCCGACTTCATTCTTGGTCTACCAACTGGACGTTTTCCCTCCGGCTTTCCTACAAGAAGCTTCCATGCAAGTCTTTCATTCCCCATACGTGCAACATGTCCTGCCCATCGCAATCTACGAGACTTAACTGTTCTTATTATATTTGGTTTCCTATAAAGACCATGTAGTTCATTGTTATGAAGTCTTCTCCATTCACCTGTCTGTTCATCTCTCTTTGGTCCAAAAATGTTCGTAAGTACTTTATTCTCGAATACTCGTAATCTCCTTTCCTTCCTTAAAGTAAGAGTCCATGTTTCGCACCATATAATATAACTGGTAGAATAATAGTTTTATATATTTTCAGCTTAACGTTTGTTGAAAGGAGTTGGGATATCAAGAGTCTCTGCAATGCATAATAGCATGCATTTCCAGAATTGAGCCTATGTTTAATTTCTTTGTGCATCTCATTCCTATTTGTGATTATTGTTCCTAGGTATTTGAATTCAGCCACTTCCTCAAAATTTCCCACGTTTGTCATTAGCTGTCCATTTCCATTATATAATGTATTTGTACGCCGCTGCGACAGGAATCATTCCTTATTGTCCTTTTTTTTTTTTTTTTTTTGGTCTAACGGGAATTCAATGAAGTTGAAACTAATTTATTTATCTTTATATGGTATATTTTTTTTCACGAATTGTATAGAAATATCCTTACGTTTCCAAGTTGGACAGATTCCGTTTTATGCAAAATAAAAACACTTAAAATTACCATTATTTCGCCGGGACCAATAAATTTGTTCATATTAGACAGATTTTCGCATTATTCACGTTCCAGATTAAACAAGTGTTACTGTATCATTATTATTATTATTATTATTATTATTATTATTATTATTATTATTTACTTACTCACTGGCACTATCGAACCCGTAGGTTCATGGCCGCGCGGACATAAGCTCTCCATACATCCCTATCCTGAGCTAATGCCTTCCAATCATTCCTTGTATAATATACTTTCCTCAAATCATAGTTAATGTTGTTCTCCCACCTCATTCTTGGTCTACCAACTGGGTGTTTTCCCTCTGGCTTTCCTACAAGAAGCTTCCATACACGTCTTTCATTCCCCATACGTGCAACATGTCCTGCCCATCGCAGTCTACGAGACTTAACTGTTCTTATTATATCTGGCTTCCTATAAAGACCATGTAGTTCATTGTTAAGTAGTCTTCTCCATTCACCTGTCTGTTCATCTCTCTTTGGTCCAAAAATTTTCCTAAGTACTTTATTCTCAAATACTCGTAATCTCCTTTCCTCCCTTAAAGTAAGAGTCTATTATTATTATTATTATTATTATTATTATTATTATTATTATTATTATTATTATTATTATTATTATTATTATTATTATTATTATTCAGCATCTTTCTATATAGGCCTACACTGTACTCAGATTTCTCATCCAAATTTTATAGCTTGGTAGAAAGTCATTTAGTCCCGATCATGGACAAAGTGGACGAGAAAAAAAAAGACTCCTGACACCTGCATCCTAAATATTTTGAATATAATTTTAAAAAGCTGCCAACGTATAAAAAATGAACAAAAGAATCTGAGTGACAAGTTAGATAATCCTATGACTAACAAGTGAAGTCAGAAAAAAAATCTACCTGTAACCTTTCCTCACTTTGATTATCACCTTAATTACATATAAAGGTAACAATCTGCATGTTTTCAAAGCAGATGGAACTAACACTTTACATATCAAAATATTAATAGAAGCCAAGTGCAAAAAGATAGCCTCACTTAATCGGTTTGGGCAACCTAAAAAAATTACCCCGTTGAGAAAAGGTGGGGGGGGGGGGGAGAGAGACGGTTAAATATGTGACTTACTCTTGTCTTATTAGCGCGTTGTTTGTATTTGCTAACTCATCCGAGACCAATGATCGCCGACATCTGAACCAGAGAAATAACGGCTCAACGCGCATATTTCAAAATTGATTAAAGACATACTTTGGGTTTTCATTATTTCATTTTGAGATTTTTCCTCATCATTGAGTAATTAACATGAAATTAAAAAAAAATACATAAATGACTACGGACCATCAGTTTGCAACAAACATTCACAAATGTCCCTTAACTCATTCGCCTCAGAAGACGAGATACACTCGCTTATCTCTGCTTGTTATATAATTGGAATAATTTGTACATCCCTTGGCAGGATAATTTTTTGTTAACATTTATGAATAGTAGAGGAATGTATTTTGGCATTTACTCTTATTGTGTGGTTGAACATATACAAAATTATCATAAGTAATACCACGAGTGATTTCCAATTTATCTAGAGAATTTGGAAATCAAGATTAGCATTTGTTAGGACTATTTAACGAATAAAATTAAGCTGTTTACTCACAAATCATTATTTAACTATAGTTATTTTAAAATATTTATATATTTAATGTAAACGGCGATGTTTGAAAACAAATGAGAAGCGATAGGTACGCTTCATCTGCTTCTTTTGTTTATCACTGCAACCAGATCATACTATTTATTGCCAAAACAACGCAATATTATAAGAATGCTCTCTAGTGGAGAAAAAATGAAGCATCAAACTGTATATTAATTCATTTCCGATGTCGTATGATGTAAATATGACAATTATATTTTTCTGGATTGTTACCTGGGAAAAAATACATTTAAGAAAGTGCAAACAGTGGTTTCTTTTTTTGGTGGTATAATCAATTGCTACAAATGTTTTTATATTAACCCCCACATGCGGCATGTGTTAACATTCATGCACTATATATACAATCTGGTAGCCGTATTTCTCGCAGGCTCAGTCACTGCAAAATAATGGTCAGACCTGTTCAGAATATTTAAAAGGAGGAGCCTTCTTTAATATGGTAATTATAACACTGATAAATATTTCGTGAAACACGACTCCGATTGGTTGTAAAGCAGAAATCATTGAAACGTGATTGGCCATTGAGTCCCACTTGGGGCATGAGTTAAATAGTCAGATTAAATGGTTCCAACACGTCCAGAGAATGTCAAATTCCCGTTTACCAAAGATGATTTACCACCTCAACCCTAAAGGCAAAACAGACCTCGGAAGACCCTTCAACCGATGGAAAGATCAGTTTTGTAGTCGCAGAACGGGCATCATCACCCAATACTGCATTCGGAAGAAGAAGAAGAAGAAGAAGAAGAAGAAGATAATTTACGGTGATTTAAATCCGGTTTCTGGAGAAATACTTTGAGCATTTAAACCTGAAGTAAATGAGTTAATTAAATTTCTCCATCGTCCCGCGCCGTAGCCGAGTGGTTAAGGCAGGAAGCCTTGGCACAGAGCTACGGGACTTGCGCTGGTTCGAGTCTCCATGGGGGAAGAAATTTTCTCATGGCATTTCGGCCAGTATGGGACCGGTGCCAACCCAGCATCGTGAGGCATTTGGGTAGCTACAATAAGTAGCGGCTCCAGGTTGAGAAAACCAGCAATATCGGCTGGGGGACTCGACATGCTGACCACGTGTCATCCCTATACTGGCTAATGATCATCTACCTCTGTGATTGACACATGTGGATGTGAGGCCAGCAGCCGGCTGGTAGGCTAAGGGCCTTCTAGGCCTTCGCGCCAGGAAGAGAAAAGTTATCCATCGTTTTTTGTCCTCTGTGTCTTCGTCTATTACACCAAATTTCCTCATTGGATTTTGAATGTTATTCTTCCAGGTTGTTCTTGGTCTTCCTTTTCTGCTCCTTCTTTCAATTTTCCATGCATAGACAGTCTTTGGTAGTCTTCCATCCTGCATTCTTCTTACATGTCCATACCATTTGAGCCTTCTGTGTTAAATCTCATCCGTTATACTTCTTTCTGCATTCATCCATTTTCTAATTTCTGTATTTCTAATTTTTTCCAGTCGAGATTTTCTGGCAGCTCTTCTCCAAAAATCCATTTCAACTGAAGTTATTCTGTTGACATGTTGTTGTGTCATTGTCCAAACTTCCGATCCATATACTTTCTAGTATGGACTTATACATTTGTTTTGTTCTGTTAATTATGTTTTTACTCCGTAGTATAGAGTTTAACATCCCTATGGTTTTTCTTCCATTACTAATCCTTTTTGTTATTTCTTCTATTTCGATTTTCAGAGCATTAAAAATTATCTTATCCTTTAGATGTGCAAAAAAATTATTATTGGCCGATAGCGAGGAGATACTAAAGGACAACACGCACACACTATTCAGTAACACTAAGAAATTAGGACTGGAAGTAAATATCAATAAAACTAAATATATGGTCACACGTAGAAATTCATTAAATAATGGAAATGGACACCTAATGACAAATGAGGGAAATTTTGAGGAAGTGGCTGAATTCAAATACCTAGGAACAATAATCACAAATAGGAATGAGATGCACAAAGAAATTAAACATAGGCTCAATTCTGGAAATGCGTGCTATTATGCATTGCAGAGACTCTTGATGTCCCAACTCCTTTCAAAAAACGTTAAACTGAAAATATATAAAACTGTTATTCTACCACTTATATTATATGGGTGCGAGACATGGAATTTACTTTAAGGGAGGAAGGGAGATTGGAAGTATTTGAGAATAAAGTTCTTAGGAGGATTTTTGGACCAAAGAGAGATGAACAGACAGGTGAATGGAGAAGACTACATAACAATGAACTACTTGGTCTTTATAGGAAGCCAGATATAATAAGAACAGTTAAGTCTCGTAGACTGCGATGGGCAGGACATGTTGCGCGTATGGGGAATGAAAGACGTCCATGGAAGCTTCTTGTAGGAAAGCCAGAGGGAAAACGCCCAGTTGGCAGACCAAGAATGAGGTGGGAGAACACATTAACTATGATTTGAGGGAAGTAGATTGTACAGGGAATGATTGGAAAGCATTAGCTCTGGATAGGGATGTATGGAGAGCTTATGTCCGCGCGGCCATGAACCTACGGGTTCGATAGTGCCAGTGAGTAAGTAAGTAAGTAAGAGCGAAATTTAGAAGAAATGGCTGGATTAAAATATCTGAGAATATTAATTAGGCCTACGAATAGGAATGAGATTGATACGGGACGATTTTCTGGAGAATATATTTTCCATTTTATTCCAAAAACATAAAATTTTCTAGTTTTGTTGCGAAAATTTAAAATTCTTGCCACTAGAGCGATTTTCAAATTTTTGGTTCAGGCGAACCCTCACTCTTATTGGTTCGATTTTGTGTTATGGAACTCTACTCACTTTTATTTGTAATTGATTGCTATATGGCGAGTATGGCTCCGAAGAAATGAAAGTTGTGCCCGCTAGAGCGTTCATCATCATCATCAACAATCACGGATTAGGCCCATGTGGCTTGTTCCGATCTCATACATTCTCATTCAAAAGTTGGATCCATCTCTTATTCGGTCTACCAATATTCCTGCGTCCTTTTGGTTTGTATTTAAGTACAATTTTGGGAATGCGATCACCTTCCATTCTTTCAACATGTTCTTTCCATTTTTTTCTAGACTCTTTTATTCTATCTAAGAGTTTAAAGACATTTAGCTCATTTCTAATATCTTCACTTCTTCTCTTATCTAGAAGTTTGCAACCAGCCGAATTCCGAAGGAATTTCAGCTGCTTCTATGATCTTCTCTTCTCTTTTAGTTAAAACCCAAAATTCACTACCATACAATAGTAAGGGGACTGCCACTACTTTATAAAATTTTAGTTTTGTTTATTTCCCTGTGCTTTTAAATATCCTTTTGATTGTTCCACATATATAATTAAATTTATTAAGCGTTCATATATATGTCCACCGCTGTGGTCTCGAGGTAGCGTGCTGCTTTGTCTTGTAGCGGGCCGGGGTTCGATTCCCGATTGGGACAGGTTCCTGGGTGAGGTTTTTTTTCGGTTTTTCCTCACCTGTAAGACAAATGTCAGCAGGCTTAGGGCGCAACAGTCCCCGAAAATCATTCCGCCATCATCATTATCCTTATCATCATGATCCTTCACCGGTATGGAAAGCAACGGGAAGCTACCACACCTATAATTCCCTAGTAAAGCTGCAAAGCGTAGCATTAAAATGATATGATTGCAGTGAAAGACCTGCCCTCGGGCAGAATTACTAACGATGGATGGATATATATATATATATATATATATATAAACTCCTGGCGCGACAGGCTCAGAAGGCCCTTAGCCTACCATCCGGCTGCTGGCCTCACATCCACATGTCTAATTATATATGTGTATGTGTGTGTGTGTGTGTGTCATTCGATGCCTAATTTGTATGTTGGATGAAGATCCGTACAGGTTTTTTAAACAAATATTTTCTTTACATTCCTACGGAATTCGGTAAAACATACAATTTAAAATCCTAAAATTTATAAAAATTAAAATCTAGATTTCCATAACATTACAAAAATATTTTATTCGCAATACTATAAAATCCCTAGTTGTACATTATATATCCAGCTCCGGAGCCGAAAGGATTAAGGCATGATGCCTTGGTGCACTGCTATGGGACTTGCGCTATTTCGAATCTGCTAGGGAAATAAATTTGTTCATGAAATTCCCTTCCAGTATGGACCGGTGCCCACCCAACATTATAAGGAATTAGGGTAACTACTTTAAGTAGTGGCTCCAAGTTGAAAAAAAAACTATTATAACGGCTGAGGGACCCGAAATACTGATCCATGACACCGCTGTACTGGCTAGATGACTCTAGCTATGTGTTTAACTCATATGTGCAGTGTATGTGAATACAGCAGCTGGCTGGTATGTCAAGGCCCTTCTAGAATCAATATATGTGAATACAGCAGCTGGCTGGTATGTCAAGGCCCTTCTAGAATCAATATATGTGAATACAGCAGCTGGCTGGTATGTCAAGGCCCTTCTAGAATCAATATATGTGAATACAGCAGCTGGCTGGTATGTCAAGGCCCTTCTAGAATCAATATATGTGAATACAGCAGCTGGCTGGTATGTCAAGGCCCTTCTAGAATCAATATATGTGAATACAGCAGCTGGCTGGTGTGTCAAGGCCCTTCTAGAATCAATGTATGTGAATACAGCAGCTGGCTGGTATGTCAAGGCCCTTCTAGAATCAATATATGTGAATACAGCAGCTGGCTGGTGTGTCAAGGCCCTTCTAGAATCAATGTATGTGAATACAGCAGCTGGCTGGTATGTCAAGGCCCTTCTAGAATCAATATATGTGAATACAGCAGCTGGCTGGTGTGTCAAGGCCCTTCTAGAATCAATGTATGTGAATACAGCAGCTGGCTGGTATGTCAAGGCCCTTCTAGAATCAATATTGGAAAGTATGACACACAAGTACGCTTGCGCCACTCTTACGTTGAGTGGGAGTCACTACTGACGAAGTTAATTGGAAGGAGCTCGTGGGTTATGCATAAGTACATCAAGTCAGCGAAGCGTAACCCTCGGCATATCTTACCGGTGCCAACTGATACTTCTCTCTTTTTTTGGTACGTTCGTTTTGACATCAGGATCCCGTAACATTTACCAGATATTTTGCAGATCCATGTTCATCAACACATCAAATAAACTACTTTGTTGATTATTAACCAACTTACTCACTGGCACTATCGAATACATAGGTTAATGGCCGCGCGGACATAAGCTCTCCATACAATCCTATCCTGATCCAATGTTTTCCAATCATCCCCTGTATAATCTACTTCCCTCAAATCATAGTTAATGTTATTCTCCCATCTCATTCTTGGTCTACCAACTGGGCGTATTCCAGGGTTTTCTACAAGAAGCTTCCACGCACTTCTTTCATTCCCCATTCGTGCCATATGTCCTGCCCATCGCATTCTACGAGACTTAACTGTTCTCATTATATATGGCTTCCTATAAAGACCATGTAATTCACTGTTATGCAGTCTTCTCCATTCACCTGTCTGTTCATCTCTCTTTGGTACAAAAATTTTCCTAAGAACTTTATTCTCAAATACTCGTAATTTCCTTTTCTCCCTTAAAGTAAGAGTCCATGTTTCGCATCCATATAATATAACTGGTAGAATTTTTTGAAAGGAGTTGGGAAGTCAAAAGTATCAAAGTTAGAAAGGAAACGTGTTATTATGCATTACAGAGACTTTTGACTTCCCAACTCCTTTTAAAAAACTTTAAACTGAAAAAAATATAAAACTATTATTCTACCAGTTATATTAAATGCATGCGAAACATGGAGGAAAGGAGATTACGAATATTTGAGAATATTGATAATAAAATTGAACTTAACAAAATTACAGAAGAATATGGATTAAAGATATCTACAGAAAAGACAAAAATTATGGCATTTCAAGGTGTAGATCCTGTCAGAAGTAAAATTGTACTGGACAATAACATTTTGGAGCAGGTGAATAATTTTACATATCTAGGATGCAATATCTCATATGAAGAAGAAAAGGATGTAAATGCAAAAATATCTAAATTTTTAAGAATTTTAGGGTTAATAAATTCTATCTTCAAGCCACAGTTAGTCCAAAAGCATTCAAGACTGAAAGTGTATAAAACACTGGCTCGTCCAACTCTTTTGTATGGTAGCGAAGTATGGACGTTGAAACAGAAGGATATACAGAGACTTAGATCTGCTGAAATGAGATATCTTCGGAGGACTGCAGGATACACACTACTAGATCACAAAAAAAAATGAAGACATCTTAGAAGAATTACACATGGAATCTTTAGAAAACAAAATTTCTGATTATAAGTCAAGATGGATGCAACATGTTCATCGAATGGAAGATCACAGAATACCCAAACAAATGTTAAGATATCAACCTGCAGGAAGAAGAAGACCAGGACTTCCACTCAAAAGACTTCTGGATGGTGTTTCTCTTGAGGCCGAAACAGGTCAACAAATGGCCTAAATTCGTGAATGTACTATGATGATGATGATGATGATGATGATGATGATGATGATAATAAAGATCTTAGGACAATTTTTGGACCAAAAACAGATGAACAGACTGGTGAATGGAGAAGACTACATAACAGTGAATTACATGGTCTTTATAGGAAGCCAGATATCATAAGAACAGTTAAGTCCCGTAGACTGCGATGGACATGGACAGGACATGTGGTATGAATGGGGAATGAAAGACGAGCATGGAAACTTCTTGTAGGAAAACCAGAGGGAAAACGCCCTGTTGGTAGACCAAGAATGAGGTGGGAGAATTAACATTAACTATAATTGAGGGAAGTAGATTATACAGAGGATGATTGGAAAACATTAGCTCACGATAGGGATGCATGGAGAGCTTAAGTCCGCGCGGCCATGAACCTACGGGTTCGATAGTGCCAGTGAGTTAGTTATGGGTACTAGATGTAATAAGAATAGTTAAGTGTGATAGACTGCTATGGGCATATATAGCACGAATAGGGAATGAATGAGAGGCATGCAAATTGCTTGTAGGTAAACCTGAAGGAAAGCACCCAATAGATAGGCCAAGAATGAGGAGGGAGAATAACATCAACCGTGATTTGATGGAACTGAATTATACAAGGAGTGATTGGAAAACATGGCTTCGGTTAGGGATGTATGGAAAGCTTATGTCCGCGCAGCCATGAATCTCCTGGTTTGTTAGTGCCAGCGAGTTAGTTACTATTTTCATTCCTCGTTTTATTATCATGTTTAATTTCATATTTTAATTTAATAATCTATCAAAGTGGTTTGAAATAAAATAAGGATATAAATATAACACTGTACCTTTACAAAAAGTTGTGGGAAGCATTGGAAGATATGGCCAATTATCAATGCAATAAAAACTGTATAAAAATGCAGTATCTAAAATTAAATAATCAATTGAGTTGGTATTTACTTGATGAAAATCCATATTTATTAATTAAATAAAAATATAACGTAGTTTTATTTGATTTTCATATTTATTAAGATATAATTCAGTGACAGCTGTTTCGGTACACTGTACCTTCTTCAGACATGTTTAACAAATTATGAATTGTGTTCCAACTACGTTTTATTTTTATTTAATCTAAAATTAAAATTGGAAAATATATATCAAGAAGAAATTAAAGTAACAAATGGCCTTCGTCAAGGTTGTAGCATATCACCAACATTATTTAAGATATTTATACATAAAGCACTGTCAAACTGAAGCAAAAAATGTTCAGGAATGGGCATGGATCAACAGATACAATATATGCACTGTTATTTGCGGATGACCAGATAATAATTTCTCAAGAATATGAAGACATGGAGATTATGTTCAGAAATTTATTGGACGAATACAAAAACTGGGTTTTGAAAATAAATTTAGAAAAAAAAATTATATGGTATTTGGAGCCGAAACCCAAGATTTGATATTAGAAGATGAAAAGGGGTATATTACAGGATGTGAAGAATTTGAGTACTTGGGAGCAAAATTAGATAAAGAAGATAAACAAGAAAGCGATATTAAGATCAGAATAAATAAAGGTAGAGCAATAACTGCAATGATGAATGGAGTCTTGTGAAACAGGCATATAACCAGGAAAAATAAGTTACAAATATATAATTCAATAGTGAGAAGTACTGTCACATATGGAGCTGAAGTTTGGAAATTCGACACAAACTTTGAACAAAAACTTATGTCGATGGAAATTGATTTCTTGAGGAGGGCACCAAGATGTTCAAAATTAGACAAAATAAGAAATACTGTCATAAATGAATATTGGTTATTCAATAGTAGAGTATATACGGTATAAGCAATTAAATTGGTATGGGCACGTACGACAAATGCAAGAAGAAAGATTACCCAGGAAAAATTTTGAATGGTGTCCACCTGGAAGAAGAAGGAGAGGAAGACAGAACGAAACTTGGGGATGCAGTGAAATATGAACTGGGATGAGAAACAAAGGACTGGAGGACATGGATTGGTAGGAGAGAGACGAGTGGAGAAGAAAAATAAAACATTAGGCACAGAAAGATGTGTAAACATTAAAATTCTGTATATAATAAAATATAAATTTCCTATAATCTGGGGGAATTTATAATCTTCGAAAATGAATAATGAATTACACATGGGGAGTGAGCTGGTATTTAAGTGAATAATTGAAACACACCCTCAGGCAGCGAGGGATGGAGTCCCATTTGTTTTGAATCAACACTACACGGTTTGGGAGGGTCCGGGTGAGATTTACAGCCCTCCGGAGCACATGTGTCACTTCCTAGAATCTGTCGGCAGAGGAAGTTACAATGGTGATGGATCGAGTGTCACCTTGTGAGACGAGACCGAATTAGGGAGATATGTTTACATTTCAAACATCGAACAGGGTAGCTAATGTAAGCAAAGCCCAACCAATAAGTCAACTTTATATAAAAACATATTTACAACTTCTGACCTGCCACAAATGTTATTTCAGATTCTTTCAAAACTTGGTTCCTATAGGAATAACAAGAACAGGAGGATGTGAGGATGCCACAGTAGTTTAAGATAAACAGAATTACAAACTCAAAAACTGTATAAACTAAGCGAATTCTTAGCAAGTCGAATTGATGTTCCAATTTTTCTGGTTTACTGAAAATAACTTTCTTTTGTTAATTAAATCATATGTATACAGTTCTGTTAAATATCAATAAAAATAAATATATGATCACTCGTAGAAATACATTATATAATGGAAATGGACAGCTAATGACAAATGAGGGAAGTTTTGAGGAAGTGGCTGAATTCAAATACCTAGGAACAACAGTCACAAATAGGAATGAGATTCACAAAGAAATTAAACATAGACTCAATTCTGGAAATGCGTGCTATTATATATTACAGAGACTCTTGACGTCCCAACTCCTTTCAAAGAACGTTAGACTAAAGATATATAAAACTATTATTCTACCAGTTATATTATATGGTTGCGAAACATGGACTCTTATTTTAAGGGAGGAAAGGAGATTACGAGAATTTGAGAATAAAGTTCTTAGGAAAATAGGAAAATTTTTAGACCAAAGAGAGATGAGCAGACAGGTGAATGGAGAAGACTACATAACAATGAACTACTTGATCCATATTTGATTCGTCTTCCGGGCTTATAGGCCATGATCCGGCTGTCTTCATACCCGACGTTTCGTCTACTGCTGCGGTAGACCTCATCAGGAGATACTGCGTGCTCTCCGTGAACTCAACAGTCGGCTGCAGTCTGGGTTGTAACATTATATTTCCAATAATCATTGAATTCCTTTTACAGAAACTCACCTATGATTCGCCTGTCCTCATTCCTCTTCCCCAATCCATATCTTCCAATTGCACTTCCATCCTGTCCTTCTCCAAGTACATCATTTCAGTCACCCATTAGGACAACACTTACCCCCTTCAGTCTCTCTCTCTCTCTCTCCTCCTCTCTCCTCTCTCTCTCTCCCTCTCTCTTCTCTCTCTCTCCTCTCTCTCTCTCTCAACAATCTTTTCTATCTTGTCATATCTTTCCTTCACTTCTTCATCTGCTAACCCCACTATGAGATATATATATATATATATATATGTGCGGTGGACTAGTGATCATACTCCTTGCCTCTGGTTCCGAAGGTGGCGGGTTCAAACCCGGCCGGAGTCGATGGATTTTTTAGGACGGGAAGATCCAAGGAGCAAGTCCTCCGGGAGGGACTTTAAGCCGTGGGTCCCCGGTCTCAAGATTTTTGAGGCTCGTAAAAGATCCTTAAGGTGTTAATCATATATAATTTTTACCTGGTAAGTCAGTCGTCTTCAACTTGCTGAGGACGACTGACTTACCAGGTAAAAAATTATATAATTAACATCTTATTACATAACCTCAAAGGTGCTTTAATATGAATTTCAAAAGATCCTTAAGCTTGAATAAAGAAGCCTCTAAGCAAAATTTTACAGACCTCAACGTGCTAGTAATACCTTAGTTGCCTGTTAGATGTCTCATTGGGTCGGTGTGTTGACCGCATACCATCTATGAGCAAATAAGTTAACTAAAAATTAACTTGGACCAGTAACTCCTTACAAAGGAGAGAGGCTGTGGCTCAACAATGGGCTACGCCATTATATATATATATATTCATTTATTTATTTATATACGGCACGCCGTAGCGTAGTGGTTAAGGGACTGAGCTACAAGCCGGAGGGGCGAGTGTTCAAGTCCCGTTGGGGTCAGGATTTTTAAACTGACCCAAACCCTCTGGCGGCACTATGACCCTGGGGTCGACTCAGCCTCTAACGGAAATGAGTACCAGACGCTTGTTCTGGGGTAAAGGCGGCCGTCACGCAGGGCTGACAACCCGGCTGACATAAAAGTGCCGATTGTCTAGAAAAAGTGGGAGCCTTAACCTCCTACTACCCCAAGGGCCTCCGGGTCTGTTGTGGGATCACTTTACTTTTAGTTTTACTTTACTTTACAGATTTTTAATGTTTACAAATCTTTCTGTGAATAAAGTTTATTTTTCTTCTGCACTAGTCTCTATCCAACCACTCCATGTCCTCTAATCCTCTTGCTCTCATTCCAGTTCTTATTTCTTGCATCCACGAGTTCCGAGGTCTTCCTTTTCTTCTTTTTCCAGGGGGGCACCATTCCCATGTTTTCCTGGGTAACCTTTCTTCTTGCATTCGTCGTACGCGTCCATATCAATTTAATTGCTTATATCTTATATAATCTACTATTGAATATCTAATATTATTTTTTTCTCTTATGACAATATTTCTTACTTTTTCTAATTTTGAACATCTTGCTGCTCTCCTCAAGAAATCCATTTCCATCGACATAAGTTTGTGTTCTTAGTTTTTGTTGAATTCCCAAACTTCAGCTCCATATGTGACAGTACTTCTCACTATTGAATTATACATTTGTAACTTATTTTTTCTGGTTATATGTCTTGTTGCATAAGACTCCATTCATCATTGCTGTTATTGCTCTACCTTTATTTATTCTGTTCTTAGTATTACTTTCTTGTTTACCATATATATATATATATATATATGCTTACCTTGGTGGCCACTAGATGTCAGTTGGAACGACATCCCGCCACCTCTTGTGTGAATTGAGAATAGTACATATATAAGAAAAATATATGTTTGTGTTGGAATACTTCAGTAGCTTATTATTTGTTAGAGCGCTAAACGTACAGAGTTTAGAGACTCGGGTTCAAATCCTGACTCAAGCATTCATTTTTCTTTTCATATCATATATCGGTTGATTAATGTATTTGACATCGTCCGATTCCTAATAGCCAATTTTGTCGGTCCATCCAATCTCTTCGTTGAAGATGTTTCTCCTTCATGTATAAAGATATTCCCTGACTCCAGGAGGTTTTAGGTCTTCCTCTGCCTCGTCTTCCCTCAGGTTTCGATTCCAAAACACATTTTGGTAACAGATCCTCTTCCATTCGCTGGACATGTCCGTATCTTCTTAATTGCTGAGTTTTAATATATCCTAAAATAGTGTCTTCAATCTTCATTTTCTCCTTTATAATTGAGTTTCTAATTTTTTCTCTTCTTGAAATTCTTGCTGCCGTTCGTATAAAATTCATTTCCGTTGCCATTTCCATGTAATTTGATGCCTAGGATTTAATTAACAAAAGAAATATATATTATGCCATAAACGAGCAAAATCGGATAAATTCAACTTGACGAGGAATATGCTTATTTTACGCAATTCCTCTACACGGACTTTTCTTAATACATTTTCTTATCATTTTGTTAATAAAGCTATACCAAATTCTTTAATCAAAACATCTAAAATGACCAAAATATTATTCACAAATTCTATTATATACCAAAAATATTTTTTTGTCGTCTAATACAGTATTTTTGTGAATGCTTTTACGGTTATTTGGGAAACTTTTAACTCTTTCCACACTGTAACAATAAACATGAACAAATACAGGTAGTGTTAGTACAGCTTCTTGTTACAGATGTCACTTCTCGCATCTCAAGTGCAGCAGACCTTAAAAATTGACACATTCTTGCCTACCAGGTGTGCTTGCCCCAAGTGTTCTGTTTTCTTTCAGTTTCTAAACCACAGCACAAGTTGTTCTTGCAATGTTAGGTTTTTCAACGAGAAACATCAAACATATTCGACATTTCACACAACACACACACACACCCACACACACACACACACACACACACACACACACACATATATATATATATATATACATGATAAGAAAAATAAATGTCTGAACGGGATTTGAACCGAGACCTCTGGGTTGGAACCCCAGCGTGCTATCCATTAACCACCAGGCAAATCCAATTCAAACATTTATCTTTCTTATATATATATATATATATATATATATATCCATCCATTAGTAATTCTACCCGAGGACAGGTCTTTCACTACAATCATAGCATTTTCATGCTATGCTTTGCAGCTTTACTAGGGAATTTACGTATGATAGCTTCCCGTTGCTTTCGCCGGTGAAGGATGATGATGATAATGTGATAATGATAAGGATGATGATGATGATGACCAGTTGATGTTCGGGGACCGTTGGGCCCTAAGCTTCCTGACATTTGTCTTACAGGTGAGGAAAAACCCCGAAAAAACCTCACCGAAGAGCCTGTCCAGACCGTGAATCGAACACTATATATATATATATATATATATGTATTATATTCTCCATTATTACTAGATGTCGCGAGAACTCGGTCTTCACTGCCATCTTGTATTGCTCAATATAAAAAATTTAGTTATATATATAATATATATATATATATATATATATCCCGGTTCAGGCGTTTATTTTTCTTCTCATATCATAGTTGGCCTTCATTGCTAAATGTCAAAATTTAATTATAACATCAAAATAAAGAAGCGTTACTGCTGTAAGTATAGAGTCTGGTACCCCACTGTATTGTGGATAAATTCCGAAAAAAATACACATGTCATATGGAGTCGAATCCGGAACTTTATATAGGTTTATGCTAACAATTTACTGGCTACAGAAATTGACTTTTGTGCACAAAGATATACTTACTTACTTACTCACTGGCACTATCGAACCCGTAGGTTCATGGCCGCGCGGACATAAGCTCTCCACACATCCCTATCCTGAGCTAATGCATTCCAATCATTCCCTGTATAATCTAATTCCCTCAAATCGTAGTTAATGTTGTTCTCCCACCTCATTCTTGGTCTACCAACTGGGCGTTTTCCTTCTGGCTTTCCTACAAGAAGTTTCCATGCACGTCTTTCATTCCCCATACGCGCAACATGTCCTGCCCATCGCAGTCTATGAGACTTAACTGTTCTTATTATATCTGGCTTCCTATAAAAACCATGTAGTTCATTGTTATGTAGTCTTCTCCATTCACCTGTCTGTTCATCTCTCTTTGGTCCAAAAATTTTCCTAAGAACTTTATTCTCAAATACTCGTAATCTCCTTTCCTCCCTTAAAGTAAGAGTCCATGTTTCGCACCCATATAATATAACTGGTAGAATAATAGTTTTATATATTTTCAGTTTAACGTTTTTTGAAAGGAGTTGGGACATCAAGAGTCTCTACAATGCATAATAGCACGCATTTCCAGAATTGAGCCTATGTTTAATTTCTTTGTGCATCTCATTCATATTTGTGATTATTGTTCCTAGGTATTTGAATTCAGCCACTTCCTCAAAATTTCCCTCATTTGTCATTAGCTGTCCATTTCCATTATATCATGAATTTCTACGTGTGACCATATATTCAGTTTTATTGATATTTACTTCCAATCCTAATTTCTTAGTGTTACTCAACAGTGTGTGCGTGTTGGCCTTTAGTATCTCCTCGCTATCGGCCAGTAGTACTACATCATCAGCATAAACTAACAGCTTATTAATACCATTTAGTTGTAAGCCTTCCTCATTCTCTAAAGATTTAATAGCATGCTCTAGTACAAAATTAAATAGTAGAGGAGATAGTGCATCTCCTTGCTTCAACCCATTCTGGATTTCAAAAGTATCCGAAAACTGTTTGCCTACACGCACCCTACTCTTTGTGCCATTTAGACACATTCGTATAAGTCTAACTAACTTTTTAGGAATTCCGAACTCCAGCAGGATACTATATAACTTCTCCCTCTTAATTGAATCATATGCTTTTTTGAAGTCTACATATAGTTCATGTACAGTATCGTTATATTGAAATTTCCTTTCCAAAATCCGTCTTATACTAAAAATCCCATCCGTTGTAGACCTGTTTCTTCTAAATGCACATTGATGATCTCCTAGAATGTCATCAATATTTATCATTATTATTATTATTATTATTATTATTATTATTATTATTATTATTATTATTATTATTATTATTATTATTATAACTGGAAGTTACTAGCTATGACAGTGTCAATATATGACTTGTAATAAATTTCTGGAAATATGGAGAATGTCAACAGAGCACGAGTGGCATGACATCTGGCGATTGTGTCAATATTTACTGAAGCAGCGGCACTAGATTTGCTTCGTCGCCTCCCTCCGGAGAATGTAATCGGATTGCTTGATGTTAACTTTGTCGCTCAGGACTTAATTTTGTTATACTTCATCAGATTACGACAAGAACTTCACTATGTTTATTTTACTATTGCAGAAACATCTCCAGTATTCCAGCAATCAAATAAAGACGTTTATTTTTTATGACTTCACACGCGCGTTTTCATAGTGTGTACATGTAAATAAATAACAACGAATGAATCAGTTAGCGTTTAAATGAATTCTACTCCATGCAACGACAGGCCTAGAGGTTCTACCATCTGGCGGCTACTGGCCTCGCATCCACCTAGTCTATGCCAATCACAGAGTTTTGGGAACATCTCTAGTCAGTATAGGGGTGACATATCACTCTCCTTGTCGACAATCTGATAAACGAAAACGAACTCAACACATGCAACCCCCTCTACCAGATCTTCAGTGAGACACCAGTTTTGAATCCTGCCGATGATGGGACAAGTCCCGGAAGCGCTACAGTTAAATAATCAATTAAGTTCAGGAGACGGACCTTTCAAGTGAATATTCCATAATTTTATATTTTAATTTTGAATAATACCTCAACGGAACACATCATGAATCTTCATCATCATCACTCCAGGGATTAGGCAATTGCCCGTTCCGACTTCATAATGCATCAGCCCAACGTCTTCTAGGTCTTCCAACATCACGCCTTCCTCTTGCTTGATAATTTCTTGCTAACAATGGATATCTCTCCTTACTCATTCCATCCATGTGATCAATCCATTTCTGTCTGTAATTCGTGACTTTATCCAATAAAGGTTGTACTTTCAATTCTTCTCTTATATCCTCATTTTTTATTCTATCAAGTCTTGTACATCCTTTTACTTGTCTTAGGAACCGCATCTCTGCCGTCGGCTATTCTATCCTTCTGTCTTTTCACTGGAGCCCAAGTTTCACATCCATACAATATTGTGGGAACCGCCATAACATTATACATTTTTATCTTGGTTTCTTTTCTAATTTTATTTTTGAATGTTCTCTCCACACACCGTCTAAAATTTATTTATTTTGGAGTCAATATCTCTTTCCACATTGTAGCCAACATCACAGCCCAAATATCATGAATCTTATGAAAGTTAAAAATCATAGTATAAGAATTTTTTTTTTTCTCACAAAAAATATTTTTTCCATACAGGGATCCTTGAAAATTTTAAAACTTGCATATATATATAACTTTATATATATAAATATATATATATATATAAATATATATATATATATATATATGTGTGTGTGTGTGTGTGTGTGTGTGTGTGCGCGCGCGCGCGATCAAAAGGAATACGTTACGTAACAGTTAAATAACCAATTAAGTTGAGGAGACGAACCTTTCAGTTGAATATTCCATAATTTTATATTTTAATTTTGAATAATACCTCAACGGAACACATCATGAATCTTATAAAAGTTGATTATTTAATAGGATGCGTGTGCTGACTTCTGGTATTTCCTAAACCACCGCCTACAGACAAATATTACATGATTACCACATGCTTTCAGAATTACAGAAGTTTGGAAAATATCAAAACGTCGGTGATCCTGTTTTAAATGGAGGAGACAAAACATTAATTTTCTTAGAGTTTGAAAAGAAATTTAAGAAATTCGGACCCGCCCACCACTAGGAGCATTTTGACCACGTCCGGTAGATGTACTTTATGGCAAACAGAAACTCAGCATGACATGCGCTACAAAGCTACCGCTAGAACTACTGCTGGGACCGCTAGAAATGCGACACTAGAAAACATCTGACACCGACAAAGTAATGTCAATCTCTTTTCAAATTCTTAACAATGTAAAAGTAATCCATTACAACAGAGTTTCTCAAATAATGGGTCTCGACCCACTGCAAGTTCTCATGGTAGATCATGAAATTCTGGGATGCGGATATTGACCCTTTTTTTACTTTTATTTCTCCAATATCACCAGTTTGTCAAACGACATATCTGGCATTCCCTCCTGTATTGGAGGGATTGTAATCCAATTCTGAAGTTGGGGCGTCTGGAAGGCAGAATTATTTTACCCCGAAGATATGATGGGTATTAAATAAAATTTAAGCACCAGGAAAGTCATCAAACCTAAACTTAACCCAAATTCCAGACCAAGGGCGACCATAGGAATCATCATCATCATCTGCCCTAGAAAGAGATGGGCTGAAGTCGGAACGAGTCAACAGACCTAATCCATGAATGCAGATGATGATGATGATTCCTATGGTCGCCCTTGGTCTGGAATTTGGGTTAAGTTTCCATAGGAATAATTCCTTTAATTTCTGTGGTCTGAGCGGAAATCGAACCCTGGACTTCATGAAGTAATCAGAAGCTTCTGTTCACAAGACCAAGAAACTGGTCTCAAATAAATATGTTTTGAATTTGTCGTTATTCTTCTTTTAATTAAGGGATTTGAATTTTGTTTAATTACAGTAATTATCGTTAGTGTTGTAACTATGAAATAGCATTGTTATTTTATTCAAACATGGGAACACCCTCATAATTTATAATTTTTTTTGACATACAAGGAAGGTCCACGTTAACCTCCATATTCGGATAAAGTTGACCTCAGAGTCCACCTTAACTTTTAGTCTCTTTTTAAGTTTATTTACTCTATTAATTTATACAGACAGGCACAGATTAATCTGAAAATATTTATGACTGATCGTAATTAAAAAGCGTTGATATTTAATGTTTTGAAAAAAAATTGTTGACTATAACATTCACACGTCTTTCAACAGCAGAAAGCGACTGTCTTTGGGTTTTTACAGATAGCATCCTCATTGATAAAATATACGTATTCGTGTAAAGTGAACCCTGGTGCACGTGGAGGGTCCGCATTAACCGAATTCATTTGTTATGTTTAATTATTTTATACTGCCACCACGTTACATAATATCAAACCGAACCCGTCAGTATTTTAAAACAGCATCTACATAATATATTTGGGAGTTTTTTAACATTCGTAGTATTCAATAGCAGAAATTAAGAATTGATTCTTAGCTTGAAAAACTTTTAAAGCGCTTTTTTTTCATAATATCACAAATAAACCCTTCTTCGCACAAAGAATAAAATAAGGCGGCCTTGAACTCGTCAAAGTTGACGAGGGGAAGAAGTTAAAATTAAAGGAAACATTAACATGGTCCACTCAAACAGAAGGGTCCACATTATCCGAACTTTTATTTTTCCACATTCATCTTCCAAAACCAGATCTTTTGTATTGCATCCTATTAACCTATACTTAGTTTAGTCCAAATTTATCTGCTGGATGAGTGGAAGAGAGGGCCTTATGGCCTTAACTCTGCCAGAATAAATAAAGTATTATTATTATTATTATTATTATTATTATTATTATTATTATTATTATTATTATTATTATTATTATCTTTAACCCTCACTTTTTTATATTTCTCCTTCAGTTCTCTTGTCATATAGGCCTACTCTAAATCTTCGTATTCTTCTCCCATCAGTAGCTGATCATCAGCAAATAACGAATAAACTGTATCTACTACTACATTTTCCCCCATTTTCTCTTTGATCCGAAATTTTTAAAAGAAATATAACAATTTGTTTGTAGTATTTTTAGCGAATTCCAATGGAATGAAGCTACCGAGTTTCAATCAAAACGTCCCAACCTCTTCTTTCAAATGCTACCAAGATTAGCCATGTTGCATAGTTTTGAAAATATAAATATGTGTTTTGTTATACTTATAAACGGAACACGCTGAATATTATTATTATTATTATTATTATTATTATTATTATTATTATTATTATTATTATTATTTATATTTGGGCTGTGATGTTGGCTACAATGTGGAAAGAGATATTGACTCCAAAATAAATAAATTTCAGACGGTGTGTGGAGCAATACAGAGAACATTCAAAAATAAAATTAGAAAAGAAACCAAGATAAAAATGTATAATGTTATGGCGGTTCCCACAATATTGTATGGATGTGAAACTTGGGCTCCAGTGAAAAGACAGAAGGATAGAATACAGACGGCGGAGATGAGGTTCCTAAGACAAGTAAAAGGATGTACAAGACTTGATAGAATAAGAAATGAGGATATAAGAGAAGAATTGAAAGTACAGTCTTATTGGACAAAGACACGAATTACAGACAGAAATGGATTGATCACATGGATGGAATGAGTAAGGAGAGATATCCATTGTTAGCAAGAAATTATCAAGCAAGAAGAAGACGTGATGTTGGAAGAGCTAGAAGACGTTGGGCTGATCCATTATGAAGTCGGAACGGGCAATTGCCTAATCCCTGGAGTGATGATGATTATTATTATTATTATTATTATTATTATTATTATTATTATTATTATTATTATTATTAGTCGGTGGCGGTGGACTAGTGGTTATGCTCCTTGCCTTTGGTCCCGAGGATCGCGGGTTCAAACCCGGCCGGGGTCGATGGATATTTTAGGACGGAAAAATCCAAGGAGCAAGTCCTCCGGGAGGGACTTTAAGCCGTGGGTCCCGAATCTGAAGATTTTCAGGCTCGTAGAAAACCCTTAAGCCTGAATGAAAAGGCCTCTAAGCAAAATTTACCAAATTTTCCCGTCCTAGTACTACCTTGGTTTTCTAGATGTCAGTATGAGGCGGAACGCTGACCATGGACCACTCAAATCACATCTATACGAAAACAAGTGTAACTAAATTAGTCATCATCATCATCCGGTATCATGACAGCTGCCGCCGTCTTCCGGAAACCAAACGCCATTCCTCTCTATCCATCCATTGATCTTCCTCCATTCCTCTGATATCCATAGCTGCTTGTACCCCTTCTATCCAAGTTTTCTTCGGTCTTCCTCTCTTCCTCCTTTCCATTGGGATCCATTTTTCTTAGCCTTAATCGTCCTAGAGTGTTTTTCCGAGGCATGTTGTTTGGTTTTTTAGCATTTTTTTTTTTCATTTTATGATGAAAGAGGAACTGGCCCGATGCATCAACCCCCAACCTGGAGGACGGGTAATTTTTGTTCAAGGTTTTCTTCCTCTAGCCTTTGATAGTCCAGTATCTCACTGCAAAGCAGCAGCGCTAGTTTTGGTCGGCCCTGGGTATTTTATTTCCCCAGTACCCGCCATATCTGGTGAGCATTCCCCTATCCGCCACCTGGGGAGGCGTCCGATGGGAGACAGGCAACTCCACACGGAACTAAATTAGTATAGTTTAAATTCTTCCCTGTAGGGAGAGAGCGCCTAAATCTCTGTAAAGGGAAAACATGGGCTTACAATACAATTATTATTATTATTATTATTATTATTATTATTATTATTATTATTACTATTACTATTATTATTATTATTATTATTATCTTCTTCTTCCTTCCAAGTATTAGGCCAAGGCCTGTTACGATCCTATAGAAAAGTTTCCCTCCAGCGTTTCATAGGACGGCCCAGTGATCTTCGTCCTCTTGGTATATAATTATAAACAGATTTGGGTATCCGACTTCAACTCATTCTTTCAAGATGGTGTTTCCAATTTAGTTGGCACTGTTTAATATATTCCAAAATTGGCGTAGTCTTCAATTCTTTTAAGATATCGGTGTTCCTTTACCGATCCCATCTGGTGTAACCCGCTGTTCTGCGCATGAATCTCATTTCACAAGCCGTTATTCTGCTTTCATGTTGTTTTTTTAGTGTCCATGCTTCACTACCATAGGTCAACACTGGTCTAGCCAAAGTGTATATAAACGTAATCTGGTGATTTTTTGTACAAGGGATGGTTTCATAACTTGATTAATAATTTCTAAACTTTTATTATAACTAGTAACTTTTTCAGGGATATCCTTTTCATCCCAGATAGAGAGATAATATCCAAGATATTTAAATTGATTAGATCTCTCTAAAATTTTATTCTAGAGACAGATTTTACTTTGTATGGGGTCCTTCCCATGAAATGCCATAATTTTAGTTTTGTTAATTGATATTTCCATATTAAATTTGGCACCTATTTTTTTGTAAATTATAAATTGATCGTTGCAAATCATTTTCGGAAAGTGCCAGAAGAGCTAAATCGTCTGCAAAAAGAATAGCATCGAGTTATTATTATTATTAGTTATTCTTTTAGAACATTTCAAATATGTATCTGAAATAAACATTACTGTATAATTCTTAAAAGTGTATATTTTTAATCGAAATACGATTAAATCGCACTTAAGAAAGAATTGTTTTAATATTATTTTCATGGTCTCGTTTTGAACGTTTCTTACAAGTATGTAAGATTGTGAATGTACAATAGGGTGTTGCAGTAAGTCGGGCGGAGAATGGAAAGGAACAGCCCCTCACAAAGCCCCCAAGCGCCCACTTGTTTACACAAGCCCGGGGCACAGTTCATGTCTGAATATCTCACTGACCCTTTCACGAGATCAGGGATGTCAAATACGCAGCAGTAATAACCCTTATTGCTTGTTACTTTATTTATCTCATTTTGTTTGTTCTTTTACCATCTCATTCTCCCGTTATTTATTTACTATCAATTAAAATCAGCAGCCGCCGCCTATCAGGAGTCTCTTTCAAATAAAAATTAGCAACATTTCGAAGATCTCAATAATAATAATAATAATAATAATAATAATAATAATAATAATAATAATAATAATAATAATAGGCCTAATAATAACTAACTAATTAAATCACTGGCACTATCGAACCCGCAGGTTCATGACCGCGCGGACATAAGCTCTCCATACCCCAGTTGAACCCATGTCCGCATTTCTTGACAGTTGTATTTTTACGGTGAAACATCGTCACTCTTTCGACCAAGGTACTTTTTTTTGTCTGGCTTATCACCTTCGACCAGTCCGGATGGGTAACCCTATCGGCAGCAATGCTACCGCCGGCATAGCTCTCGGGATCATTTAAGCACGCATGCCACTCCACCACGGCAAGGTAAAGATACCATGGAGGGATAATAATAATAACATTAATAATAATATAATAATAATAAATATTAATAATAAAAATATTAATAATAATGTCCACCGTTGTGGCCTCGAGGTAGCGTGCTGCCTTGTCAAGCAGCGGGCCCGGGTTCGATTCCCGGTCGGGACAGGCTCCTGGGTGAGGTTTTTTCGGGGTTTTTCCTCACCTGTAAGACAAATGTCAGGAAGCCTAGGGCCCAACGGTCCTCAAAAAACATCCGGCCATCATCATCATCCTTCACCGGTGTGGAAAGCAACGGGAAGCTACCATACCTATAATTCCCTAGTAAAGCTGCAAAGCATAGATTGAAAATGCTATGGTTGCAGTGAAAAACCTGCCCTCCGGCAGAATTGCTATGGATGTGAATAATAATAATAATAATAATAATAATAATAATAATAATAATAATAAATAATACAATGGTGACCGTGACGATGTCGATGATAATAATAAATTTAAACTGGTAGAATTAAGACCCATAAGATCATCATTTCCACAAAACTAGCCGAAAATATTACATGCAGAAAACAAAATTACCTAAGTTCTTAATATAGTATAAAATTTGTAAGTAAATATTTATAGAAATTAAACTAAAATTAAATAGAATCTGGGGGATATTATTAGAAAAACCAAAAACAGACACTATCATGAATCTGCCGATAAATCGATTATTTGAGAAACAAATTTATTTACTATTAAAGAAAGCTAACACCCGGCAGTCCTTTATATCTAACAGCATATTTCAATTAAAAATTAACAAACATTTCGAAAAGCTCTATATTATTTTTTATAGCTGTGAGTTAGGCCTCTTTGATATAATTTAAAATGTTTGTGCATGTTTTATTCTAACTGTTACACTCAATACTTACTACTGACTGACTGACTCACTAGCACTTATCGAACCAGAGGTTCAATGGCCATATGTACATAAGCTTTCTATACATCCCTATCCCAAGCTAATGATTTCCAATCATATTCTGCATAATTCGCGTCCCTCAAATCACCTCTTTCTCGGCCTACATATGGACTCTTTCTCTCTGGTTTTCTCACAGAAAGTTTCTATGTCCCTTTTGCATTTCCATACGTGCTATATGACCTCCCGTCACAGTTCTTATTACATCTTTCCCATAAATATCATGTAGCTCAATGTTACATTGAATATTGTATTAATCTCAGGATAGGGATGTATGGAGAGCTTATGATTGCGCGGCCATGAACTACAGGTTTGATAGTGCCGGTGAGTTAGTTATTTAGTTATACTGACATAATACCAAGACAAACACTAGAATTTAGATTAGAAGGAAATAGGCTAACAGGCCGGGCGAAAAATACTGTAGATGGGAAGAACAAGTTAAGAAGAATGTCCAGAAAAGAGAAATTAAATGAATGGAAGTTATGGAAGAGGAAACATGGAATGACCGAGATAGATGGAGGTTTTGACCTAAATTCGACCCCACAACAGGAACACGAGACTGCACGAAGAAGAGGAAGAAGTCAGTCTCGGGAGACGCCTCACTTTAAATTCGGGACTTTCCGATTGTGAGTCTTAAACACAACTATAACTAACTAACTAACTTACTTACTGGCACTATCGAACCCATAGGTTCATGGCCGCGCGGACATAAGCTCTCCATACATCCCTATCCTGAGCCAATGTTTTCCAATCATCTCCTGTATAATCAACTTCCCTCAAATCATAGTTAATGTTATTCTCCCAGCTCATTCTTCGTCTACCAACTGCGCGTTTTCCCTCTGGTTTTCCTACAAGAAGCTTCCATGCACATCTTTCATTCCCCGTTCGTCCTACATGTCTGCCCATCGCAGTTTACGAGACTTAACTGTTCTCATTACATCTGGCTTCCTATAAAGACCATGTAATTCATTGTTATGCGGTCTTCTCCGTCACCTGTCTGTTCATAACTCTTTGGTCCAAAAAAATTCCTTCTTCTTCTTCTTCTTCTTCGGCTTTCCCCCACTTATAGGTTTGCCGTCTTCAGTTCCCATTTATCTCTATCATTCAAATCTCCCTCTTCCAAATTCCTATCATCCATTATAGTTCTGACGTAGGTTTTCCATTTCCATCTTGGTCTGCCACGTTTATTTCTTCCAGGGGGTGACCATTGGTATATATTTTTTGGCCATCTTTCATTTTCCATTATTTGTACATGGTCATACAATTTAAGCGTCTGATTTTCAATCCTCTTAACAACAGATGTGGTGACATTCATTTCTCTCCAAAGGAATTCATTTCTTATTTTATCCTGTCTTGTTTTCTGGAGGCTTCTTCTAAAATAATCAAATTCAAGTGTTCTAATTTTATTCTTTTGTAATTCCGTCGAACACCAAGTTTCACTTCCATATGACAAAATATTCAGTATTATGCTCTTATAAATTTTCATTTTATTTTCCTTTGTAATACTTTTGTTCCAAATTATTCCATGTAATGTCTTAGTTGCATTTTTTTTGCCATTGCAATTTTAGTCTGTAGATCTCTGTCACAGGTACCTGAACTTGTAATTATTGACCCAAGATATTAAAAAAAACACATTTTATTATTTTCCCTGTTTCGAGTATGAGGTCAACCACATCCTTTCCCAAATACATATATTCTGTTTTCTAAGAACTTTATTCTCAAATACTCGTAATCTCCTTCCTCCCTTAAAGTAAGAGTCCATGTTTCGCAACCATATAATACAAAAAACGCTACTGTAAGCCAACTTAAATGTTGTCCATCCCTGAAGTAATGGTTCCAGTGTGTAGGACAGAGGTCTTGGGAAGGCGGCCACATGTGAATTGTATTGAGGAACACCACTAGATGCACCCATGCGTTATGCTCGCCCCTTCATAAGAGTTTTGTAGTTGCCTTTTGCCCTTCGTCCGCCTTCTCTTTCCACAAATAACAAAGGATACATCCAAGAATCTTTGCATTTAAGAATTCCTTGCAAAAGAATAAAATCTTTTTGTCCTATTTCTTAACCTTTTAAAAGCTTGCGACCTTTTCTTTGCTGAATTGGTATAAAATATGAGGTTCCAATGTGTTTGTCAGTTGTGCAACTTGCAATCGTTTGCTTTTCCTTTAGTAATAATGTCATGGATTTCTGTTACGACACGGAATGTTAAGTTTAGTGGTCTGTCTCTCTGACTAGAGGACGTCATGACTATTATTGCGTTATGCTACCTCACGTTAAGAGGAATACTTACGACTCAAAAACTTCGTAACATTCACTTTCTACGCCTAATAAAATTAAGTTAGAGAAGATCCATAAGATAGATGAATGTTTTAAATACACAAATCCTTGCTGTAGATATCAATAATTAATCTTCTTCTTCTACGAAAATCTTAGCTTTTAAGGGATCAGTTACAGTGAGAGCTAAAATAATTCATCATCATCATCATCGTCCTTTCAAGTATTAGGCCCAGTGGCCCGTTACGGTCTCCCGCCATCTCCGAAAAGGTCGAACCACAGATCTTCTGCCTCGAGGAATTTAGTGAAGAATTTGTTTTGGTATTCTGTGACGATCCATGCGCTGAATATGGGCTAGCCAATTGTTTCTATATTCTTGGAGGTATTCAGATATAGGTACGATGTTTAACTCTCTGGCTATTGTTGAATTTCTTTAATTGTCTAGAAGGCTATAACCTGCAGTTCGTCGCAGAAATTTCATCTCCGTGGCTGTAATATGACGATCATCCTGAGTTCTGATGGTCCAAGCTTCACTGCCATAACAGATTATGGGTCTAGCGAGAATTTTATAGATGTTCATTCTTGTGTGTCTCTGCATTTTTGATGGTTTAAAAACTTGGTTGATAATTCTTAAAGCTTTATTATAGTTCTGTATTTTAAAGGATATCAATTATTCAAAATTGCCAGCAAATATAATATGAAAATTTCCACATCAAAATCCAAAACAATGGCAATGTGTGGAAAAAACATACAAAGAGTGAAAATTGAGATTGATGGAAAAATTATAGAACAAGTGTCAGATTTCTCTTACTTAGGAAGTGTATTTGCAGAGTATAAGAGTGACATTGATTCAAAATTACAAAAATATAATAAAATGAATGGGGTAATACGATGACATTTTGGTAAACAGATGAGGACAGAGACAAAACTAAGATTACATAACGTCACATCAAAAGCTGCTCTAAAATACGGAAGTGAAATTTGGATTTTAAATAAAAGAAACTCTCATAAACTTCAAGTAAGCCAAATGCGCTTCTTACGATCATTGTTAGGAGTTAATAGACTGGATCACCAAAGGAACACTACTATCAGAGGAAAACTTGGAGTAGCAAGTTTAAATGAAGATATCCAAAGATACCAACAAGAATGGAAAAATCATCTGAGAAGAATGGCAAGAAATAGACTTCCAAAATTGGCATTCCAATATACCCCAACTGGACATAGGGACCAAGGAAGACCAAAACATCGGTGGAAAGATCAAGACCATCTTCGCTAGGTTTACCGTACAGGCCACATGGCCTAAAACGAATTTGTTCATGATGATGATGAGGATATATCGATTCCGATTGAGGGTCTTTCCACTTTTCAGCGGTTGCCCTTTTACCAGCCGGCTGCTGGCCATTCACATCCACATGTGTCAATCACAGAGGTAGATGATCAACAGCCAGTGTAGGGGTGACATGTGGTTAGCATGTCGAGTCCCCCAGCCGTTATAGCTGGTTCCTCAACCTGGAGCCGCTACTTATTGTAGCTACCAAATTGCCTCACGATGCTGGGTGGGCACCGGTCCCATACTGGCTGAAATACCATGAGAAAATTTCTTCCCCCATGGAGACTCGAACCAACGCAAGTCCCGTAGCTCTGCGCCAAGGCTTCCTACCTTAACCGCTCGGCTACGGCGCGGGACTAAGGATATATCACATTCCTCATTATAAGTTAGATTATATCCTAAGTATTTAAATGAATTAACTTGCTCTAATATTGAATTCTGAATACACATTTTAATTCTGGAGGGGAAACCCATTGAACAAGTGAACCAATTTAAATACCTGAGTTATGAAATCTCCTATTTAAAAAAAAATGAAGATTTGTTTAACAAACTTAATAAATTTAATTATATATATGGCACAATTAAAATAATATTTAAAACATAAGAATGGAAACAAAACTAAAATTTTATAAAGCAGTTATGAAATCTCCTATTTTAAAAATGAAGATCTGTTTAACAAACTTAATAAATTTAATTATATATATGGCACAATTAAAGGAATATTTGAAAACACAAGAATGGAAACAAAACTAAAATTTTATAAAGCAGTGGCAGTCCCCTTACTATTGTATGGTAGTGAATTTTGGGTTTTAACTAAAAGAGAAGAGAAGATCATAGAAGCAGCTGAAATTCCTTCGGAATTCGGCTGGTTGCAAACTTCTAGATAAAAGAAGTGAAGATATTAGAAATGAGCTAAATATTTTTAAACGTTTAGATAAAATAAAGGAATCTAGAAAAAACTGGAAAGAACATGTTGAAGGAATGAAAGATGATTGGATTCCAAAAAAATATACTTAATTACAAACCAAGAGGAGACAGGAATGTTGTTAGACCGAAAAAGAGATGGGTTCAACTTTTTGAATGAGAATCTGTGAGACCGGAACAAGCCACATGGGTTTAATCCGTAATTGTTGATGATGATGATGATGATGATCTTCTTCTTCTGCACTTCCGGGATTAGTCATTGGTTGCCAATTCCGTCTTCACTAACAGATCTAAGACCATCTCTTCCGAGGACGTCCGACATCTCTTCTTCCTCTCGGAAAATAATGTAAGATTTTATTTGGTAATCTACTTTCTTCCATTCTTTCTACATGTTTTTTCCACTGAATCTTGTTGTTAAATATATTTTTATTTTCTTTTATGAAGTAGATCTGCAGTTCTTCACGGATATCCTCGTTTCTTATCTGGTCCATTCTAGTATCTAGTAATTCTGCCCGAAGGCAGGTCCTTCACTGCAATCATAGCATTTTCATGCAATGCTTGCAGCTTTACTAGGGAATTGTAGTTGTGATAGCTTCCCGTTGCTTCCCACTTAAGTCTAGTAGACTTATTCTTATTCTTCTTGCTTCACAGTAGCCTCTGCCCGCTCCTGGAATTTCCTTCCTCAAAATATCAGGGGTTGCCGCACATTTGGCACTTTCAAGTCACGCTTATACAGTTACCTGTTGTCTAATAATTAATTTATATCTATTTATTTAAATTTATACTATGTCATTCATAATTTATATATATCTACGTATTATACAATAAATTCGTTAAATTTAGAGTAAATCAAAATACATTATAAATATTAATTGTATTGTATTTATAACATGTAATCTTTTATTGTAATTTAGATGTAAGACTATTTTATTTTTTATTTTTTAAAACCTGGTTGAGTGACAGACAAGGCCTTAAGGCCTTAACTCTGCCAGGTAAAATAAAGCTATCATTATTGACTGCGATGTATAGGACATGTGGCACGAATGGGAAAAGAAAGAGGGGCACGGAGACTCTTCTTTGTGGAAGAAAAAACAGAGGGAAAACGCCCTTTAGGAAGGCCTAAACCAAGAATGGGTTGGGAGATTAACATTAACCATGATTCAAGAAAGTAGGTTAAACAGGGGATGATTGGAAATCATTAGCTCAGGATAGGGATGTATGTAGAGCTTATGTCCGCGCGGCCATGAACCTATGGGTTCGATAGTGCCAGTGAATTAGTTTGTCAGTTACGCAGCTTTATGAGAACATTCTCAAAAATCTGTCAAATGACACTTAGCCTCTGGAGTGTTCGCATTTATTTTGCCTTAAGATATCGGTAGATATTTAGCAATAAGGAGATCTGAAGATTGTGTTAAGTGGGCTATCATTAGGAAGGAGACATTAGCTAAATACTGCATGGAAAATAAGAAATAAAAGAACATTATAAAGAAGGCGAAGAAGAAAATAAAAATTTGTCTTACGAAATTTATTTCTTTTTAATTGTCTGAAAAAAAAAGAGTAAAAGATTTTTTACAAACAAGTTGGAGAAAACACCTGCTTATATTCGGCGGGTTCCTCCTACACTTTGATTGACTGATAACTGTGAGGTAATCAAATCTCATTGAAGCATAACTAATGCAACCTAAAATACAGAAGTGCTAAAAAAAAACAAGTCAAATGAGCTGAGGATAACTTTATCAGACACAAAAATCAAATGATTATTTTTCACACATGACTGGATTTCCATGCAAAACAAGTTTAAAACCAAATTCTAACAACGAGAATTATAGGCCTAATACTTACTTACTCACTTACTCACTGGCACTATCGAACACGTAGGTTCATGGCCGCACGGACATAAGCTCTCCATACATCCCTATCCTGAGCTAATGCTTTCCAATCATTCCCTGTATAATCTACTTCCCTCAAATCATAGTTAATGTTATTCTCCCACCTCATTCTTGGTCTACCAACTGGGCGTTTTCCCTCTGGCTTTCCTACAAGAAGCTTCCATGCAAGTCTTTCATTCCCCATACGTGCAACATGTCCTGCCCATCGCAGTCTACGAGACTTAACTGTTCTTATTATATCTGGCTTCCTGTAAAGACCATGTAGTTTATTGTTATGTAGTCTTCTCCATTCACCTGTCTGTTCATCTCTCTTTGGTCCAAAAATTTTCCTAAGTACTTTATTCTCAAATACTTGTAATCTCCTTTCCTCCCTTAAAGTAAGAGTGCATGTTTCGCACCCATATAATATAACTGGTAGAATAATAGTTTTATATATTTTCAGTTTAACGTTTTTTGAAAGGAGTTGGGACATCAAGAGTCTCTGCAATGCATAATAGCATGCATTTCCAGAAATGAGCCTATGTTTAATTTCTTTGTGCATCTCATTCCTAGTTGTGATTATTGTTCCTAGATATTTGAATTCAGCCACTTCCTCAAAATTTCCCTCATTTGTCATTAGCTGTCCATTTCCATTATTTAATGAATTTCTACGTGTGACCATATATTTAGTTTTATTGATATTTACTTCCAGTCCTAATTTCTTAGTGTTACTCAATAGTGTCTGCGTGTTGGCCTTTAGTATCCCCTCGCTATCGGCCAATAGTACTACATCATCAGCATAAACTAACAGCTTATTAATACCATTCAGTTGTAAGCCTTCCTCATTCTCTAAAGATTTAATGGCATGCTCTAGTACAAAATTAAATAGTAGAGGAGATAGTGCATCTCCTTGCTTCAACCCATTCAGGATTTCAATAGTGTCCGAAAACTATTTGCCTACACGCACCCTACTCTTTGTGCCATTTAGACACATTCGTATAAGTCTAACTAACTTTTTAGGAATTCCGAACTCCAGCAGGATACTATATAACCTCTCCCTCTTAATTGAATCATATGCTTTTTTGAAGTCTACATATAGTTGATGTACAGTACCATTATATTCCCATTTCTTTTCTAAAATCTGTCTTATACTAAAAATCTGATCTGTTGTAGACCTGTTTCTTCTAAATGCACATTGATGATCTCCTAGAATGTCATCAATATGGGGAGTAAGTCTGCTTACTAATATATTTGTTAGAATTTTGTACGAAGTTGAAAGTAATGAGATGTAGTTGTTGCAATCAGTTTTATCTCCTTTCTTATAAATTGGTACAATAATTGATCCCTTCCATTCATCTGGAAGAGCTTCTTTTTCAATTATAGGCCTAATAATTGAATTTAATTTTAGAGATTGTTATTATTATTATTGTTATTGTTATATTATTATTATTATTATTATTATTATTATTATTATTATTAGTAGTAGTAGTAGTAGTAGTAGTAGTAGTAGTAGTAGTAGTAGTAGTAGTAGTAGTTTAACAGGCAGGTGAATGGAAAAGACTACATAACAGTGAACTACATGGTCTTTATAGGAAGACAGATATAATAAGAGCAGTTAAGTCTCGTAGACTGCGATGAGAAGGACATGTGGCGCAAATGGGGAATGGAAGACGTGCTGGGAGCTTCATGTAGGATAACCAGAGGGGAAAACGCCCAATTGGTAGACCAGGATGAGGTGGGAGAATAACATTAACTATGATTTGAAGGAAGTAGATTATGCAGGGAATGATTGGAAAAAAATTAGCTCAGGATTGGAATGTATGGAGAGATTATGTCCGCGCTGCCATGAACCTACGGGTTCGATAGTGCCAGTGAGTTAGTTAGTTTAGTAGTAGGAGTAGTAGAATTTAATGTATAAAAAGAAATATGATTATATTTTATATTAATGTTTATAGCCATAAGTGATTAGACACTTGCCCTCCGCCTCTGGATCTCTAGTTCGCATCTTGGCCACTCCATGTGGGATTCGTGGTAGACGAATCGGAATCCACTGCAAAAAAACTGCAATCACTTTTCCACATCATTCATTTTTTTTCATATCAATTTCGTATATGAGTGTGTGACAGGCCTGATCAACTGAGATTTTTGGACAGTGTATCACAGTCCTTCGGGGCACGCCGTAGCGTAGTGGTTAAGGCACTGAGCTACAAGCCGGAAAGTCGAGGGTTCAAGTCCCGGTGGGGTCAGGATTTTTAAACTGACCCAAACCTTCTGGCGGCACCATGGCCCTGGGGTCGACTCAGCCTCTAACGGAAATGAGTACCAGACGCTTGTTCTGGGGGTAAAGGCGGCCGTCACGCAGGGCTGACAACCCGGCTGACATCAAGTGCCGATTGTCCAGAAATAGTGGGAGCCTTAACCTCCTACTGCCCCAAGGGCCTCCTGAGGCCTGTAGTGGGATTACTTTACTTTATCACAGTCCTTCATACCATAAATTGATATTACGCGGGGCAGGAGTAGAGGGTATTTCTATAATAAAAATGTGTATAAATGTGGATAAATGTATGTTATATATTTGTCGCATTTGTGGAAAAAAATAAATTAATGACCTTAATTCTGTCAGAATAAATAAAACATTAAAGTAAAGTAAAGTGATCCCACAACAGACCCGGAGGCCCTTGCGGTAGTTGGAGGTTAGGGCTCCCACTTTTTCTAGACAATCGGCACTTTATGTCAGCCGGGTTGTCAGCCCTGCGTGACGACCGGCTTTACCCCAGAACAAGCATCTGGTACTCATTTCCGTTAGAGGCTGAGTCGACTTCAGGGCCATATTGCCGCCAGAGGGTTTGGGCCAGTTTAAAAATCCTGACCCCAATGGGACTTGAACCCTCGACCCTCCGGCTTGTAGCTCAGTGCCTTAACCACTACGCTACGGCGTGCCCCAAATAAAACATTATTAATAATAATAATAATAATAATAATAATAATAATAATAATAATAATAATAATAATAATAATATAGTATTATTAATAATAACATTATTATGTTATTATTATTATTATTATTATTATTATTATTATTATTATTATTATTGAGTAATTTTCTATTTTATTGAGTAAGCATATAATCATGAAGAATAAATAATTATTAATATATAACACAATTGTGAAGAGTATTTTATTAAATGGCACGGAATCATGGACATTGAAGCAAAAACACAGAAATAAATTATTAGTCACAGAAATTGACCTTTTAAGAACATCGGTAAGAATATCAAAATTAGATAAAAAAATGATACAATAAACGAAATAATGAATATAGAAAATGGTATTGTACAAGAGATTGAAGAAATCCAACTAAGATAAGGTAAAGTGATCCCACTACAGGCCTCAGGAGGCCCTTGGGGTAGTAGGAGGTTAGGGCTCCCACTTTTTCTTGACAATCGGCACTTGATGTCAGCCGGGGTGTCAGCCCTGCGTGACGGCCGCCTTTACCCCAGAACAAGCGTCTGGTACTCATTTCAGTTAGAGGCTGAGTCGACCCCAGGGCCATAGTGCCGCCAGAAGGTTTGGGTCAGTTTAAAAATCCTGACCCCACCGGGACTCGAACCCTCGACCCTCCGGCTTGTAGCTCAGTGCCTTAACCACTACGCTACGGCGTGCCCCAGTGATCCCACAACAGACCCAAGGGGCCCTTGGGGTAGTAGGAGGTTAAGGCTCCCACTTTTTCTAGACAATCGGCACTTTTATGTCAGCCGGGTTGTCAGCCCTGCGTGACGGCCGCCTTTACCCCAGAACAAGCGTCTGGTACTCATTTCCGTTTGAGGCTGAGTCGACCCCAGGGCCATAGTGCCGCCAGAGGGTTTGGGCCAGTTTAAAAATCCTGACCCCAACGGGACTTGAACCCTCGACCCTCCGGCTTGTAGCTCAGTGCCTTAACCACTACGCTACGGCGTGCCCCAAATAAAACATTATTAATAATAATAATAATAATAATAATAATAATAATAATAATAATAATAATAATAATAATAATATAGTATTATTAATAATAACATTATTATGTTATTATTATTATTATTATTATTATTATTATTATTATTATTATTATTATTATTATTATTATTATTATTGAGTAATTTTCTATTTTATTGAGTAAGCATATAATCATGAAGAATAAATAATTATTAATATATAACACAATTGTGAAGAGTATTTTATTAAATGGCACGGAATCATGGACATTGAAGCAAAAACACAGAAATAAATTATTAGTCACAGAAATTGACCTTTTAAGAACATCGGTAAGAATATCAAAATTAGATAAAAAAAATGATACAATAAACGAAATAATGAATATAGAAAATGGTATTGTACAAGAGATTGAAGAAATCCAACTAAGATGGTATGGACATATAATGAAAAGAAGGGACACAGAAACAAACGAAGTATTGAAATGGATACCTCCTGGAAAAGGGAAACGTGGTAGACCAAAGCCAACATGGATAAAGGGAATTCAAGACAACATGAAGAAGATAAATATGACAGGAGCAGACACGTAGGACCGGGAAGCGTGGAAGAAAAGAAAAGTGTATATTTTGGTTGAGGATATCTGTGTAAATAACAGAAACAATCCTAAACAACAACAACAATTATTATTATTATTATTATTATTATTATTATTATTATTATTATTATTATTATTATTTATTCTGGTACAGTTTGCTAGAGGACGCATTCTTGTAAAAGTAACAAAAGACCAAGTAACACGACTCTATTCTTTGTCACTGTGGACAGGTCTCACAAATCGATTCCTGATGTGTGTAGTTGGGGATGACCTGCCCCGCCCTCTCTTCCGGTCTTCAATTGTCTGCTCATGATCTCCCTCGTTACCACCACAAACAGGATGCATCATAAATGTTTCCACATGTTGCTGGCATTAATTCTATCTGAGTAAACATAACTATTTATTATTATTATTATCATCATGACCATCACTTTATTATTATTATTATTATTATTATTATTATTATATTATTATTATTCCAAATTATTGCTAAATTATAAACCGCACGGAAGGAGAAATGTTGGACGCCCACACAGAAGATGGTCTGAACAATTTTAACAATTGTAGCTTTCATGAAACCGGAACGAGCCAACAGGCTTAATCCCTGGATGATGATAATATTATTATTATTAATAATAATAATAATCCAGGGATTAAGCCTGTTGGCTCGTTCCGGCTTCATGAAAGCTACAATTTATTCTTAAAATTGTTCAGAACATCTTCTGTGTGGGCGTCCAACATTTCTCCATATTTATTATTATTATTATTCATCCAGGGATTAAGCCTGTTGGCTCGTTCCGGCTTCATGAAAGCTTGAATTGTTAAAATTGTTCAGAACATCTGTGTGGGCGTCCAACATTTCTCCATATTATTATAATTATTATTAGCCTATTATTATTATTATTATTATTATTATTATTATTACTATTATTATTATTATTATTATTATTATTATTATTATTCAACGTTCACATTATTATTGAGTAACATTAAGAAACTGGGGCTGAAAGTAAATTACAACATGGCCACATATATAAATACATTATATAATGGAAATGGCTGTTAATAACGAATGAGGGAAGTTTTGAAAAAAAAAGTGCCTTAATTCACGTACCTAGGAAAATAACCTCAAACAGGGTGAGATGCATAAATAAATTAAAAATTGGCTTAAATCTGGAAATGCATGCTAATTATACATTATAGGAATCCAGGTGCTCATCTCCTGGTGACCCCACAGTTTATCCACGAGCCCGTAGGCTTAGCCGGGAACCAGCACAGTTGCTACCCTCTTCACTGGTCAGAGCCGTGCCCTGGTGTGCCCCCAGGGACGTGTCCTGTTGAAGTTGTGGTCCAGCACGGAGCTCGCAAGCTCCAACAGGTGAGCAATAGTAAGACAAGGCGCTCAACTCCTGCCATCCCACTAATGGTTCACGAGTGCCTTGAATTTAGCCGGGAGAACTGTCTAAGTTATATCGCAGCCCAAATACTGGAAGTGTGAAATCTGTTCCAACACTTTATCTTCTATTACTCTATTTGTTCTTACTCGGTACTTTCCGTGGAACGCCATTACTTTAGTTTGGTTTATATATATATATATATATATATATATTACTAGAAATCTCGGCCACGCGTTGCTGTGGCTAAGGTATACGTTAAAAATTTAAATTAAGTTGCTGTCTTTCAGCCAGATTACTTAAAACTAATACTTACGCACGAAATTAATAATATTGAAAATAAAATAAACACTGAACATACTTAAATTATGAAATAATCAATATTTGTAATTCAATTGAAATTCGCGGTTGCAACAAAAAGCACAGCCATCTGGATCTCTCTTTGTTAAATAATAAACCAATTACCTTACACCGCCATCTGTTAGAATCGTATGGAACTCACAGATAATTACCCCGCCATCTGTTAGAATCGTATGGAACTCACAGATAATTATAACTCTTTGTTAAATAATAAACAAATAATTTACAATAAAAATAATGCGACTATAAATTTAGTTATAAACTACCCTAAGTCTCAAGTTGGATCAAACTGCACACAGTGTGCAAAATTGTATTAAGATCGGTTCAGCAGTTTAGGATTCCATTGCGGACAAACAACGTGACTCGAAATTTATATATATATATATATATATATATCAATTCCTTCTGGATTTTTTCGTGTTGAGACTTGAAAGTACAAAATATTTACAAAGACAACACCATGAAGATTAAATTGAATAACAGATTTTCTGAAGAAGGAATTATAAATCGTGGTGTGAGACAAGGCTGCCCCCTATCGCCAACACTGTTTGCAATTTATATCAATGAAGTAATATGTTGCTGGAACAAGACATATAAATTTGGAATAAGAATATCAGAAAATAGAAAATTAAACACCCTATTGTTTGCAGATGACCAAATAATAATAGCAAATTCAGAAGATAATCTACAGAAAGGTCTGTATGAACTTAACAAAATTACAGAAGAATATGGTTTGAAGATATCTACAGAAAAAACAAAAATGATGGCATTTTAAGGTGTAGATCCTGTTAGAAGTAAAATTGTGCTGGACAATAAAATTTTGGAGCAGGTGAATAATTTTACATATCTAGGATGCAATATCTCATATGAAGAAGAAAAGGATGTAAATGCAAAAATATCTAAATTTTTAAGAATTTTAGGGATAATAAATTCTATCTTCAAGCCACAGTTAGTCCAAAAGCATTCAAGACTGAAAGTGTATAAAACACTGGCTCTTCCAACTCTTTTGTATGGTAGCGAAGTATGGACGTTGAAACAGAAGGATATACAGAGACTTAGATCTGCGGAAATGAGATACCTTCGGAGGACTGCAGGATACACACTATTAGATCACAAAAAAAATGAAGACATCTTAGAAGAATTACACATGGAATCTTTAGAAAACAAAATTTCTGATTATAAGTCAAGATGGATACAACATGTTCATCGAATGGAAGATCACAGAATACCCAAACTAATGTTAAGATATCAAACCTGCAGGAAGAAGAAGACCAGGACGTCCACTCAAAAGACTTCTGGATGGTGTTTCTCTTGAGGCCGAAACAGGACAACAAATGGCCTAAATTAGTGAATGTACTATGATGATGATGATGATGATGATGATGATGATATATATATATATATATATATATATATGATCGGAACACATTAGCTCATTATAAAGATGTGTGGAGAGTATGTTCGCGGGGCCATGAATCTCATCGTTCGATAGCGCCAGTGATTTAGTTACTTATTAAATCAATACACACCGCATACAACTGAAAAGTCAATCACAAGGAAATCTGTTTTATCTCATGAACCTGCTGACGTCTTGCATTATAAACTTTATTTATTTACTTTTCTTTCGTGTTTTTTAAACTCAGGTAAACTTTTACAATGTGAAATTGTTGTGGAAGGGTGAAATATTCGTTCTTCCCCAGAGCTGCACCCTCAAGGTCCTATAGGACTATTTAACTTTGCTTTGACCTTCGAATTTATAGCAGCTACCAGTAGAAATAAAACATGTGTTCTATTTTATGGATGCTTTGATTCCCGAGGGTAAACAGGAAGCACGTATACTGCACAGTAGTTCAGCTTCTGGACGCACATAACATTATAGGCCTACTGTAACTGCATCATAATATTATACCATAACTGTACAATAAAATCAATATTCTTATGAAAATGTGTGTGTGTTTGGGGTTGATTGCTCAAGTATTAATAACTTACTTTTCGCCGATGATTTAGTCTTACTTTACAATTGGCTGCTTACAAACTAAATGCAATATGTAGCGATTATAATTTTAAAATTTCAATAAGTAAAACAAAAGTAATGACATTTTGTGGAAGAAATACTCTGCGTACAAAAATAGTAATTAGAGACGAAATTATTGAACAAGTATCCCACTTTAAATATTTAGGATGTGACATCAGCTATGCGTATGATAAAGATATTGAACACAAAACATATCAGTTTCAAGCTATTTGTGGTACAATAAATAGAACATTGAATAATAAAGCCCATAAACAAACACAATTAAAATTTTATAAATTATAAAAGTCTTACTACACCATGATGAAGATCTGTTACAAATGGCTGCTTACAAACTAAATGCAATATGTAGCGATTATAATTTTAAAATTTCAATAAGTAAAACAAAAGTAATGACATTTTGTGGAAGAAATACTCTGCGTACAAAAATAGTAATTAGAGACGAAATTATTGAACAAGTATCCCACTTTAAATATTTAGGATGTGACGTCAGCTATGCGTATGATAAAGATATTGAACACAAAACACATCAGTTTCAAGCTATTTGTGGTACAATAAATAGAACATTGAATAATAAAGCCCATAAACAAACACAATTAAAATTTTATAAAACAATGGCTGTCCCTGTCCTTTTGTATGGGAGTGAATCTTGGATTACCACTACCAAACAAGAAAGTAAAATCCAAGTAGCCGAGATGAAATTTTTAAGAAGAGTAAAAGGCTGCACTAGAATGGACCAGATAAAAACGAGGATATCCGTGAAGAACGCAGATTATCCATAAAGAAATGATATCTAACAAAAAGAAACAGATTAACAACAAGATACAGTGGAAAGAACATGTAGAAAGAATGGAAGAAAGTAGATTACCAAATAAAATCTTCCATTATTTTCCAAGAGGAAGAAGAGATGTCGGACGTCCTCGGAAGAGATGGTCTTAGATCTATTAGTGAAGACGGAACAGGCAACTCGTGCCTAAACCAGGAAGTGAAGAAGAAGAAGAAGGATTTAACGCGCTATTTCCCTTCAAACATTGAGGAGCATGTGTACATATTCCACTGTAACACTAAGTAATGTGTAATTAGAGATGGTGTTAATGAGCTGCTCGCACTGTTTACACGATTGTAATTAACATCAATCTATCATTTTTTTCTCGCTGTCTGGTCCAGATACATCTTCATAAATAAGATAACCTACATACGACACGCACTTTACTCATCAGTCACACGTTTCGCCAATCACATAGCGTCATGGTAACCACGACATGTTTCTATTAGCACCTACTTGAGATGTTACAAGGTACAGAGATATAATTTTATTAAATTAATGTTGGGAAGTAAACAATATGAGGTATAATCAATAAAATTCATCGGAGAACATTTAGTTTTGATAAAGAATTAATTATAAATGAGTTGAAGAAATTCAAACACAAAAAAAAAAAGAATGAATATAATAATAAATTGAAATTCTTGTTGCTCTTCCTATAAAATCCATTTCCGTTGCCAAAAGATATTTATTTGTTTTTGTTGTTGATGGCCAAAGTTCTGCTCCATAAGTAACGATGCTTTTAACACTTATATGTTATATATTAATTTTATTTTTATTAAGCCTACTTATATTCTTATCCCACAATATTCCATTGAGGCAAGCAATTGCAAATTTTCCTTTATTATTTCTGTTTCCAATTTCCTCTTCATAACTTCCATTTTTATTTATTTTAATTCCTAAACATGCGATCTCACTACAAGATATTGTTTCTCGAGTCTCCAAAATTAAATTTTGTTTTGGTTTTGATAAATATTTTGTTTTCATGTTCAAAATGATTCCCCATTTATCATAATCTTCTATTAATGTTCTAGTCATAGGCCCTATATTCTAAATCTTCATAATTTTATGCAATAAATAATAATAATAATAATAATAATAATAATAATAATAATAATAATAATAATAATAATAATAATAATAATAATAATAATAATAATAATAATAGGCTTAAACACTTGCACGTAGTACTTTCATGAAACTTGTATCTACATCGTTGGTTTTAAATTGTTCCTTCAGGAAAAGATATCAAAAATCTAAAATCGGACATCATAGTGATTACTGAGTACTAGGTGTGAAGTGGAAACGATAAGGACATTTAATGAGAAGGGTCCATGAAGAGGACGCAGTAATGAGTATGTACTGTACAGTGGGAGAGAGTGCATGAATTAATGTGCAAGAAGCCCAGAAATTCCAGTCAGGACGTTCACATTCATGCATAGTCACGATTTGAATTCTAAATCCAGTGCATGGCATTGTTTTCATCCAGCACACCTGTACCACCGTGACTTGACACATCCAAACATCTTCTTGCAGGTTTCATAAATTATATTCAATCAAATATAATTTAAATGTAAGCATATATCTTTGCAACATCTACATGTAATGGCCTAAAAAAGTAATTTACTCTAGCTCACGTGGAAGGGGAGAATAAAGTAATGCAGTAGAAGTACTATATAGTAGTAGACTCCTACAGTAGTATCTGCCTCTCCTCTTGGAGGCAGAGCACACCATCGCACTCTTTTCCTTGCTAAATGTTTACTTCATTACAACTTTTCTCTTGATTAATATCTGTTAATATTATTGTGAAAAGGGAATTCCACTACACTTGATAGCAGTAATTAAGAAAATGTATGAGAAAACAAAAAAAAAATAAATAAATCAAAGGGAACCAGTACATATAACAGGAGCAGTTAGACAAGGTTGTCCACTATCAACCACTCTTTTTAACATTTATTTCGACGACATGATAAGATCATGGAAGCAAATGACGACTGGGGGAATTAACTTAGGAAATATAGTAATAAAAACAGTAGCCTTTGCAGATGATCAGATTTTAATAGCAGAAACAGAGGACGAACTACAAAGAATGCTCAATAAACTAAATGAAATATCAAAAAGATACAACATGGAAATATCCTCACAAAAATAAAAAACAATGGCCTTCACGGATGCTCATCCAGTTCGGACAAAGGTAATATTAGAAAATAAACCAATAGAACAAGTAGTAAGATATAACTTCCTAGGTTGCGAAATATCATACACAGCGGAAACAGATATAAATAACAAACTAAATAAGTTTAATTATATAGCAGGAACACTAAGAAGAACTTTGAAAAATAAAGCCAGGAAAGACTCTATAATGAAATTATACAAGACAATGGCAGTGCCTATTATTACTTATGGATCCGAAACATGGACAGTGACAACACAACAATCTGCCGAAATACAAGCTGCTGAAATGAGATTCCTCAGATCAATAGCGGGATATCAAAGAACAGACAAAAAAACATAACACAGAAGTAAGACAACAACTAAAAGTAGAGGAATTAAACACAACAGTAGAGAAATACAGAACAAACTAGAAAGAACACTTGGCAAGGATGACTGAGAATAGAATACCAAAAGCAGCCTACAACTATTCACCACGAGGAAGAAGAAGTTTGGGAAGACTAAGGAAAAGATGGAAAGAGCAGCAATTTGGAGCCGGAACAGGCTGATAATAAGCCTAAACCGTGAAGAAGAAAGAAGAAGGTTATTGTGCTGAGCCATACAATTTTTAGTCTTCATCTTTTCCTAGAAAATGTCTGTGGTTTCTATTGAATAAAACTAGAAAATAAACTATTTTGCAGTTTTACAAAGTATTGGCAGTTCCATCTCTTATCTATGGATGTGAAACCTGGACATTAACAAAGGCAGATAGTAAACAAATAGAGCCTGCTGAAATGAAGATGTTGAGAGCAATAGCAGGACACCAAAGGACCGATAAAAAGAAAAACGAAGATATAACAAGAACAGAACTTAATATATTTAATCTCTGTGAAAGAATAAAATATCAAAATGCTTATCTTGAGTACGTATTACGAATGAATGAACAGCGCATACCAAGAAGAATGTATAATTATAAACCAAAAGGGAGAAGAATGTTGGGAAGACCATTGAAGAGATGGAAGGACCAATTCGACCTATAATGAGATCGGAACAGGCCAATGGGCTTAATCCTTGTTGTTGATGATGCTCTCTGTGGTTTCCATTACAGAATTCTCTTTGACACACTAATTCACTTCTGAAATTATGTCCAATGTTCTAACTAATTCAATAGCTGAGTCTATCGAACCCATAGCTTCATGGCCGCGAAGACATAAGCTCTCCATACATTCATCCTGAGCCAATGTCTTCAATCATTCCCCGTATAATCTACTTCTCTCAAATCATGGTTAATATTATTCTCCCACGTCATTCTTGGTCTACCAACTGGGCGCTTTCCCTCTGATTTTCCTACCAGAAATCTCTATGCACCTCCTTTATTCCCCAATTATGCCACATGTCCTGTCCATCGCAGTCTATGAGACTTAACTGTTCTTATTATATCTGGTTTCCCCATAAAGATCATTACGAGTTTTTCTCCATTCCCCCATCTGTTCATCTCCTTTTGATGCAAACATTTTCCTTACTTACTTTTACTTTTGAGGGTCTCTCCACTTTTCAGCGGTTACCCTGTATTCCCTCCCATTCGCCATTCTTGCCGATCACGCCATTCATCCTCCTCCTGACCTCGGTCGTTCATCAATCTATGGATCTCTCCTCTCCAAGTTGTTCTTGGCCTGCCCCGTTTCCTTCTACCAGAAGGTGACCATTCCAAAAGAGTTTTGGGCCACCTATCATCCTCCATTCTCCTGACATGGCCATACTACTGAAGAGCTCGTCTTTCGATCCTTTCCACCACTGTCTCCTCCATATCCATCATCTGCGTCACTTCTTCATTTCTTCTTCTTTCCAACCTGGACACCCTGGCACTGCGTCTTATTCCATCCATCTCCACTGCCAAGATCTTAGTTTTTTGTCCCTCTACCAAAGTCCATCCCTCAGCACCATAAGTCATTATGCTTTCCACATTTTCCTAAGAACTTTATTCTCAAATACTCATATTTTTCTCCCCTTTTAAAGTAAGCGTCTATGTTTCGCATCAATATAATATAACTGGGAGAATAACAGTTTTATATATTTTCAGTTCAACGCTTTTTGAGAGAAATTGGGACATCATGGGTCCCTGTAATGTATAAGAAGCCTTGCGAGATTTTGGATCCACAGTTTTTGAGGAAGTTCATGGTGTGGCAACTAATGGAAGTAACAGACGAATAGATATTATTGCATTTAGACCATCTTCTAAAACTGGTATCATATTAAATCCCACAATTCGTTTTGAGACTCATAGTGGCCAACCTGAGGAAGTTGACTCTGTAAAGAAAGCCTTACATCCACATGTGTTAATGACAGATAGATGATCATCCTGCTGTGTTGGGGTGACATGTTTTCAGCATGTCGGGTCCCCCAGCCGTTATAGCTGATCTTCTCAACCTGGAGTCGCTACATATTGTAGCTACGCAAATGCCTAACGATGCTGGCCGAAATTCTGAGAACATTTCTTCCTCCATGAAGATTCGAACCAGCGCAAGCCCCATAGCTCTGCGCCAAGGCATTTTGCTTTGACCACTCTGCTATGGAGCGGGACAAATTACACTGGTCAACATGATTTTTATCTCATGAGTACCAATAGTTGTACTTAATGCAGTTTTTTATCGTGTTTTCAAATATGTATTCGGAATTTCTCCATCACCCACAGTTTTTTTTATTTCAATTTCAATTAATGGATTTAAATAATATATTTTTTTTAATGAACGTTTTTCGTCCAGTTGTCCATTGAGCGATGAGTATGGTTACACTTTCATCAGGAGATTTCAGCTATGGAAAAGAGATATCAAGGCAAATGGAATCCTAATATGCTGGCCGATTATTGTTGAGCCATCAAGAGGGATGCTCCACAGGCGAATTATAGCAGAAAATCGTCATTTCTTACTTTCTAGGTGAGTCAGAATGTTCGAATATTGTGTAGTTACGAATGTAGAAAATATTGAAGTGTTTGAAATTATTAAAAACTGTCTCTCGGAAACCTTGCATAATGGGGAAAAACCGATATCATATTTGAATTCAGGAGAAAAATACTATCAGAATCACATATTTTTCTTTTTTGACAAAAAGCTCAGTGTTATATAAATAGGATTATTGAAATTAAACTGAAAATAAAATAAATTAAAATAGTATTATTTGGAAACGAAAAGAACAGACCCCATTATTTCATAGACTATTTAACTCATGCCCCAAATGGGAGTCAATGACAAATCACGTTTCAATGATTTCTGTTTTACAACCAATCAGAGTCGTGTTTCACGAAATATTTATCAGTGTTATAATTACCATATTAAAGAAAGCTCCTCCTTTTTAATATTCTGAACAGGTGTGACCATTATTTTGCGGTGACTGAGCCCACAAGAAATACGGCTACCAGATTGTATATATAGTGCATGAATGTCAACACATGCCGCATGCGGGAGTTAATATAAAAACATTTGTAGCAATTGATTATACCACCAAAAAAAGAAACCACTGTTTGCACTTTCTTAAATGTATTTTTTCCCAGGAAATAACATTCCAGAAAAATATAATTGTCATATTTACATCATACGACATCAGAAATGAATTAATGTACAGTTTGATGTGTTTCATTTTTTCACCACTAGAGAGCATCCTTACAATATTGGGTTCCTTTGGCAATAAATAGTATGATCTGATTGCAGTGATAAACAAAAGAAGCAGTTGAAGCGTACCTATCGTTTCTCATGTTTTCAAACATCGCCGTTTACATTAAATATATAAATATTTTAAAATAACTATAGTTAAATAATGATTTGTGAGTAAACAGCTTAATTTTATTCGTTAAATAGTCCTAACAAATGCCACTCTTGATTTCCAAATTCTCTAGATAAATTCACTCCTCACTTCGTGAGTCGTGAATTTATCGATAATTTGGAAATCACTCGTGGCATTACTTACGATAAAGCGCTGTTGTTGTTGTTGTTTAGATATTTGTTCACTAGATTCCTGAATTGATTTCTCGAATACCCTGTACACGACACTGGAAGCAGACACCTTGTGAAAATAACGAGGAAGCCCATCACAATCTTAACAATACCGCCCCATTATACACACAACCGAGAGATGGACGTTTTTTAATTAAAGGGCCGGGGGTGAATGCGTAATAATTTTCACAATCTGAAAGGGAGATGAACACAAAGGGCTAACTACCACTTATCGTAGATTTTTTTACGTTTTCTGTTGCTTGTTGAATGCTGTAATTTAATTAAAATATAAATATTGTATTATACACGTTCGCACCCTTCTTCGAAATTAGATATTAGAAGGGGTGAGAAATGAGGGATGATTATGCATATAATCTACAAGAACATTTTCAGACTTCTGTGAAAGAAAGGGGGATATTCAAGGATACACTTCATCGTACAGACTACTTATAACCTAACAGTGATTATAACCTTCTTGGTCTCTAATTATATAGCAAAGTTTAAAGTTCTATTCTAGATCTAATCACAAATAGGAATGAGATGCACAAAGAAATTAAACATAGGCTCAATTCTGGAAATGCGTGCTATTATGCATTGCAGAGACTCTTGATGTCCCAACTCCTTTCAAAAAACGTTAAACTGAAAATATATAAAACTATTATTCTACCAGAATTCCGACAGCCTCATGGGCTAGTGGTCAGCGTTCCTGACTACTGTTCATGAGGTCCCGGGTTCGATTCCCGGTCAAACCATAGGAATTTTTCCTTAAAGGGAATTATTCCTGTGGTTGCTCATGGTCTGGAATTTAGGTTAGGAACTCTCTTGGCGCTTCATTATCATGTATCACCCATCATACCATCGCCTTCCAGCTGCTCCAACCTAAGAAATGGATTACAATTCTGCCAATGACAGGGGAGAAAGCCAGAAATGTCATAAAAGACAACCTGGTGGCATTAGACAAAAAAAAAACATTTTACCAGTTATATTATATGGATGCGAAACATGGACGCTTACTTTAAGGGAGGAAAGCAGATTACGAGTATTTGAGAATAAAGTTCTTAGGAAAATGTTTGGACCAAAGAGAGATGAACAGACAGGTGAATGGAGAAGATTACATAACAATGAACTACATGGTCTTTATAGGAAGAGAGATATAAATAAGAACAATTAAGTCTCATAGACTACGATGGAGAGGACATGTGGCACGAATGGGGAATGAAAGACGTGCATGGAAGCTTCTTGTAGGAAAACCAGATGGAAAACGCCCAGTTGGTAGACCAAGAATGTGATGGGAGAATAACATTAACTGTGATTTGAGGCAAGTAGATTATACAGGGGATCATTGTAAAACGTTATCTCAGGATAGGGATGTATGGAGAGCTCATGTCCGCGCGCCGTGAACCTACTGGTTCGATTGTGCGAGTTAGTTATTTAGTTAGTTAGTCTAGAAGCATGTTTTATAAGTTCAGTTTTTTTTAGAATTATTCTCGTTGGGTAAATGTCAGAATTGGTATCCTATGCGAGGAATTTTTTATTTCGAATATTGAAATTATTTATTTGTTATTTGGAATATTTCAAATATCGAATTGCTATTTCATTTTATAACCCCTATGAACAAAGGCAGTAAACAAAATATCGAATTCTTGTTTTATTCTCCGAATGCACATGGGGCATTCACCTGATAAGAATTCTAAAAATGGATTTAGAACAGTACAATTTCAAACCAGCCATATATAAAAATCTCCTGTGGCAGTTTTATTTTTAATGTAATTTTTTGAATTAACCAATTATAAATAATGTAGTAAGTGCCACTTTTTCCTACATGGATGAGAATGCTGGACTTCGACAAAGAAAGAATCCATGCAAATTGATATGCGGAGATGAGATTTTGCCAGGATATCAAAGATTATATAAAAATTTAAAAAAAAATGAGAGGAAGAGTTAAATATATTCAAACTTAACCAGAAAATAGTGCAATACCAAAACTCGAATTAAGAACACTTTTTAAGTATAAAGGACTACGGATCTCTACATATAAATTTAGAAATGAGAGATTAAGAGGACGCCCTTCGAAGAGATGAATAAAAAAAAATTCAATGAATTTTGAATTAGGAACAGACCAAGAGTCCTGAACCACGCTGCTGAAGATAGAGTATCACAATAATTATTATTTTGACTCATGCCCCAGATGGGAGTCAATGACCAATCACGTTTCAATGAGTTTTGTTTTACAACCAATCACACTCGTGTTTAACCCGATATTTATCATAAGTAATGCCACGAGTGATTTCAAAATTATCTAGAGAATTTGGAAATCAAGAGTGGAATTTGTTAGGACTATTTAACGAATAAAATTAAGCTGTTTACTCACAAATCATTATTTAACTATAGTTATTTTAAAATATTTAATGTAAACGGCGATGTTTGAAAACAAATGACAAACGATAGGTACGCTTCATCTGCTTCTTTTGTTTATCACTGCAACCAGATCATACTATTTATTGCCAAAGGAACGCAATATTGTAAGAATGTTCTCTAGTGGAGAAAAAATGAAACACATCAAACTGTATATTAATTCATTTCTGATGCCGTATGATGTAAATATGACAACTATATTTTTCTGGATTATTACCTGGGAAAAAATACATTTAAGAAAGTGCAAACAGTGGTTTCTTTCTTTGCTGGTATAATCAATTGCTACAAATGTTTTTATATTAACTCCCGCATGCGGCATGTGTTGACATTCATGCACTATATATACAATCTGGTAGTCGTATTTCTCACAGGCTCAGTCACTGCAAAATAATGATCAGACCTGTTCAGAATATTAAAAAGGAGGAGCTTTCTTTAATATGGTAATTATAACACTGATAAATATTTCGTGAAACACGACTCTGATTGGTTGTAAAACAGAAATCATTGAAACGTGATTGGTCATTGAGTCCCATTTGGGCATGAGTTAAATAGTCAATTAAGTTTAGCATATTAAATAAAGCTCTTCTTTTTAATATTCTGAACAGGTCATATCATTATTTTGCAGTGACTGACTATCTAATAAATACGTTATAGAAATATTCAGATATAAGAATCATAGAATTCGTGTAGCTCCCAGATTGTATATATAGTGCACGAATATAACTAGATAACGCTTGCGAGATGTAACAGAAAAAATGTGTAGCGATTGATTATACCACAATAAAAAGAAACCACTGTTTGCCCTTTCTTAAACGTATTATTTTCCAGGTATTTACGTCACAGGACATCAGAAATTAATTAGTAACCTATAATGTTGGTTATAAACAGTTTTATGTATCTCATTTTTTCTCCACTAGGGTGCATTCTTACAATATTGCGATCCTGTTTGGCAATAAATAATATGATCTGGTTGCAGTGATGAACAAATGAAACATAACAATCGTTTCTCATGTATTTTCAAACATCGCCCTTTACATTAAATATATAAACATTTTAAAATAACTAATTTAAACAATGATTTGTGAGTAAACAGCTTAATTTTATTCGTTAAATAGTCTTAACAAATGCCACTCTTGATTTCCAAATTCTCTAGATAATTTGGAAATCACTCGTGGCTTACTTATGAAAATTTTTACATGCAAGTATAGTAAAGTAAAGTAAAGTAAAGTAAAGTAAAGTAAAGTAAAGTAAAGTAAAGTAAAGTAAAGTAAAGTAAAGTAAAGTAAAGTAAAGTAAAGTAAAGTAATCCCAATACAGGCCTCGGGAGGCCCTTGGGGTAGTAGGAGGTTAACGCTCCCATTTTTTCTAGACAATCGGCACTTGATGTCAGCCGGGTTGTCAGCCCTGCTTGATGGCCGCCTTTACCCCCAGATCAAGCGTCTGGTACTCATTTCCATTAGAGGCTGAGTCGACCCCAGGGCCATAGTGCCGGCAGAAGGTTTTGGTCAGTTTAAAAATCCTGACCCCACCGAGACTTGAACCCTCGACATTCCGCGGCTTGTAGCGCAGTGCCTTAACCACTACGCTATGGCGTGCACCCAATTTTTACATGCTCGCAGGTTTATCTTTTTTTTTAAGAACAGATAAATTCACTTTAGCATATAAATCTCTCTATCTCTTTACTATCTCTCTTTGTGTGTGTGTGTGTGTGTGTACTACAACCATCTCTAACAAAAATGCATAAACCATTAATCATTCATTACTTGTAAATAATTATTTTTTTTAAGTTGCAGGAATGGAACTAGATTAAGTGAATATTCATCATCGCATTAGCCCCTCAAAGAAAAATTATTAATACCGCAATCAGCAAAACAAGTAGAAATTCCCCGATAGCTTGATGTACGAGGCGATAGAGAATATTACCTGAGGTAAGAGAATATCATCACTCATTTGAGAGACGTCAAGATGTAGTAATCAGCCATTGGTAGAGGTGGGGATTGATAGGTTAGGTTCCTTATTATATGTTTTAGTTTTTTACTCCCCCTTCTCCTGCTCAAAGATTTGGTCCATCTCGCCTCTAAACATACAAACACTTCCGTGCATAAGTGATATAACAGCCCTCGCACCCAATGTATTTTTCAAAATGATATACGAAAAAACGAACTGTTTAATATGTGCTTACAAAACACAGAAATTTCTCATTTGATTTATTTGTTTATATTTCATAATATTTTAGCAATAAAAACAAATCAAATAAAAATATATATCCTGTGATCCCACAACAGGCCTCAGGAGGCCCTTGGGGTAGTAGGAGGTTAAGGCTCCCACTTTTTCTAGACAATCGGCACTTGATATCAGCCGGGTTGTCATCCCTGCGTGACGGCCGCCTTTACCCCAGAACAAGCGTCTGGTACTCATTTCCGTTAGAGGCTGAGTCCACCCCAGGGCCATATTGCCGCCAGAGGGTTTGGGTTAGTTTAAAAATCCTGACCCCAACGGGACTTGAACCCTCGACCCTCCGGCTTGTAGCTCAGTGCCTTAACCACTACGCTAACATTATAAATATAAAAAAATAATGGAGTTACTAAATGTCGCGTCGTTTTGAGAAAAAAAAGTCAGTAGGTATAAAATTACGGTTATATAACAGCAAAATCAGCTTTAATACAAAGTTCGAAATACAAATCCCAATTGGAAGCAGCCCAAATCAGATTTTTACTTATACAGTTAGGTTTAACTAGATTGCATTTTGTATTGTATTGTAAGCCTATGTTTTCCCTTTACAGAGATTTAGGCGCTCTCCCCTTACAGGGAAGAATTTGAACCATACTAATTTAGTTACACTTGTTTTCGTATAGATGTCATTTTGAGTGGTCCGTGGCCAGCGTTCCGCCTCATACTGACATCTAGGAAACCAAGGTAGTACTAGGACGGGAAAATTTTATAAATTTTGCTTAGAGGACTTTTCATTCAGGCTTAAGGATTTTTTACGAGCCTGAAAATCTTCAGACTCGGGACCCACGGCTTGAAGTCCCTCCCGGAGGACTTGCTCCTTGGATTTTTCCGTCCTAAAAAATCCATCGACCCCGGCCGGGTTTGAACCCACAACCCACGGGACCAGAGGAAAGGAGCATAACCACTAGTCCACCGCGGCCGATTAACTAGATTGTACAAAAAGAAAAACACAAATATAAGGACAACATAAAACGTCTCAAACATTATATAGAAGACATTCAGACATAACATAACTAGACGAACGGATCATTTGCAGTGAATGAACCCAAATCGAATACAGAAATAAATAAATAAATAAAAATTAAAATTATACCAGTCTAATGGATAGAGAAGCGGGGAAAACCAAAATAACGGTGTGCACGTGAAGGGCATATTCCATCCATAGTAATTCTGCCCGAGGGCAGGTCCTTCACTGAAATCACAGCATTTTCATGCTATGCTTGCAGCTTTACTAGGGAATTGTAGGTGTGGTCAGCTTTCCACACCGGTGAAGGATGATGCTGATGATGATAATGATAAGGGAGATGATCGTGGAAATATGATTTCGGGGACCGTTTGGGCCTTAAAGTTTTCCTGACATTTGTCTTACAGATGAGGAAAAACCCCGATAGAAACCTCACCCAGAAAAACTGCGCCGACCGGGAATCGAACCCGGGCCCGCTGCGTGACAAGGCAGCACGCTACTTCGAGACCACAGCGGTGGACAAGGGCATATTAAGACTTAGGAATAGGTTCAGAAAAATAACCTAAACCTATGATGAAGACATAAAATCATAAAAATAACAATGAATACAATATTTATTTATATAATGATATGTATAAATATGCTACTAAAATTGTTAATATAAACTAAAATGTTCTAATGTGTATAAAAAACTTTTTGTTGGTTAAGGTAATATGCTACAAGCCGGAATATCAGGAGTTAGACTCCCAGTGGGCACATGATTTTTAAACTGGTCTAAACCTTATGGTGACACAATATCCCTGGGGTCAACTCAGCCTCTAAATAAGTAAGTGTCATACGCTTGTTGCCCACCGCTGTAGTCTCGAGGTAGCGTGCTGCCTTGTCACGCAGCGGGCCCGGGTTCGATTCCCGGTCGGGACAGGCTCCTGCGTGAGGTTTTTTCGGGGTTTTTCCTCACTTTTAAGAGAAATGTCAGGAAGCTTAGGGCCCAACGGTCCCCGAAAAGCATCCGATCATCATCACCCTTATCATTATCATCATCAACCTTCACCGGTGTGGAAAGCAACGGGAAGCTACCACACCTATAATTCCCTAGTAAAGCTGCAAAGCATAGCATGAAAATGCTATGATAGTAGTGAAAGACCTGCCCTCGGGTAGAATTACTATGTATGGATGGATACGCTTGTTCTTGAGAAGTCTGACAACCCGGCTGACATATCGTGCCGATTGTCTAGAAAGATGGCAGGCTTAACATTCTTTACTAATAAAATTCATTGTTAAAACCGTTGGGGTAAATAGTCATAAAATTATTTAAATCCATTACAGGTTAAAATGTACCTTCTTAGGTCAGAGCCGTCGTCCTCAACTTATAAAATATCTATGTTTTTTGTCTAAGGCCTTTCAGAATATCCATTTCATCTTCAGTAGGTCTTTCTTAGCTACATTACTTGATGTGATGGTTGATGGTGGTGGTCATAATGTCACGACAACACCACATTAGGACCAGCACCATCAACCATCACAACAAGTATTGTAGCGAAGAAAGACCTGCTGAAGATGGAATGGATATTCTGAAAGGCCTTCAGACAAAAAAGCATACATATTTTATAAGTTGAGGACGACGGCTCTGATCTAAGAAGGTACTTATTTTATTCTTAACATTCTAGCACCGCAAGGACATCCTTAGGCCTTTAGTGAGATCACTTTACTTTTTTTTTCAATTATTGTTTAATAGTGCACCTAATTATATGTAATTTCTATTTTTTAATTTATTTTTTTACCAATGAATTGCCAAATGCTGTAAAAGACGTAGCATTGGCGTTATTAAATTTCAGAAAATGTATTTGAAATCTAATTTAAGTGGCACTGTTGTAATATGCATAAAAGTGGAGACAGATTTATATAGCCTAACCTGATATGAAGGTATAATTTAATATTCCATCTCAGACATTATATCCTTAAGGACATTTATTATTAATTCAGTTGTAAAATTATAAAATCAATATCACTGTATGAACTTAACAAAATTACAGAAGAATATGGATTAAGGATATCTATAGAAAAAACAAAAATTATGGCATTTCAAGGTGTAGATCCTGTCAGAAGTAAAATTGTACTGGACAATAAAATTTTGGAGCAAGTGAATAATTTTACATATCTAGGATGCAATATCTCATATGAAGAAGAAAAGGATGTAAATGCAAAAATGTCTAAATTTTTAAGAGTTTTAGGGTTAATAAATTCTATCTTCAAGCCACAGTTAGTCCAAAAGCATTCAAGATTAAAAGTGTATAAAACACTGGCTCTTCGAACTCTTTTGTATGGTAGCGAAGTATGGACGTTGAAACAGAAGGATATACAGAGACTTAGATCTGCTGAAATGAGATATCTTCGGAGGACTGCAGGATACACACTACTAGATCACAAAAAAAATGAAGACATCTTGGAAGAATTACACATGGAATCTTTAGAAAACAAAATTTCTGATTATAAGTCAAGATGTATACAACATGTTCATCGAATGGAAGATCACAGAATACCCACACTAATGTTAAGATATCAACCTGCAGGAAGAAGAAGACCAGGACGTCCACTCAAAAGACTTCTGGATGGTGTTTCTCTTGAGGCCGAAACAGGTCAACAAATGGCCTAAATTCGTGAATGTACTATGATGATGATGATATCACTGATCAACATGATTTTTGTCTCATGAGTACCAACAGTTGTACTTAATGCAGTTTTATATCGTGTTTTCAAATACGTATTCGGAATTTCTCCATCACACACAGTTCTTTTTATTTCAATTTCAATTAATGGATTTAAATAATTATTTTTTAATAATAAACATTAAAGGTATTTCGTCAAAATCAAAATATACAGTGGTGTACCCTGACTTGCAATCTGCAATGAGACCAGTTCCATACTGCGAAAAATAGCCCATACCAAAGCCTCCAGAACATGTCACATTAGATGAAGAGAGGGGGGCACGCCGTAGCGTAGTGGTTAAGGCACTGAGCTACAAGCCAGAGGGTCGAGGGTTCAAGTCCCGTTGGGGTCAGGATTTTTAAACTGATCCAAACCCTCTAGCGGCACTATGGCCCTGGGGTCGACTCAGCCTCTAACATAAATGAGTACCAGACACTTGTTCTGGGGGTAAAGGCGGCCGTCACGCAGGGCTGACAACCCGGCTGACATAAAGTGCCGATTGTCTAGAAAAAGTGGGAGCCCTAACCTCCTACTACCCCAAGGGCCTCCGGGTCTGTTGTGGGATCACTTTACTTTACTTTTTACTTTACTTAGATGAAGAGAGCTCAGATTCTGATGGAAGTAAGGAAGAAGAAGAAACAGAGGGTGATACAACTTTTGAACAAAGCTGTTCATCTGAGCCTCATTTATTGACTCAAGAAGATCTTAACGATCTCATACGAGATTTAAAGTTATCCAAAAACCAGTCTGAAATGCTTGGTTCCCGGCTAAAAGGATGGAATCTCTCCAAAACCTTATGGATGCGTGATGGAGAAAAACCGATATCATATTTGAATTCAGTAGAAAAATTACTATCAGAATCACATATTTTTCTTTCTGAGACAAAAAAAGTTTCATTTTTGTTGCTCAGTGCAATTATTTGTTGTAAAATTTATTAATTCTTAAATAGTGTTTGCTTCTTGTACCATTTTTCACCGAAACTCCTTGATATCATTTTCTCCGACGCCTGGCCACAAAATCAAACCAAACATCATCAACCCTTCATCCTAGGACGGCCACTTAACACTACAAACACGCAGCAAGGTAACTCTTTTGTTTTCTTTTAACTTATCAGCGTTCATCGCTTTTCGTGCGAAGATTGAAGGGTAGTTGCAGAGTGTGGGGAGATTCTCGGACACCTTTCATCCAATTCAAACAACACGTACACACATGTTCAATAAAAACTAACTTAATAAGGTTTTTGTATGAAATAATCATTCAAAATATGTTATTCAAGAACATAATTCAAAATTAAAGTAGTTGTTGTCAAAAAATAAATATGTAAAAAAAAATTAATTCACACCTCGAGGTGTCAAGTGTTAAACCAGTTTTAATAACGGACAATTTGGATGCTCCTTGCATGATATTAATGATTGTGATTTTTATTCCATGAATATTTACGAGTACTTAAGGCAAATCATTCTGTAATTTCTAACATTAAATTCTTACAACTCGACAGGTGTAGGTTTGGATGTATTAAGATTCATGAAATGTGCACCTAATCTAATAATGGATTCGTTACATTCTAAGAACAAATTACGATAATTATTTTATATCATACTAAATCTCATTTGAAATCCACAATTTCTCCTTGGAGATAATTTTTGGCCACCGAGTTTTTGTTATAAATCTCAGACATCTATTCGCTAAAACTTGAAATATCTTGTAAATTTTTTTAATCTTGTACATTTTTTTAGAGTTTTCCAGGTTTCACTTCCTTATAACAGTATTGATTTAATGATTGTGTTCAAAAGTTGGATCTTCAATTGAAGCGTCGTTTGTTCAGATTCCCATATTTGATTTAAATATCAGACTGCAGATTGGGGGCACGCCGTAGCGTAGTGGCTAGGGCACTGCGCAACAAGCCCGATCCAAACCTTCTTTATCTTAAATTTTATCTTAAAGGGAATTATTCCCACGGTCGGAATTCAGATTAAGTTTAGGTTTAATTAAGCTCCCGGTGCTTCATTTTCACTCATCACTTATCATGTCATCAGGTTAAATTAACTACGCCTTTCAGGAAGGAAGGATTACAACCGAAAGATTAAGAAGTGCATTACAATTTCTTGTAGGAAAGCCAGAAGAAAAACGCCCAGTTGGTAGACCAAGAATGAGGTGGGAGAATAACATTAACTGTGATTTGAGGGAAGTAGATTATACAGGGAATGATTGGAAAGCATTGGCTCGGGATAGGGATGTGTGGAGAGCTTATGTCCTCGCGGCCATGAACTTACGGGTTCGATTAAGCCAGTGAGTAAGTAAGTATTACAATTCCGTCATGCCAAGAGAGAATACTTGAAATGTCAGAAAGACAACTGGTGGAATCGGTAAACAAAAATTCCTCTTCTGTTCCTACGTACTTAAAAAAAATAACTTTCTTTTAATTGTATTTATTCTAATTTATTTAATTAACTGTAAACCTAAAACCCTTGCATATATATATATATATATATATATATATATATGGTATGATAAGAAAAATAAATGCCTGGACGGGATTCGAACCCGGATCTCTGAGTCTGTACCTCAGCGTGATATCCATTACACTACCAGGCGAATCCAATTCAAACACTTATTTTTCTTATATATGTATTATACTCTCCATTATTACTAGATGTCGCGAGAACACTGTCTGCACTGTATATATATATATATGCAAGATTAGGTTTACAGTTAATTAAATAAATTAGAATAAATACAAATATATATATATATATATATAAAATATATAAAAATTACGTGTCACGTTGTTTGTCCGCGATGGAATCCTAGACTATTGAACCCATTTTAATAAAATTTTGCACGTTGTGTGCTGTTTGATACAACTTGAGACTTAGGGAAGTTTATAACTAAATTTATAGTCGCATTATTTTTATTCCAAATTATTTGTTTATTATTTAAAAGAGAGTTATAATTATCTGTGAGTTCTATACCATTCTAACAGATGGCCGTGTAAGGTAATTGGTTTATTATTTAACCAGGTGGCTGTGCTTTTTGTTGCAACCGCGAATTGAATTACAAATATTGATTATTTCATAATTTAAGTGTGTTTGTGTTTATTTTATTTTCTATATATTTTATTAATTATATTAATTCCGTGTGTAAGTATTAGTTTTAAGTAATCTGGCTGAAAGACAGCAACTTAATTTAAATTTAACTGGACCGAGAAGAGACATTGAATGCTGTGCTGGATCAGTTCTAGATACCTTTTTGTTATTTCACATATTTTATTATGTTTATAATTTTGATAGACATTCCAACTGCATTTAACTTCCTCGAAATGGCTTCTGTATTTATTAGGTCTAATAGTAAAAGAATATGAAGTTTTTTTTTATTTGGATGATTAATGTTTCCAAATTCCAACCGAAGCGTAAAACTTCATATTGAATCATTGTATCCTAACTCACTGGCACTATCGAACCCGTAGGTTCATGGCCGCGCGGACATAAGCTCTCCATACGTCCCTATCCCGAGTTAATGTATTCTCATCATCTCCTGTATAATCTACTTCCCTCAAATAAACTAATTTTACTGAAGCTGCCCTGCAAAAAATATAAATAAATAAAATAAATACGATAAATCGTGAAAAATTAACTCCATGGAGCGACAGATCTAGAAGGTCCTAGGGTTACAACCCGACTACTTGGCCTCATATCCACATTTGTTAATCAAACATCTAGCCAGTAAAGGGGTGATATGTGGTCAGCATATCGAGTTCCCCAGGCTTATAGCTGATTTCTTCATCCTGGGACCACTACTCATCGTAACTGACCAAATTCTCCACAATTCTGTATGGGCATCAGTCCCATAGGCCTACTATCAGAAATTCTATGAGAAACTTCCTTTCCCTATGGGGACTGAATTAGTTAAATATAAATAGTAAAATCGTATAAAAGTATATTGTATCATAAGTATTAGTATTATTTAGGGGCTCAGAAAAAAAAATTAATTAAACACAATAAATATTTGGCACACTTCCACTTCAGGACTGTTGTTAAAGACATCCTAATGGTTTGTGAGATTTCTTATTCTAACTCACTCAATAGGGATTACATTAAATATATAAATATTTTAAAATACCGGTAACTATATTTAAATAATGATTTTTGAGTAAATAGCTTTTTTTTTCCCTCAAATAGTCCTAACAAATGCCACTCTTGATTTCCAAATTCTCTAGATAAATTCACTCGTGACATTACTTATGACTATTTAACTCATGCCCCAAATGGGAGTCAATGACCAATCACATTTCAATGATTTTTTATTTACAACCAATCAAAGTCGTGTTTCGCCTAAAATTTACCAACTAAAGTGTATCATAATAAAGAAAGCACCTCCTTTTTAACATTCTGTATAGGTCATAGCATTATTTTGCAGTGACTGACTCTCCAAGAAATAAGGCTAGCAGTTGCGTATATAGGGCATGAATGTCAGCAGATAGCGCATGCGGGAGATAATATAAAAAACATTCGTAGCAGTTGATTATACCACAAAAAAAAAAAAAGGACCGGTGTTTGCACTTTCTTAAACGAATTATTTTCCAGGAAATGACGCTGCAGAAAAATATAATTGACATATTTACATCATAGGACATCAGAAATTAACTAATGTTGGTTATAAATTTCTCCACTAGGGTGTATTCTTACAATATTGCGACCCTTTGGCATTAAATAATATGATCTGGTTGCAGTGATGAACAAAAGAAGCAAATGCAGCGTACCAATCGTTTCTCATTTGTTTTCAAACATTGCCGTTTACATGAAATATTTTTAAATAACTATAGTTAAACGTCCACCGCTGTGGTCTGCCTTGTCACGCAGCGGGCCCGGGTTCGATCCCCGGTCGGGGCAGTTTTTCTGGGTGAGGTTTCTATCGGAGTTTTTCCTCACCTGTAAGACAAATGTCAGGAAAACTTTAAGGCCCAAACGGTCCCCGAAATCATATAGCCATCATCATCATCCTTCACCGGTGTGGAAAGCAACGGGAAGCTACCACACCTACACAATTCCCTAGTAAAGTTGCAAGCATAGCATGAAAATGTTATGATTGCAGTGAAAGACCTGCCTTCGGGCAGAATTACTACGGATGGATAGTTAAATAATGATTTGTGAGTAAACAGCTTAATTTTATTCGTTAAATAGTCCTAACAAATGCCATTCTTGATTTCCAAATTCTCTAGATAATTTCACTCTCACTTCGTGAGTCATGAATTCATCGATAATTTGGAAATCACTCGTGGCATTACTTATGATAAATTATAGTATTTCTATCACATACATTTCTCATAAAATTCAAATACTTAATTTTGCGATATTCCAGCGTGAAATCTGGAAAACAAAACACATTTCATTACGTTTATAGACACTGCAATACGAAATATCATGGACAAAACGAATTTAATTCGAGCATTGTTCATTTTCCTAGGATTCATCTACTAATTTTGCAGCTAAAATGCATTACCAATGCTTAATTTTTTTTAATTACACTGCAATAGGCTTTCAAAATATCATGAAGAAAACTAATATAATTCGAGTATTGCTCATTTTCCTAGAATTCATCAACTAAATTTGCAGCTAAAATCCATTTCCAATGCTTAAACGTATTTTAATTACACTGCAATAGGCTTTAAAAATATCATGAAGAAAACGAATATAATTCGAGTATTGCTCATTTTCCTAGAATTCATCAACTAATTTTGCAGCTAAAATCCATTTCCAATGCTTAAATGTATTTTAATTACACTGCAATAGGCTTTCAAAATATCATGAAGAAAACTAATATAATTCGAGTATTGCTCATTTTCCTAGAATTCATCAACTAATTTTGCAGCTAAAATCCATTTCCAATGCTTAAATGTATTTTAATTACACTGCAATAGGCTTTCAAAATATCATGAAGAAAACGAATATAATTCGAGTATTGCTCATTTTCCTAGAATTCATCAACTAATTTTGCAGCTAAAATCCATTTCCAATGCTTAAATGTATTTTAATTACACTGCAATAGGCTTTCAAAATATCATGAAGAAAACTAATATAAATCGAGTATTGCTCATTTTCCTAGAATTCATCAACTAATTTTGCAGCTAAAATCCATTTCCAATGCTTAAATGTATTTTAATTACACTGCAATAGGCTTTCAAAATATCATGAAGAAAACTAATATAATTCGAGTATTGCTCATTTTCCTAGAATTCATCAACTAAATTTGCAGCTAAAATCCATTTCCAATGCTTAAATGTATTTTAATTACACTGCAATAGGCTTTCAAAATATCATGAAGAAAACGAATATAATTCGAGTATTGCTCATTTTCCTAGAATTCATCAACTAATTTTGCAGCTAAAATCAATTTCCAATGCTTAAATGTATTTTAATTACACTGCAATAGGCTTTCAAAATATCATGAAGAAAACGAATATAATTCGAGTATTGCTCATTTTCCTAGAATTCATCAACTAATTTTGCAGCTAAAATCCATTTCCAATGCTTAAATGTATTTTAATTACACTGCAATAGGCTTTCAAAATATCATGAAGAAAACGAATATAATTCGAGTATTGCTCATTTTCCTAGAATTCATCAACTAATTTTGCAGCTAAAATGCATTTGCAATGCTTAAATGTATTTTAATTACACTGCAATAGGCTTTCAAAATATCATGAAGAAAACGAATATAATTCGAGTATTGCTCATTTTCCTAGAATTCATCAACTAATTTTGCAGCTAAAATCCATTTCCAATGTTCAAATGTATTTTAATTACACTGCAATAGGCTTTGAAAATATCATGAAGAAGACGAATATAATTCGAGTATTGCTCATTTTCCTAGAATTCATCAACTAAATTTGCAGCTAAAATGCATTTCCAATGCTTAAATGTATTTTAATTACACTGCAATAGGCTTTCAAAATATCATGAAGAAAACGAATATAATTCGAGTAGTGCTCATTTTCCTAGAATTCATCAACTAATTTTGCAGCTAAAATCCATTTCCAATGCTTAAATGTATTTTAATTATACTGCAATAGGCTTTCAAAATATCATGAAGAAAACTAATATAATTCGAGTATTGCTCATTTTCCTAGAACTCATCAACTAATTTTGCAGCTAAAATCCAGTTCCAATGCTTAAATGTATTTTAATTACACTGCAATAGGCTTTCAAAATATCATGAAGAAAACGAATATAATTCGAGTATTGCTCATTTTCCTAGAATTCATCAACTAAATTTGCAGCTAAAATCCATTTCCAATGCTCTAAACTGTATTTTAATTACACTGCAATAGGCTTTCAAAATATCATGAAGAAAACGAATATAATTCGAGTATTGCTCATTTTCCTAGAATTCATCAACTAATTTTGCAGCTAAAATCCATTTCCAATGCTTAAATGTATTTTAATTACACTGCAATAGGCCTTTTAAATATCATGAAGAAAACGAATATAATTCGAGTATTGCTCATTTTCCTAGAATTCATCAACTAAATTTGCAGCTAAAATCCATTTCCAATGCTTAAATGTATTTTAATTACACTGCAATAGGCTTTCAAAATATCATGAAGAAAACGAATATAATTCGAGTATTGCTCATTTTCCTAGAATTCATCAACTAATTTTGCAGCTAAAATCCATTTCCAATGCTTAAATGTATTTTAATTACACTGCAATAGGCTTTGAAAATATCATGAAGAAAACGAATATAATTCGAGTATTGCTCATTTTCCTAGAATTCATCAACTAATTTTGCAGCTAAAATCCATTTCCAATGCTTAAATGTATTTTAATTACACTGCAATAGGTTTTCAAAATATCATGAAGAAAACGAATATAATTCGAGTATTGCTCATTTTCCTAGAATTCATCAACTAATTTTGCAGCTAAAATCCATTTCCAATGCTTAAATGTATTTTAATTACACTGCAATAGGCTTTCAAAATATCATGAAGAAAACGAATATAATTCGAGTATTGCTCATTTTCCTAGAATTCATCAACTAATTTTGCAGCTAAAATCCATTTCCAATGTTCAAATGTATTTTAATTACACTGCAATAGGCTTTCAAAATATCATGAAGAAAACGAATATAATTCGAGTATTGCTCATTTTCCTAGAATTCATCAACTAATTTTGCAGCTAAAATCCATTTCCAATGCTTAAATGTATTTTAATTACACTGCAATAGGCTTTCAAAATATCATGAAGAAAACGAATATAATTCGAGTATTGCTCATTTTCCTAGAATTCATCAACTAATTTTGCAGCTAAAATCCATTTCCAATGCTTAATTGTATTTTAATTACACTGGAATAGGTTTTCAAAATATCATGAAGAAAACTAATATAATTCGAGTATTGCTCATTTTCCTAGAATTCATCAACTAAATTTGCAGCTAAAATCCATTTCCAATGCTTAAATGTATTTTAATTACACTGCAATAGGCTTTCAAAATATCATGAAGAAAACGAATATAATTCGAGTATTGCTCATTTTCCTAGAATTCATCAACTAATTTTGCAGCTAAAATCCATTTCCAATGTTCAAATGTATTTTAATTACACTGCAATAGGCCTTCAAAATATCATGAAGAAAACGAATATAATTCGGGTATTACACATTTTCTTAGAATTCATCAACCAATTTTGCAGCTAAAATGCATTTCCAATGCTTAAATGTATTTTAATTACACTGCAATTGGCTTTCAAAATATCATGAAGAAAACTAATATAATTCGAGTATTACAGATTTTCTTAGAATTCATCAATTCATTTTGCAGCTAAAATGCATTTTTAATGCTTGTATGTGTTTTAATTTATATGTGTCGTTAGAAATTCACACTAAAGTGTTGAAACAGGTTACTGAGTTACATTAAGTTCCCATTATGTAACAGGTTATTTCATGCCATAAAAGTAAACGGTTTTACTAGACCAAAAAAGATACGCGATAGCTTAATTATAATGCATGGGTTGTATTATAAACGCCCGTACAACTATACCGAATCTTAAAGCTACTTTGTAATTAGGGGTGTAGGTTACACTTTCAAAACAAACATGGCATTACTATCTCCGTTTCACTTCCTAAATCTATTTTCAATTTCAGTTATAATAGACTGATAGCTAAAACGAAGTAAAAAGTAAAACGTTCCTATGTTTTTATGTAAGTGTGTATTTGTTTTACAGATTACTAGTTTTGGAAGCGGTTGTTCAAATGTTTTGGAAATCCAACATTCACTCACATGTAATTTATATATCTGTGCATCACAAAATGGAGCTACGGAATTCTATTTTTTGTACTGTAATTGTTAGCCCATGTTTCCCTTTACAGAGATTTAGGCGCTCTCCCCCTACAGGGAAGAATTTGAACCATACTAATTTAGTTACACTTGTTTTCGTATAGATGTCATTTTGAGTGGTATGTGGTCAGCGTTCCTCCTCATACTGACATCTAGAAAACAAGGTAGTACTAGGACAGGAAAATTCAGTAAATTTTGCTTAGCGGCCTTTTCATTCAGGCTTAAGGATTTTTTACGAGCCTGAAAATCTTCAGACTCGGGATCCACGGCTTAAAGTCCCTCCCGAAGGACTTGCTCCTTGGATTTTTTCCGACCTAAAAAATCCATCGACCCAGGCCGACTCTCGGGACCAGAGGCAAGGAGCATAAACACTAGTCCACAGCGGCCGGAGTTCTAAAAAGTTTTAATCGAATTCATCATCATCATCCGGTATCATAGCAGCTGCCGCCGTCTTCTGGAAACCAAACGCCATTCCTCTCTGTCCATCCATTGATCTTCCTCCATTGCTCTGATATTCATAGCTGCTTGTACCCCTTCTATCCAAGTTTTCTTCGGTCTTCCTCTGTTCCTCCTTTCCATTGGGATCCATTCCATAACAATTTCTGGCAATCTGTGCTCTGGCATTCTTTTAATGGAACTTAGGTATTAATTTTAGAGAATTCCGAAAGAAGGGAGATATTGAAGTTATTCTCATTAATAATTTTTTGTAAACTTTTTACAAATCTTCATCAGTCCTACCTAGGATACACCGAAAATTACCACGACATATAATGTGTATATATATATATATATATATATATATATATATATATATATATATATATATAAATGAATATCAACGCTTTTAAAATTCATATTAAAGCACTGTTGAGGTTATGTATTAAGATATCTTCTTCTTCTTCCTTCCAAGTATTATGCCAAGGCCTGTTACGATCCTATAGAATATTTTCCCTCCACCGTTTCATAGGGCGGCCCAGTGATCTTCGTCCTCTTGGTATATAATTATAAACAGGTTTGGGGATCCGATTTCAACTCATTCTTTCAAGATGGTGTTTCCAATTTAGTTGGTACTATTTAATATATTCCGTAATTGGCGTAGTCTTCAATTCTTTTAAGATATTGATGTTCCTTTTCCGATCCCATCTGGTGTAACCTGCTGTTCTGCGCATGAATCTCATTTCACAAGCCATTATTAAGATAGTAAATATAAAATTGGTACCTGGTAAGTCAGTCGTCCTCAACTAAATTATTAAATAGTTCCAATATGGAGGCCTTTTAAAAACAATGTTTAATCTTCTGCATTTTAACTGGTACTGATATTGTATAGGTTGTACAGCGGGTTTATGTCTGCGGACATACGTTTGAAACATTGTTTTTGAAAGGCCTCCATATTGGAACAATTTAATAATTTAGTTGAGGACGACTGACTTACCAGGTATCAATTTTATATTTATCATCTCATAAATGAATGTGCTAGGAGTCTGGATAGCGTAAGCGGTAGCGCACTGAAATATCAATTCAGAAGTCCTGGGTTCATATCCCGGTTCAGGCGTTTATTTTCCTTTTCATGCCGTATTAGGCCTGCATTGCTTAATATCTACATTTAATTATATAATCGAAATAAAGAAGCGTCAATGATATAAAGTAAAAATTCTCTTTAATTTGCTTACTTGTTATAGTAGCCACTAGAGGGCTGTGAGACCGAGTTCCCGCTACCTCTCATGATAGAGGATATAATATATAAAGTAAAAATAAATGTTTATGCTAGGACCGTGGATAGCATAAATGGTAGCGCATTGAAGAATCAATTCAGAGGTCCTGGGTTCAAATCCCTGTTCAGGCGTTTATTTTTCTTTTCGTGTCATATATATAGGCTATAGTCTGCGGATGGACCACTTCAACAGAAGAGATAACAATAGAATTCCGAAACAGGCTCTTCATTACAAACCACTAGGACGAAGAAATGTTGGAAGACCCAGTAGAAGATGGACAGACCAATTCTAACATGAGATCGGAACAGACCGGCAGGTCTAATCCTTGATGCTGCTGCTGATGATGATATAAAGTCTGCTTAGAACCAGGTTGTTCTGGGAAAAAATGTTGTAACTTTTTCAGGGAGAGAAGCACAGACTAAAATTGCAATGGCAAAAAATGCAACTAAGACATTACATGGTGTAATTTGGAACAAAAATATTACAAAGGAAACTAAAATGAAAATTTGTAAGAGCATAATACAGAATATTTTGTCATATGGATGCAAAACTTGGTCTTTGGCGAAATTACAAAAGAATAAAATTATGGGCTTTATTATTCAATGTTCTATTTATTGTACCACAAATAGCTTGAAACGGATGTGTTTTGTGTTCAATATCTTTATCATACCCATAGCTGATGTCACATCCTAAATATTTATAAGTGGGATACTTGTTCAATAATTTCGTCTCTAATTACTATTTTTGCACGCAGAGTATTTCTTCCACAAAATGCCTTTACTTTTGTTTTACTTATTGAAATTTTAAAATTAATATCGCTCACTAGCGGATGCAGGACGGTCTGCTCACGGCATGGAGCAGAACTTTACTTGAAGAGAGAGCTCTCGACCTTACAAATGTAAACGACGAGACTGTTAGAGACAAAGCTTAACTATATCTCTGTGACGCCTGTTTTCTTGTGGTGACAAAAATGATGTTATTAACACAACTTCTATGATGATGTGACATTGTAGGCGAATATACTTATCAAGGTCTTCATATTAAATCCCCTCACCATCAAAAACTCTTTCTTGTGGTGACAAAAATGATGTTATTAACACAACTTCTATGATGATGTGACATTGTAGGCGAATATACTTATCAAGGTCTTCATATTAAATCCCCTCACCATCAAAAACTCTTTCTTGTGGTGACAAAAATGATGTTATTAACACAACTTCTATGATGATGTGACATTGTAGGCGAATATACTTATCAAGGTCTTCATATTAAATCCCCTCACCATCAAAAACTCTTTCTTGTGGTGACAAAAATGATGTTATTAACACAACTTCTATGATGATGTGACATTGTAGGCGAATATACTTATCAAGGTCTTCATATTAAATCCCCTCACCATCAAAAACTCTTTCTTGTGGTGACAAAATGATGTTATTAACAAAACTTCTATGATGATGTGACATTGTAGGCGAATATACTTATCAAGGTCTTCATATTAAATCCCCTCACCATCAAAAACTCTTTCTTGTGGTGACAAAAAATGATGTTATTAACACAACTTCTATGATGATGTGACATTGTAGGCGAATATACTTATCAAGGTCTTCATATTAAATCCCCTCACCATCAAAAACTCTTTCTTGTGGTGACAAAAATGATTGTATTAACACAACTTCTATGATGATGTGACATTGTAGGCGAATATACTTATCAAGGTCTTCATATTAAATCCCCTCACCCATCAAAAACTCTTTCTTGTGGTGACAAAAATGATGTTTTAACACAACTTCTATGATGATGTGACATTGTAGGCGAATATACTTATCAAGGTCTTCATATTAAATCCCCTCACCATCAAAAACTCTTTCTTGTGGTGACAAAAATGATGTTATTAACACAACTTCTATGATGATGTGACATTGTAGGCGAATATACTTATCAAGGTCTTCATATTAAATCCCCTCACCATCAAAAACTCTTTCTTGTGGTGACAAAAATGATGTTATTAACAAAACTTCTATGATGATGTGACATTGTAGGCGAATATACTTATCAAGGTCTTCATATTAAATCCCCTCACCATCAAAAGTTCTCTCGAATACCTCTATAGGATATCTTATAAACTTCGCTTTGGGCGTCCTTATTAGTCTCGTGTTATAGAATTTACTGTTCATCATTCTAAATCTACCCACCCTAGTAATAGAAGTTAACCATAGCACCCTAGCGTTCAAGGGTTAAACAGAGCAGTTTTATGATTTATTATATTTCAGGATTGTTTGTGTTACTTACACAGGGGTTTGAAGTAGGAGGATCAATCCTATTGCTAATGGATGATTCATTTGGGTAAAAATAAATCTACCCCTGAGGATAGGAGAATAGCTGTATTTAGCAGTGGAATTTGAAGAGGATTATAAAGTAAAATTCCTGCGGGAGGTCAAAGGGATCCAATCTCAATAGTGGGAGACAGTCTACTATGAAAGAAGGCTCAAAAAATGAAAGAAAGAAAAATACTTCTGAAATAATAGTATTATTCCTCATATTCTCAACCAAAATTACAATTTTTTTCTTCCACAATTCCCGGTCTTGCATGTCTGCTTCTGTCATATTTCACTTCTTCATGTTGTCTTGAATTCCCTTTATCCACGTTGGCTTTGGTCTACCACGTTTCCCTTTTCCAGGAGGTATCCATTTCAATACTTGTTTGTTTGCTTCTGTATCCCATCTTCTCATTATATGTCCATACCATCTTAGTTGGATTTCTTCAATCTCTTGGACCTTGTGAGGGTCCCTACCCAGTGTTACGGTGAAGACCCCAACGGCGGTTGCAGCAGAGTAGGAGACCTACGGTATGGCGCAGATGGCGAATGAGGCAATAAAGGGTGGATCATACTCTTAGCTGCAGTGAAAGCAACTAATCTATGATAGACTCCAGAAAAAGTCTCTAGTCCTCCAAGTTGGGGGTTGATGCTATTGGCCAGCTCCTCATACACTCTACATTGTAAAAAAAAATCTAAAAACCAAAATAGGCGCTATATAGTTTTATGTTTTTATTAGCAACTATCCATAGTAATTCTGCGCGAAGGCAGGTCCTTCACTGCAATCATAGCATTTTCATGCCATGCTTGCAGCTTTACTGGGGAATTGTGTAGGTGTGGTAGCTTCCCGTTGCTTTCCACACCGGTGAAGGATGATGATGATGATGATGATGATGATGATAATAATAATAATAATAATAATAATAATAATAATAATAATAATAATAATAATAATAATACTTTATTTATTCTGGCAGAGTTAAGGCCATAAGGCCCTCTCTTCCACTCAACCAGCACAAATACAAATAAATATTTGACAAATATAGATATACACTATACTAATTATAAACAGTTAAAGATACAATAAATGTAGCAATGTAAATGTCATGTACAAACAACATTTTATAGGGTAATAACAATAATGATACGATAATAATAATAATAATAATAATAATAATAATAATAATAATAATAATAATAATAATAATATGATAATTTATACGAGAAACACCAATAATATATATACCTTACACTGGGTAATAATGAAGTCGAGGTTAGAGCAAATGTAAATTTAGATTTCTTTTAAAAGATGCCAATGTCCGGCAGGATGATGATGATAAGGATGATGATGATGATGGCCATATGATTTCGTGGACCATTTGGGCCTTAAAGTTTTCCTGGCATTTGTCTTACAGGTGAGGAAAAACCTCACCCAGAAAATCTGTCCCGACCGGGGATCGAACCCGGGCCCGCTACGTGACAAGGCAGCACGCTACCTCGAGACCACAGCGGTGGACTTTATTTGCATAATAACAGCAATATATTCGTGCCGTGTTGAAGTTGTATAAAAATGAAAGGGCACAGTTTGGTGAAGACCTGTATGTACCGAAAAGGAGTGAACATTCTCGCTGCTTCGTGCCAGAGATCTCACCTCCAAAGTGTGTTGCATGTTCGCCTATGGAAATACCTTCCCTGCCCACAGCAGCCTTCATTAACTCACCCAAAATCGACTATCGACTTGTTTTTCATTTTGATTATACTTATTAAATTTAAGCCTTTATAAATATTAGTCTAGAAACCTCATCCCTCCCCTTCTGTTTGCGGAGTTATTACGTACACCTCAAATAAATAACAGACAACTCTCTTTTTTTTCTTTTTTTTTTTGTTTATAAGCAGGTGTTTCCATGGTGATTTCATCTAACCGGCAACGCAATCAAGATCGTTCTTTTGTTATCGCCGATGTGAACAGATAATATCAATTCCACGGCCATGTTGATGCTATAAAGCAAACATGAGTTATATTAACTTCTAAGATATAGTGGGCCATGAAATTGATATCAATTTATCCAAGAGATTGTTTACATTGTAACACTTGTATCATGCTCAGATTTCGTGCCAAATTTCAACTTATACAGTCAAAATAAAAACTGAACAGCTCATTTCTTTTTTTAAATTGAGATACCGACGCCATTAATTTATTATTGATGATAGTAAAAAGTGGTCATATATCGACTATCAACATAAAACCTACGCATGTAAAATAGTGTGTATGGACAAAAACTGACCGGGATTTTATATATAAGTTATATATATATATATAATATATTATATATATATATATATATATATTTATTTATTTTTTTATTTATTTTTTTTTTTCAAATGCCCAGGTTTGTCTTTCGATACTCCTGATTTCTCTCCTGACATGGCATACTTGTAACCCACTTCTGAGCTTGGGACGCCTGGAAGGCGGGGTTACGTTGCCCCAATGATATGATGGGTGATGATGATGTTAATGGTGCGCCAGGAGAGTCCCTAATCCTAAGCTTAACCTAAGATGAATATGAATGATGATGATTGCGATGGCCATATGATTTCGGGGACCGTTTGGGCCTTAAAGTTTTCCTGACATTTGTCTCACAGGTGAGGAAAAATCCCGATAAAACCTCACCCAGAAAAACTGTCCCGACCGGGGATCGAACCCGGGCCTGCTGCGTGACAAGGCAGCACGCTACCCCGAGACCACAGCGGTGGACCCGGGATTTTATATTTATTATTTCATTTAATTAACAAAAGAACCAATCAGGGTCTACCAAAAGTGATAAAGTGTTACCTGACAATAACTAACTTACTGGAACTATTGAACCAGTAGATTCATGGCCGCGCGAACATGAGCTTTGCATATTCTCTATCCTGAACTAACGTTTTCCAATCATTCCCTGTATAATCTACTTCCTTCAAATCATGGTCAATGCTATTCTCCCACCTCATTCTTGGTCTACCAAATGGGCGTTTTCCCTCTGGTTTTCCTAAAATAAGCTTTCATGCACGAATTTCATTCCCCATTCGTGCCACATGTCCTGCCTATCGCGGTCTACGAGACTGTTCTTATTATATGTGGCTTCCCAAAAAGACCATGTAGTTCATTGTTATGCAGTCTCCTCCACTGACCTGTCTGCTCATCTCTCTTTGGTCCAAACACTTTCCTAAGAACTTTATTCTCAAATACTCCTAATCTCCTTTCCTCCCTTAAAGTAAAAGTCCATGTTTCACATCCATATAATATAACTGGTAGAATAACAGTTTTATATATTTTCAGTTTAACGTTTTTTGAAACGAGTTGGGACGTCAAGAGTGGGAATTTACCTGGAAGCCGAAATTTAAAAAATGCTCTAGTGACCGCCATGTTTTTTTTTTCGTCGAAACGAAACTGTATACATTCTTCTCGTATATTGTAAGCCCAAGTTTCCCTTAACAAGATTTAGGCGCTCTCCCCCTACAGGAAAGAATTTGAACCATAATAATTTAGTTACACTTGTTTTCGTATAGATGTAATTTGAGTGATCCGTGGTCAGCGTTCCGCCTCATACTGACATCCTGGAAACCAAGGTAGTACTAGGACGGGAAAATTCGGTAAATTTTGCTTAGAGGCCTTTTCATTCAGGTTTAAGGATCTTTTACGAGCCTAAAAATCTTCAACTCGGGACCCACGGCTTAAAGTCCCTCCCGGAGGACTCGCTCTTTGGATTTTTCCATTTTAAAAAAATCCATCGCTATCGGCCGGGTTTGAACCCGTGACCCTCGGAACCAGAGGCAAGGAGCATAACCATTAGTCCACCGCGGCCGATACTGTATACGTAAGATTTGATTAATAGAATAAAGATAAATTCTGTAAATTTAGAAAATCCGATCATAAATTAGACTTGCTGAGGAATTCGTTTAGTTTGTTCGGCTCCCATGTGACTATAACTTGTCAATTACTACCATCTGGAGACATACTCTGATTAAAAATTAAAATATAAAATTATGGAATATTCACCTGAAAGGTTCGTCTCCTCAACTCAATTAATTATTTAACTGTAGCGCTTTCGGGGCTAGTCCCATCATCGGCAGGATTCAAAACTGGTGTTTCACTGAAGATCTGGTAGAGGGGGTTACATGTATTGGGTTCGTTTTCGTTTATCATATTGTCGTTGTTGTGAGCTGCTTTCATGATTTCCATCTCTTCGAGTACGTTTATCTTTGCTGGATTATTTTCTCTGTGCATTACTGTTAGGGAGTTTTCAATATTAACATGCGATGTCCTTGATGGATAACGTGTTTTGCATAGCTTGATTTTCCTTCTGCGTGAATAAAGTCTTGAAAATCTGATGTTAAAACTTCTGTTTGTTCTTCCCATATAAAATTGGTTGCAGTCCTTACATGCCAATTTATATACTCCTTTGTTGTTGAAAATGTTATTTTCTTCAATGTTATTGTTTATTATGTTGTTTAATTACTCTGATTACAGGGACTATTTAACTCATGCCACAAATGCTAGTTAATGACCAATCACGTTTTAATGAATGTTGTTTTACAACCAATGACAGTCGTGTTTCACCTCGTTCTTTATCGATTTTTCTTTATCACCTCCTGTTTATGTGATAAAGAAAGCTCCTCCTTTTTAATGTTCTGAACCGGTCAAATAATTATTTTTCTCCAACAAATACATTGAATATAGCAAATAATGAAAAAATTCCTCGATTTTACTGAGTTGTTTACTAAAAAAATAAATGAATAACCCGTAATGTTGATTATGATATATAGTTTGATGTGTTTCATTATTTCTCCACTTGGGTGCAGTATTACAATATTGCGATCTTATTTGGCAATAACTAATATGATCAAGCAGCAGTGAATGAACATAACCTCACATTTCTGATTTGTTTTCAAACATTCGCCGTTTAAATTAAATATTTTAAAATAACTATAGTTCAAAAATGATTTGTGAGTAAACAGCTTAATTTTATTCGTTAAATAGTCCTAACAAATGCCACTCTTTATTTCCAAATTCTCTAGATAAATTGGAAATCACTCGTAGCATTACTTATGAGAAGTTGTGTTGCCAAGAGCAAGACATATTGAGTGGCTTCTTACAGAAATATTACTATTGTAAGTAGAGTTATTGGCTCTCATTACTTACTTACTTACTCACTGGCACTATCGAACCCGTAGGTTCATGGCCGCACGGACATAAGCTCTCCATACATCCCTATCCTGAGCTAATGCTTTCCAATCATTCCCTGTATAATCTACTTCCCTCAAATCATAGTTAATGTTGTTCTCCCACCTCATTCTTGGTCTACCAACTGGGCGTTTTCCTTCTGGCTTTCCTACAAGAAGTTTCCATGCACGTCTTTCATTCCCCATACGCGCAACATGTCCTGCCCATCGCAGTCTACGGGACTTAACTGTTCTTAGTATATCTGGCTTCCTATAAAGACCATGTAGTTCATTGTTATGTAGTCTTCTCCATTCACCTGTCTGTTCATCTCTCTTTGGTCCAAAAATTTTCCTAAGAACTTTATTCTCAAATACTCGTAATCTCCTTTCCTCCCTTAAAGTAAGAGTCCATGTTTCGCACCCATATAATATAACTGGTAGAATAATAGTTTTATATATTTTCAGCTTAATGGCTCTCATTAAGTCTGCGAAGAATATTGACAGTAAAATGTGAACTGTATAGATTCGCAGCCCATTTAACTAGATCCATTCATTGTATCTAAGTTTTGTTCATCACTCAACTAAGTTAAAACTTGTTTCTGAAGGTAGAGGGAGGGATGATGGACAATAATACAGGGCACCAAAAAGATTCTGTAAAGCAGATTCAGTGAGGCATTGGAAAACAGGATTAGGGTTTAACCAATTTCCTTTTAAGGTTAAACCTCTGTCAACTTTCTATCCAGTTTTCATACGCAGGATAGAAAGGTTTACTACACTGCCTAATCATTCCAGAAGTCACACTATCTCAGATTTTAAAGATGACATCCCCCCCCCGCTCACGATGATGGTACATTTTTCCTTTTTGATAGTGGAGGAGCTTGCGTGCTTAAATGATCCAGCGCGGGCCAGTATTATTGTTACCAGAAGCCGGGCAAATCAAAGGGAATACGCAGATTAATAGAGATACTCCTTTGGAGAGAAATGAATGTCACCACATCTGTTGTTAAGAGGATTGAAAATCAAACGCTTAAATGGTATGGCCATTTACAAAGAATGGAAAATGAAAGATGGCCAAAAAAATATATACCAATGGTCAGACCAAGATGGAAATGGAAAACCTACGTCAGAACTATAATTGATGATAGGAATTTCGAAGAGGGAGATTGGAATCATAGAGATAAAATGGAAACTGAAGACGGCAAACCTATAAGTGGGGGAAAGCCGAAGAAGAAGAAGAAGAATAGAGATACTTTATTTCAAAGAGTGAAGATCATTCAATCTTTTTCTTCTTCTGCTTCATTAAATTAGGCCTTATGACCTGTTTTCACATCAGGCGGGATTTAATGAATCTTTCCATCTAGTAAATGGGCGTCCGTCCCGCGCCGTAGCCGAGTGGTTAAGGCAGGAAGCCTTGGCGCAGAGCTACGGGACTTGCGCTGGTTCGAGTCTCCATGGGGGAAGAAATTTTCTCATGGTATTTCGGCCAGTATGGGACCGGTGCCCATCCAGCATCGTGATGCGTTTGGGTAGCTACAATAAGTAGCGGCTCCAGGTTGAGAAAACCAGCTATAACGGCTGGGGGACTCGACATGCTGACCACTGACCACATGTCTCCCCTACACTGGCTGATGATCATCTACCTCTGTGATTGACACATGTGGATGTGAGGCCAGCAGCCGGCTGATAGGCTAAGGGCCTTGTAGGCCTGTCGCGCCAGGAGTTTTTTTTTTAAATGGGCGTCCAACACTTCTATGTCCTATTGGTTTGTACTTTAATAACAGCTGGGAAATTCTATCTGTAGACATTCTTTTAACGTGTTCATGCCAGTTGATTCTCATATTGTCAATTCTATTTGTTAAATTTAAAATATTTAAGTATTTTTAATATCTTCATTTCTTTTTCTGCCCAAAATTGTCACACGTGCTACTGAACGTAAGATATTTATTTCTGCAGTTTTCTATTTTTCTTCTGTCTGAAGGGTTAAGAATCCATTCCGCCATAAAGATATCCATAAATATACTTAGGCAGCGAGAGGCACTAGATCAGTAATAGATAATGTATTGAGATCATTCAATATAAAAAAACAATTTTCAAGAAACGCGGGCATGGATTCCACTGGAGTAAACGTTTCCGGAGATAAAATAGTTTCCCCATTAGGGTCTCCGGGCGGGGACTAATTCAGGTGATCCATGACAAAGTTATCAACCTGTAATGCATAATAGCACGCATTTCCAGAATTGAGCCTATGTTTAATTTCTTTGTGCATCTCATTTCTATTTGTGATTATTGTTCCTTCTTGTTCTTCTTCTTCTTCTGCTTCTTCCTTCCAAGTATTAGACCAAGGCCTGTTACGATCCTATAGAAAATTTTCCCTCCAGCGTTTCATAGGACGGCCCAGAGATCTTCGTCCTCTTGGTATATAATTATAAACAGCTTTGGGGATCCGATTTGAACTCATTCTTTCAAGATCCATCCATAGTAATTCTGTCCGAAGGCAGGTCCTTCACTGCAATCATAGCATTTTCATGCTATGCTTGCAGCTTTACTAGGGAATTGTAGGTGTGGTAGCTTCCCGTTGCTTTCCACACCGGTGAAGGATGATGATGATGATGGCCATATGATTTCGGGGACCGTTTGGGCCTTAAAGTTTTCCTGACATTTGTCTTACAGGTGAGGAAAAACCCCGATAAAAACCTCACCCAGAAAAACTGCCCCAACCGGGGATCGAACCCGGGCCCGCTGCGTGACAAGGCAGCACGCTACCTCGAGACCACAGCGGTGGGCTCTTTCAAGATGGTGTTTCCAATTTAGTTGGTACTGTTTAATATTGTTCCTAGGTATTTGAATTCAGCCATTTCCTCAACATTTCCCTCATTTGTCATTAGGTGTCCATTTCCATTATATAATATATTTCTATTTGGCACTAGAAATAGTAACAACGAAAATGAGGTAAATATTCTTTGGATAGCGGCGGTGAACCTCTGCATTCGTTAGAACCCACTAGTTAAATAGCTTATAATTTGAATTTACCATTTTTTACAAAGATTATGTAAAAGATTCCGTACTTTGTGGAAAAGATTGAGCAGTTCAGAACTACAGTTTGTAACCCCCACATTGTGGTGGGTTTAGCCCACCCGCTGGGAGGATCTGCAATTCTTCCCCATTACAAAGTAGATCACTGTGCAGCCGTCTAAGTTCAAGAAGCTTCCCTATCCATTCATATCAAAATCCAATAGACACATGTTTATTTCCATTTCAGAAATAATCCGTTTACTTTATATAGATTATGATTTCCTCCGATCGAATGTATATTATTTAAGCCATTACAAATTCCTTTATTGATGCATTTATATCTTAAATAATGTACCCCCTTCCTAATTTACACATTTTAATAAAAAAATAAATAGATAAGGGATAGACTAGGAAAAATTATGTCCTGCGTTATAACCGAGTGGTTAAGGCCAGATGCCTTAGCACAGAGGCACGGACTGCGCTGGTTCGTGTCTCTATGGGGGAAAAAATGTTATCATGGAATTTTGGCCAGTATTGGACCGGTGCCCACCCAGCATAGTGAGGCATTTGGGTAGCTACAATAAGTAACGGTTCCAGGTTTAGGAAATCAACTATAACGGCTGGGGTCTCGACATGCTGACCACATGTCAGTCCTACACTGGCAGGATGATCGTCTACCTCTGTGAGTAACACTTATGGATATGAGGCCAGCAGCCGGTTGGTAGGCTAAGGGCCGTCTAGGCGTGTAGCGCCGTTGAGAGAGAGAGAGAGAGAGAGAGAGAGAGAGAGAGAGAGAGAGAGAGAGAGAGAGAGAGAGAGTATAAGAAAAATTATAACTGAAGAGCTCACTCGAAAAAGGATGAAACCAACAATTTTAGCAACTCGTATGTTTAACCTTTTAGAAAATGAATGCAATATTCGCTTTTAAAAGAGATTGCAAGCAGCCAAGATGAAATCTATGAGAAATACAGCAGGATGCATTATTACTCCAACACAAGGGAAATTAAGAAATTCTACAAGAATTGAAATTTACCCGAATAGGCAGTATATCAACTAATATAATTAGATTTCGGTGAAAGTAGAGAGGATATCTACTGAAAGATGAACGAAACAAATTTTGACGTACAGTATATTTCAAAACGACTTGGAAATTTGGGAAGTTCTATGAAGGGCTGTCACAAAATCGTAATGAACCCTAACTTATTTCATGGCGCGAGAGCCCGAAAGGCCACTGGCCTACCGACCAGCTTCTGGTCTCACATCCATATGTTAATTTCAGATATGTACGAATATTCAGCTAGCATATGGTTGACATGTGGTCAATATGTCGGTTCTCCCAGCCGTTATACCTGGTTTTCTCAACCTGGAGCTGCTACTCATTGGTAGCTACCCAAATTCCTCACGATGCTGAATGGACACTTACTTACTTACTTACTTACTCACTGGCACTATCGAACCAGTAGGTTCATGGCCGCACGGACATAAACTCTCCATACATCCCTATCCTGAGCTAATGCTTTCCAATCATTCCTTGTATAATCTACTTCCCTCAAATCATAGTTAATGTTGTTCTCCCACCTCATTCTTGGTCTACCAACTGGGCGTTTTCCTTCTGGTTTTCCTACAAGAAGTTTCCATGCACGTATTTCATTCCCCATACGCGCAACATGTCCTGCCCATCGCAGTCTATGGGACTTAACTGTTCTTATTATATCTGGCTTCCTATAAAGACCATGTAGTTCATTGTTATCTAAGTCTTCTCCATTCACCTGTCTGTTCATCTCTCTTTGGTCCAAAAATTTTCCTAAGAACTTTATTCTCAAATACTCGTAATCTCCTGTCCTCCCTTAAAGTAAGAGTCCATGTTTCGCACCCATATAATATAACTGGTAGAATAATAGTTTTATATATTTTCAGCTTAACGTTTTTCGAAAGGAGTTGGGACATCAAAAGTCTCTGCAATGCATAATAGCATGCATTTCCAGAATTGAGCCTATGTTTAATTTCTTTGTGCATCTCATTCCTATTTGAGATTATTGTTCCTAGGTATTTGAATTCAGCCAATTCCTCAAAATTTCCCTCATTTGTCATTAGCTGTCCATTTCCATTATATAATGTATTTCTACGTGTGACCATATATTTAGTTTTACTGATATTTACTTCCAGTCCTAATTGCTTAGTGTTACTCAATAGTGTGTGCGTGTTGGCCTTTAGTATCTCCTCGCTATCGGCCAGTAGTACTACATCATCAGCATAAACTAACAGCTTATTAATACCATTCAGTTGTAAGCCTTCCTCATTCTCTAAAGATTTAATGGCATGCTCTAGTACAAAATTAAATAGTAGAGGAGATAGTGCATCTCCTTGCTTCAACCCATTCTGGATTTCAAAAGTGTCTGAAAACTGTTTGCCTACACGCACCCTACTCGTTGAGCCATTTAGACACATTCGTATAAGTCTAACTAACTTTTTAGGAATTCCGAACTCCAGCAGGATACTATATAACTTCTCCCTCTTAATTGAATCATATGCTTTTTGGAAGTCTACGTATAGTTGATGTACAGTACCATTATATTCCCATTTCTTTTCTAAAATCTGTCTTATACTAAAAATCTGATCTGTTGTAGACCTGTTTCTTCTAAATGCACATTGATGATCTCCTAGAATGTCATCAATATAGGGAGTAAGTCTGCTTACTAATATATTTGTTAGAATTTTGTACGAAGTTGAAAGTAATGAGATGCCCCTGTAGTTGTTGCAATCAGTTTTATCTCCTTTCTTATAAATTGGTAGCTGAATGGACACTAGTCCCATAATTGCCGAAATTCCATGAGAAAATGTCTTCCTCCATGGGACTCGAAACAGTGCAAGTCCCGTAGCTCTGCACCTCGCGCCTTAAAGTACTCGGCTAATCGAGAGACTTGAGAGAGTAAAATACAGTAAAACCTATCCACGAAGGAACATGACGGTACCTTAAATATATTTCCGTCTTGGCAGTTTTCCTTCTTATAAAGGGTTCCCAAATTACAAGCTTGAATTTTCTCACGCAGTATAAGGGTTTTACATGCATGCTTTAAAGACATAACGTATTTTTTTTAATATGTGATTCTGATAGTATTTTTTTCTCCTGAATTCATATGCCTATCGGTTTTTCTCCATCACATAAGATTTCCGAGAGACAGAAATTTTTAATTTAAAAAACTTTAATATTTTCTACATTCCTAACTACACAATATTAGAACATTCGGACTCACCTAGAAAGTAAGAAATGACGATTTTCTGCTTTATTTCGCCTGTGGAGTATACCTCCTGATGTTCCAACAATAATCGGCCATAATATTAGGATTCCATTTGCCTTGATATCTCGTTTCCATAGCTGAAATCTCTTGAGTTAGCTAATTTGCTTTTATTTTACAGTGGATAAATGGACGAAAAAAAAGTTTATTAAAATAATCATTTAAATCCATTAATTTAAATTGAAAGGGAGAAAAAAAAAACTGTGGGTGATGGAGAAATTCCCAATTCATATTTACAAACACGATAAAAAACTGCATTAAGTACAACTATTGGTAATCATGAGACAAACATCATGTTGACCAGTGTAATAATAGAAAATCACAAGTGTCAAATTTTAATTATCTAGGTTGTGAGTTGTCTTCTGGATATAGAACAAGAAATGATATAAACCAAATGATATGTGGCACCATCCATAGAACACTTGGCCTCTCCACCTTTCAGCGGTTACCCTGTATTCCCATTCGCCATTCTTGCCGATCACGCCATTCATCCTCCTCCAGACCTCGGTCGTTCATCAAACTATGGATCTCTCCTCTCCAAGTTGTTCTTGGCCTGCCCCGTTTCCTTCTACCAGAAGGTGACCATTCCAAAAGAGTTTTGGGCCACCTGTCATCCTCCATTCTCCTGACATGGCCATACCACTGAAGAGCTCGTCTTTCGATCCTTTCCACCACTGTCTCCTCCATATCCATCATCTGCCTCATTTCTTCATTTCTTCTTCTTTCCAACCTGGACACCCTGGCACTGCGTCTTATTCCATCCATCTCCACTGCCAAGATCTTAGTTTTTTGTCCCTCTACCAAAGTCCATCCCTCAGCACCATAAGTCATTATGCTTTCCACAACAGACTTCAAAATCCTCTTCTTCGTGTGGTTTGACATGGTCCTACTCCACAGTACTCCATTCAACATTTTTATGGCTCTTCGTGCTTGTGCTAACCTGCTATCTACTTCAGCTTTACAACTCCCTGATTCATCAATAAGTGATCCCAAATATTTAATTTTTAACAGCTCTAATAATTCCTTGGGATAGGGATATATCTCGTCCACTTCCTCCTACTACAAGATATTCAGTTTTTTCCATGTTTACTCTTAATCCTCCTATTTCAAAAGCATTTAGAAGTTTTCTCATCATGTATTTCACATCCTCGCGACTCTGAGCTATCAACACTTGATCGTCTGCAAATAATAAGGAATGTACTGTGCCACCTTGGACTGGTACTCCCATGCCTCCACAATATCGATTCCACTGCTCCAATATATGCTGGATGTATATTTTGAACAGAGTAGGGGACATACTACAGCCCTGTCGCAGGCCTTTAGTAGTTCTGAATGGAGAGGATATCATCTTAGCCACTTTAACCGAAGCCTGACACTGCTGGTACAACCGTCGGACAAGTGAAATCGTTGGTAAATCGATACCAACATCAACCATTGCATCCCAAAGTTGGTTGATTGGCACTGAGTTCATAGAACACTAAATCATAAAACAAGGAAGGATACAATATTGAAGTTAAAGAATGGCTGTACCACTACTTTTATACGGTAGTGAGTCCAGGATAACAAATTAGATGACTTCGAATAGAATACAAAGTGCAGAAATTACCTTTCTAAGAAGGACCAAAGATGCGCAAAATTGGACCACATAAAAAATGAAGATACAAGAAGTGAATTAGAAATATATTCAATAAATGATAGAATTCAACAACACCGCGTCGGCTGGGGGAATGGAAGAAACAAGATTGCCCAAGATAACATATCATTATAAACCAAAAGGAACAAGGGATGTAGGAAGACCTAGGAAGAGATGTAAGGAATCTGTGAATTCGGAACAGGCAAATCGCCTAAACCTTGAAGTGAAGAAGTGAAGAAGAAGAAGAAGTGTTTTCAGAAATTTTATTCGGGGATCCTCAGGAAATAGATCATTAGGAAGCACCAGGAGTAGATGAAATGTTAACACAGAAGGATTTTAGGAGTCTGATATGAGGTATGAAATTGATTAATTTGGCTGAGGATTGGATTAAATTGAGGATCTTAGTGAACGTGGCATTGATCTAAGGGTTCCATAAGCTATATATATCATCATCATCATGAACAAATTCGTTATAGGCCATGTGGCCTGTACGGTAAACCTAGCGAAGATGGTCTTGATCTTTCCACCGATGTTTTGGTCTTCCTTGGTCCCTATGTCCAGTTGGGGTTATTGGAATGCCAATTTTGGAAGTCTATTTCTTGCCATTCTCCTCAGATGATTTTTCCATATATATATATATATATATATATATATATATAATATCGAGTGAGTGAGAGTGAATTATAATTAACATATTGTAAAACCGATTCTGTTTGTAAATTATTTTAAATGTTTTCATTCCGATTAGGATAGCAAGGTAACTATCAGATATTATTATTATTAAATAACATGAAATGATTAGATAATATTATATCACAATGTTCCATTGTGACCGCAGGATTATAGTGATGAAAGTGTCAACTAATAGATCGAATATGGATCAACATTCTTCTTAGGAAAACATATCTAAAAACTTCCCAGAAATCCTCGGCATAAAGGAAGTGCAAAATAAGAAGTAAGTGGTAAAAGAAAGCTAGGGGGTGAGTTTTCAAGATAGCTGTAAACAGGGTCGTGTGACCATCCCTCTACTTTTATCTCACAATCTTCACCCTCAAACTCCACGTCCCATGTCGCCTAAAAAAACTTAACAAGCATAATATGAAAACGACATAAGTGTATTTCCAATAAGGACCAGGTTGAGTAAGCAGTGGTATGAAATTCTTCCTTATGGTTGATACAATTGTGCCACATTGTAAAAGGTAGCCTCTCAACAAAAGGGGATGTAGGGGGATACGTTTTAACAAAGTGGAATGCCCACAAAGCATGTCTCCCAACATAACAAACACATGCAACTAATGGTATACATAAAACTTCTGTTAGCGGACAATAAAGTCTTCCATTTTACTCTAGTTATTTATGAGATTATAGCAAACCCTAAGGTTTGCAAACTGTGTTACGCGGACCAACATCTAAAACGGCTGTTTTTCTCATTGAAACAGTTTAAGCGAAATATTAAAAAGTGGCGTGAAATACAACAGAGAGAACACACGTAATTGGTTTGAACATATACAAAGAATGCCTAATAATCGTTTATCAAATCAGCTGCTTCAATACAGGCCTCTAGGACGAAGAAATGTAGGAAGACCAAAATGTCGTTGGAAAGACGACCTGCATCTGCAGCATATAGTGCACCGGGGAGCGGAACGGGCCAACAGGCCCATACCTTGAAGAAGAAGAAGAAGATGATGATTAAAAAGTGGTCTCAATTCTATCCTATGCATTACAGTTAAATTTTAGCCTATGTGTTATTGTTAATTACAAACTATGTATTATTTTAAATGCTAGATATTTAAGGGAAGAAGATGCTTTAGACAGGAACCTCTGGCGACAAATCACTTTGGGTTGAACGAGGAACACTGTATTGTGGAATATTCCTAAATAAAAACATATTTTAAATGGAATTAAGAAAGGACATTAAGATGGCACTGACATCTCATGAGAATTTCATCTGATAGAATCCTTAAGAATATCTTGGAAAGGAGAATAAATGGACAAATAAGAAGAGAAAAATCTAAAGAAGGTTGGATGGATGGGGTGAGAAGTATAAGTGAACTGGTATTTACAGATAAGGGTGTTCAGGACCGCTACAAATGGAGAAGTCGAATTCCTTGACGGTGACGGAAAACTATCGTATTTTCAATAAATTCCAAAATAAATCAACATCATCATCATCCATGCAAGTATTAGGCCAAGAGGTCTGTTACGGTCTCAAAAAAGAATTTTCCATCCAGCGCGTTTTTGGACGTCCCAGCGATCTTTTACCTCGGGGGCAGTAACAGGATAGTGACGTGCATTTCATCATCTCTCCTATCCAAATATCTTCCTCAACCTGCTCGTGGTGCAACCTGCTATTACAAATGATGCTCTGAGGACCGAGTACTGGCGGTATAACCACATCACCTTAATGTAGAGGAAATACTACATTAGTGGGAATCCCACAATAATACCCCTCTGGGGCAGCAAACCCATTGGGCGAAACATTTACATTTGCTTTCAAGTCTCAAACCAACCCTGGGATGAAAGGTACAATAAACATAATTTTAATTTGTCCTGCGCAAAAATCTTCTTGGTAATCTTTCGATATCAATTCGTTTTACATGTGCATATATTCCAATTGTCTGTATTTTACAAAATCCTAACAGAAAAGCGGATTAAGTCACGAAGCCTTGGTGTAGACGAATGAGACTTGCTCCTGTTCAAATCCCTACGGGGGAATAAATATTCTCATGGAATTTCAGCCAGTTTGAGACAGATGCCCGCCCAGCATAGTGAAGAATTTGGATAGCTACAATATAAAAATTTCTTAAAGTAAATAGATAAGCAAGAATAAAACTTTTATAGAAATTTAAGAACAACCGGAACCTTTATGAATATTATAATAATTATACATATATTCTAGGAACATTTTAAGTTGCGGCTCCAGGTTGAGATAGTCCATAGATAAACTTCGAATAGAGGGAAAACTGAGTACAGTGACATCTAAAAAATTTCGGTCGTTTACGATGAACTACAATGAGCAAACTAGGCCTACAATGGTAGCGCTGTTTCGTAGCAACAGAATACGTAACTAAATAAAACAAATGCAAGGCACACGGCGTGTTCACTCGGGATTATGGAAAATTAGCCATTTTGTAAATTTAAATTTTTAACTGCTATCCTTTCGTCCTATGTAGACGGTACTGTAAAAATTATATATTATTGAAAGTTAAAATCATTACTTAGATTTTATTTTACTCTAATTTGTAAGTAAATTCAAGCTTGTTTACGTTTTTAATGTGAATCTATTTTCAAAGATAAACCTTCTAGAAGTGATAAAATTCTAAGATTTGTTAGGTTAGGAAGAGTGATGTTAGTGTACAGCCATTTCTAATAAACATTTTAAAAATGTGACTTTATAATGGACTTCAGATGTACGACATGGCTAAGGTTCTTTAATAAATATTGTATAAAATATGTAAGTAGGAATAAGGGGTAGGTCAATTGTAAATATTTATTAAAAGAGCTCATAATGCACGTTTTTAAATTTTAATAAACGAAAATAAATTAACATGTAAGAATGAATACCAATATAAAAAAAATGTGATTCTACTGCAGACCTTAGGGGTCTTTGGGGTAGTAGGAGGTTAAGGCTGCCATGTTTATAGACTATCGACATTTGATGTCAACGGGTTGTCAGTCCTGGGGGACAGCCACATTAAATCCCAGAACAAGCATCTGGTACTCATTTCAGTAAAAAGATAATTCGATCCCAAAGCCATGGTGCCGCCAAAATATGTAGGCCATTTTAAAAATTCTGACCACATCGGGACTCGAATCTCGGGCTTTCCGGCTTGTAGTTTATTGAGTTAATCATTTATGTTACTGCGTATGTCAACATAACGTCAGGTTAATTGGACCATCTTACTTCACTTAAAATCAGGTCTTTTTAAATGTGATTCCTTGTAATGATTGATTTACATAGAAAATTATCACAATGATAACATCGGTAATAATAATGATAAATATAATAATAATAATAATAATAATAATAATAATAATAATAATAATGATAACAATAATAATGGTTACGAAACTTCTTCTTCTTCTTCACTTCCTGGTTTAGGCAAGAGTTGCCTGTTCCGCCTTCACTAATAGATCTAAGACCATCTCTTCCGAGGACGTCCGACATCTCTTCTACCTCTTGGAAAATAATGGAAGATTTTATTTGGTTACGAAACTATAGATACAATTGATGCAACATGTAAATAACCAGCTTTCAGAAAATCATTATGCTTTAGATTCCCAGGAGATGTCATGTTAGATCATCGTCTCTGTACGTCTACTGATTACAGATCTGCAGCATATAGTGCACCGGGGAGCGGAACGGGCCAACAGGCCCATACCTTGAAGAAGAAGAAGAAGATGATGATTAAAAAGTGGTCTCAATTCTATCCTATGCATTACAGTTAAATTTTAGCCTATGTGTTATTGTTAATTACAAACTATGTATTATTTTAAATGCTAGATATTTAAGGGAAGAAGATGCTTTAGACAGGAACCTCTGGCGACAAATCACTTTGGGTTGAACGAGGAACACTGTATTGTGGAATATTCCTAAATAAAAACATATTTTAAATGGAATTAAGAAAGGACATTAAGATGGCACTGACATCTCATGAGAATATCTCATGATTCATCTGATAGAATCCTTAAGAATATCTTGGAAAGGAGAATAAATGGACAAATAAGAAGAGAAAAATCTAAAGAAGTTGGATGGATGGGGTGAGAAGTATAAGTGAACTGGTATTTACAGATAAGGGTGTTTCAGGACCGCTACAAATGGAGAAGTCGAATTCCTTGACGGTGACGGAAAACTATCGTATTTTCAATAAATTCCAAAATAAATCAACATCATCATCATCCATGCAAGTATTAGGCCAAGAGGTCTGTTACGGTCTCAAAAAGAATTTTCCATCCAGCGCGTTTTTTGGACGTCCCAGCGATCTTTTACCTCGGGGGCAGTAACAGGATAGTGACGTGCATTTCATCATCTCTCCTATCCAAATATCTTCCTCAACCTGCTCGTGGTGCAACCTGCTATTACAAATGATGCTCTGAGGACCGAGTACTGGCGGTATAACCACATCACCTTAATGTAGAGGAAATACTACATTAGTGGGAATCCCAACAATAATACCCCTCTGGGGCAGCAAACCCATTGGGCGAAACATTTACATTTGCTTTCAAGTCTCAAACCAACCCTGGGATGAAATACAATAAACATAATTTTAATTTGTCCTGCGCAAAAATCTTCTTGGTAATCTTTCGATATCAATTCGTTTTACATGTGCATATATTCCAATTGTCTGTATTTTACAAAATCCTAACAGAAAAGCGGATTAAGTCACGAAGCCTTGGTGTAGACGAATGAGACTTGCTCCTGTTCAGATCCCTACGGGGGAATAAATATTCTCATGGAATTTCAGCCAGTTTGAGACAGATGCCCGCCCAGCATAGTGAAGAATATATATACAATTTAAAAAATTTCTTAAAGTAAATAGATAAGCAAGAATAAAACTTTTATAGAAATTTAAGAACAACCGGAACCTTTATGAATATTATAATAATTATACATATATTCTAGGAACATTTTAAGTTGCGGCTCCAGGTTGAGATAGTCCATAGATAAACTTCGAATAGAGGGAAAACTGAGTACAGTGACATCTAAAAAATTTCGGTCGTTTACGATGAACTACAATGAGCAAACTAGGCCTACAATGGTAGCGCTGTTTCGTAGCAACAGAATACGTAACTAAATAAAACAAATGCAAGGCACGCGGCGTGTTCACTCGGGATTATGGAAAATTAGCCATTTTGTAAATTTAAATTTTTAACTGCTATCCTTTCGTCCTATGTAGACGGTACTGTAAAGATTATATATTATTGAAAGTTAAAATCATTACTTAGATTTTATTTTACTCTAATTTGTAAGTAAATTCAAGCTTGTTTACGTTTTTAATGTGAATCTATTTTCAAAGATAAACCTTCTAGAAGTGATAAAATTCTAAGATTTGTTAGGTTAGGAAGAGTGATGTTAGTGTACAGCCATTTCTAATAAACATTTTAAAAATGTGACTTTATAACGGACTTCAGATGTACGACATGGCTAAGGTTCTTTAATAAATATTGTATAAAATATGTATGTAGGAATAAGGGGTAGGTCAATTGTAAATATTTATTAAAAGAGCTCATAATGCACGTTTTTAAATTTTAATAAACGAAAATAAATTAACATGTAAGAATGAATACCAATATAAAAAAAATGTGATTCTACTGCAGACCTTAGGGGTCCTTGGGGTAGTAGGAGGTTAAGGCTGTCATGTTTATAGACTATCGACATTTGATGTCAACGGGTTGTCAGTCCTGGGGGACAGCCACATTAAATCCCAGAACAAGCATCTGGTACTCATTTCAGTAAAAAGATAATTCGATCCCAAAGCCATGGTGCCGCCAAAATATGTAGGCCATTTTAAAAATTCTGACCACATCGGGACTCGAATCTCGGGCTTTCCGGCTTGTAGTTTATTGAGTTAATCATTTATGTTACAGCGTAGGCCTATGTCAACATAACGTCAAGTTAATTGCACCATCTTCTTACTTCACTTAAAATCAGGTCTTTTTAAATGTGATTCCTTGTAATGACTGATTTACATAGAAAATTATCACAATGATAACATCGGTAATAATAATGATAAATATAATAATAATAATAATAATAATAATAATAATAATAATAAATAATAATAATAATAATGGTTACGAAACTTCTTCTTCTTCTTCACTTCCTGGTTTAGGCAAGAGTTGCCTGTTCCGCCTTCACTAATAGATCTAAGACCATCTCTTCCGAGGACGTCCGACATCTCTTCTTCCTCTTGGAAAATAATGGAAGATTTTATTTGGTTACGAAACTATAGATACAATTGATGCAATATGTAAATAACCAGCTTTCAGAAAATCATTATGCTTTAGATTCCCAGGAGATGTCATGTTATATCATCGTCTCTGTACGTCTACTGATTACAGAGGAGATAATAATAATAATAATAATAATAATATAATAATAATAATAATAATAATAATAATAATTTCATTCTGTTTCATTAACGCAGTTTAATCTCTCTACTTATTTGGCACATTTACGTGCCACACGCCATCCAGGCATTTCAGTGGCACGATAATAATAATAATAATAATAATAATAATATCAATAATAAAAATAATTAATATAATAATGATACATATGATATTAATAATAATAATAATATTATTATTATTATTATTATTATCATCATCATCATCATCATCATCTGCCTTTCAAGTATTAGGCCCAGTGGCTCGTTACGGTCTCCCGCCATCTCCGAAAAGGTCGACCCACAGATCTTCTCCCTCGAGGAATGTAGTGAAGAATTTGTTTTGGTATTCTGTAACGATCCATGCGCTGAATATATTATTATTATTATTATTATTATTATTATTATTAACACCACTTCATGGCGCGTTAGACAAGTATGCATTTTGCCTACCATCCGACCTAATTTCCACATGTTTTAGAGAGGCTACTTATTGTAGCTACCCAAATTCCTTATAATGCTGGGTCGCACCAGTCCCATACTGACCGAAATTACGTGAGAAAATTTCTTCCCCATGTGGATTCGAACCACCGCAAATCCCATAGCTCTGCTGCATCAAGGCAACTATGCTTAAAGCCGCTCGACTACAGTGCGGGACAATAATAATAATAATAATAATAATAACAATATCTCCGGAAGCCAGTCATAATAAGAGCAGTTAAGTCTCGTAGACTGCGATGGGCAGGACATGTGCCACGGATGGGGAATGAAAGACGTGAATGGAAGCTTCTTGTAGGAAAACCAGAGCGAACACGCCAAGTTGGTAGACCAAAAACGAGGTGGGAGAACAACATTAACTATGATTTGAGGGAAGTAGATTATACAGGGAATGATTGGAAAACATTACCTTCATGATAGGGATGTATGGAGAGATTATGTCCGTGCGGCCATGAACCTACGGTTCGATAGTACCAGTGAGTTAGTTAGTTAATATCTCTAAACTGGCATAGTTAGGATGTAAAACACTATCTTTTATCTTTCTCTCAAGCTGTGAAAAATATAGGCCTATCGATACAGAAAAAATATTTAAATACCTAACATATTACATAAAAATGGAAAAATCATCTGAGGAGAATGGCAAGAAATAGACTTCCAAAATTGGCATTCCAATATACCCCAACTGGACATAGGGACCAAGGAAGACCAAAACATCGGTGGAAAGATCAAGAGCATCTTCGCTAGGTTTACCGTACAGGCCACATGGCCTAAAACGAATTTGTTCATGATGATGATGATGATGATGATGATGATTACATAAAAATATAACCGAACATAACAATAATGTAAGTGAATCTCAAATTAAAATGAGTAAAATGTATGTTGCATTCATAATGTAAAGGAAATATCAGCTTAAATACTAGAATATAATAAATACTATAATGGCAAACACCCATACACATTATAACTATTGTCTCTACAATGTTTTATTGGTTTGAGCTCTTCATACAGGTTCTTTACATAGAAATTATTTCTTTTGTGTTGTACAAGATTGGTCCTTCCGGGAAATTCTCGTATAAGACTTGAAAGCATAATAATAGTCCCTTCGATTGGTTGCCGGCCAAAGGAAGGCAAGACCAGTGATGGGGCTGCCATCTTATAGCCTATGGTCAGGCTTTTCTGGAGAAGAAGAGAAAATAAAGGAAAGAAGAAATGGAAGAAAGGAAATACTCCCTAGCCCTCGGATGCCCTAATAGCGTCGGGGTCGAAAAAAAACAAGAGTTAACCAAGAGAGGTTAGATAGTAAAGTTAAAAGAGTGCAAAACACAAGTAAGTGGAAGAAATGTTTTGCTCAGCTTGGCCACCTTGTGGTCGCCATCCACATATCCCCTAGATGAGGACCCCTAATCAATTTAAATATCTTCGATATTATCTCTCTATCTGGGATGAAAAGGATATCCCTGAAAAAGTTACTAGTTATAATAAAAGTTTAGGAATTATTAATCAAGTTATGAAACCATCCCTTGTACAAAAAACCACCAGATTACGTTTATATAACACTTTGGCTAGACCAGTGTTGACCTATGGTAGTGAAGCATGGACACTAAGAAAACAACATGAAAGCAGAATAACGGCTTGTGAAATGAGATTCATGCGCAGAACAGCGGGTTACACCAGATGGGATCGGAAAAGGAACACCGACATCTTAAAAGAATTGAAGACTACGCCAATTTTGGAATATATTAAACAGTACCAACTAAATTGGAAACACCATCTTGAAAGAATGAGTTCAAATCGGATCCCCAAAGCTGTTTATAATTATATACCAAGAGGACGAAGATCACTGGGCCGTCCTATGAAACGCTGGAGGGAAAATTTTCTATAGGATCGTAACAGGCCTTGGTCTAATACTTGGAAGGAAGAAGAAGAAGAAGAAGAAGAAGAAGAAGAAGAAGATTGGTTTAAATGAGCGAATAATGCATAAATATACCAATGTTACAGTGTGGAAGTATTCATCATGTAATCCCTACTAAAATCCAATAGAGATTTTTCTTTTTGAAATGACTCTTAATTTGAATGCTTTAAATTTTGTTGAAAAATTCCTCTGAAATTTACGACCAGTCTCACAGTAAAACTCAATAAAGTTGGGATAATCTTTGAGATCCTCTTCGGGAGGTCTGACGTTGTTTGTTGGTCACTGGACTGACCACACAAAGCACAGGTGACATAACGAATGTCCGAGTATTTGCACAATATCTCGCCAGGAAACATTACTTACGTCAAGCTTTACTTTTCAAACCTAACAAACACGAGTTTCACAACAACCGAGTAAAATTAAAAGAGCTGAATTGAAGAAGAGTCAGGAGGTTCAATAGAAACACCTCTGTGGGAATCTCAGCAGATGCTCCACAAATATTTGTACGTGAAAAACAAACTACTTTACTAGGATGTCATGGCAAAGTAAACTCGCTCCAAATTGCAATTTTTAACACCTATTCTAGAAGTTTCATTTTAATTCAGAGCTAAATATGAGTATTTATTTAAAACGGGAGAGTCAAGACATTATGACCTGCTCTATTCCACTCAATCAGAGAAGAAAAATATTAATAATAATAATAATAATAATACTTTATTTATTCTGGCAGAGTTAAGGCCATAAGGCCCTCTCTTCCACTCAACCAGCACAAATACAAATAAATATTCGACAAATATAGATATACACTATACTAATTATAAACAGTTAAAGATACAATAAATGTAGTAATGTAAATGTCATGTACAAACAACATTTTATAGGGTAATAACAATAATGATACGATAATAATAATATAAATATGATACATTATACGGGAAACACCAATTAATATATATATATATATATAATATATATATATATATCTTACACTGGATAATAATGAAGTCGAGTTTAGAGCAAATATAAATTTAGATTTCTTTTAAAAGATGCCAATGTCCGGCAGCCCCTTATTTCTTGTAGTAGGGAATTCCAGTTGCGAGAAGTGGAGATGGTATATGACATGGAGTGATGTGATGTCCTATGTTGCGGTATATTAAGTAAGAGATACAGAACAATTACATAAGATCCTAACTTCATAACTAGCTGGCGCTATCGAACCCGTAAGTTCATGGCCGCGCCGACATAAGCTCTCCATACATCCCTATCCTAAACTATCCCTGTATAATCTACATTTCTCAAATCATAGTTAATGTTTCTGCCACCTCATTCTTGGTCTACCAACTGGGTGTTTTCTCTCTGGTTTTCCTACAAGGAGCTTCTATGCACCTCTTTCATTCCCCATTCATGCCAAATGCCCTGCCCATCGCAGTCCACGAGACTTACATCTGTCTTCCCATAAAGATCATATAGTTTACTGTTATGTAGTCTTCTCCATTCATCTGTCTCTTCACCTCTCTTTGGTCCAAAAATTTTCCTAAGAACTTTGTTCTTAAATACTCGTAATCTCCTTTCCTCCCTTAAAGTAAGAGTCCATTTTTCGCATCCATATAATATAACTGGTAGAATAATAGTTTTATATATTTTCAGTTTAACGTTTTTTGAAAGGAGATGGGACGTCAAGAGTCTCTGTAATGCATAGTAGCACGAATATCCAGAATATCTAGGAGGCATTCTTACAATATTGCGATCCTTTGGCAATAAATAATATGATTTGGTTGCAGTGATGAACAAGTGAAACATAACAAACGTTTCTAATTTGTTTTCAAACATTGCCGTTTACATTAAATGTATAAATATTTTAAAATAACTAAATTTAAATAATGATTTGTGAGTAAACAGCTTAATTTTATTTGTTAAATAGTCCTAACAAATGCTACTCTTGATTTCCAAATTCTCTAGATAAATTCACTCCTCACTTCGTGAGTCGTTAATTTATGGATAATTTGGAAATCACACGTGGCATTACTTATGATGAAAATACGAGGGCGGATCGGAAAGTAACGCACAATAATTTTTTTCTGCCTTGGTATAGCAGCTAGAATGTTGAAGTTTCACAGAGATATAGTTTGAAGTTTTCACTACAGATGGTATTTTTTTCTCAGGTGCACCTCTTGCGAGAGAAGCTTGAACTATGCAACAAAGATGGCGCGCATGCTACAGTCGTCCACCTGTGAGGAACAGAGAAGTGTTGTTCGATTTTTGTGGGCCAAAGGGCATAAACCCAGTGAAATTCACAGGGACATGCGTGGCGTGTATGGGGATGATTGTATGGACCGTAGCAATGTCTCCAGGTGGTGCACATTCTTCCAAGAGGGACGCGTGAACCTTAGTGATTCGCCACGCTCCGGCCGGCCGACAACAGCAGCAATCCCGCAGAATGTCAGAGGCATTGAGGCGGCAATTCTGAACGACCGGCGTGTGCAACTGCGAGCCTTATCGCAGAAGTTCAACATTTCCTATGGTGCGGTGTACGATATTGTTCATGAAAATTTGAAATTCCGTAAAGTTGGTGCTCGCTGGGTGCCTAAGAACCTGACAGACGACCACAAGGGCCAGCGAATGATGGCAAGCTTGGACCACTTAACGCGGTACACCACCGCACAAGGACATGACTTTCTGGAAGGAATCGTCACAGGTGATGAGTCGTGGGCGTACCACTACACGCCCGAAATAAAGCAGGCATCAATGGAGTGGAAACATGGCTGGTTCCCCAGTAAAGAAAAAATTCAAAGTGACTCAATCTGCCAGGAAAGTGCTTGTGACAGTGTTCTGGGAAATGCATGGTGTTTTATTGGTGGACTTTGCTGAACACGGGACCACTGTGAATGCTGCGGCCTACATTAAAACTTTGGTGAAGTTGCGTCGTGCCATTCGTGACAAACGTCACAACATTAACGTTAAACTTCTTCATGACAATGCTCGCCCCCATGTTGCTGCTGTCGTTCGTCAGAAAATCGCCGAATTTGGTTGGGAGGTGCTCCAGCATCCACCATACAGTCCGGATCTTGCACCATCGGACTTTCATCTGTTTGGTCCCATGAAGAAATTCTTGGCCGGCAAACGCTTTGAGACAGATGGGGAAGTGAAATCAGCAGTGCGCAGATGGCTACACTCCAACCAAACGGACTTCTACGAACAGGGCATATTGAAACTGGTAACACGATGGGAAAAATGTGTTGAGAAAGTTGGTGACTATGTCGAAAGGTAGGTAAAAGATGTAAGTTCATTTGTGATTTTTTCCTTTTTTTTTACTATAAACTTTAAAAAAAAAATATTGTGCGTTACTTTCCGATCCGCCCTCGTATATATATTAAATATGCAAGAGGTTGAAATGTTAAGTTAAACGAATGGAACATATTTAATTAATTAATTGATTTTATTAAACACAATGTGTACATTTAGAGTTTTCACCAGTCTTTTATAATTTTGGTGAGAGGCTGAGTTCTGCTTTGGCATTTCATTAGGTGGTACCTGGAGCATGGCTCGTCGCAAAGCTTACATCTGCAGTCCTCCTTCGGGTCGTGGTATGACGGATTCTGACATATTTTCCAGTGGAAACCATGCGCGGCGAAGCGTGTGTATAGGTGGCGAAGTTGGAAGTTCGGTCCTTTCCACACATCAGTTTTCATCGTTTCTGTGTCCATTATTTCCATCGGTATTTCATTGGCTTTGTTTTGTCTCTCTTTGATGGCGTCTTTATATGCCTGGGTTTCTGGTAGATTGAAGCGAAGCTTGATGTCTTCAATGAAGTAGGATTCATGTGCTATTCTGTAGGCGTAGCTGTTTCTTGTGTACTTTGAGAGTGACAAGGCCCTCTTGAGATATCTGGCTTTGACATTCTCCAATTTCTTGAGGTTTTTCGCTGTTAGGTGAATCCAAATTATCTGAATACCGTATGTGGCCGCTGGTGCTACCTTGAGTTGGAACAGTGCCATCGCCGTTGGCAGGGACAGTCTCTCAAGCTTGGGGATGTCGAACATCGAATTTATTGCCGCTGTGGTCCTGTCTTGTATATGCATGGTGAACGTGGTTCCAGTGGTCTGCAGCGTCACTCCCAGGTACTTAAAGTTGGGGACTATATTTAATTATATTTAATTAATCAGGATGGTTTGATTATACTGTATTTATTCATATAATATACTTTACATGATTTATTCATGGAGTCTGAATAACATGAGAAGGGTAACAGGAATGAAACTTGAGAAATTATTAAATCGGTGACATACGTCAGTGAGAGCGTGACGTGGTCATGGACTGATGAAACCCACGTCTGGAGGCGACAACGGGGATTGAGGCGTTTTATTAACAAAGACACCACCACCTGGTCAGTCAGACATCAGCTTAGCGCAACAACAGTACAACTTACATTTGAGTTGTATTCAATTTCTTCTTTTTCGTCTTAAACTTAATTTGTAGGATTTTCATCCTGTTTATTTCCAAAATCACTCCTCGGAGGAAGACGTATTGGATGTGCATTCACTGTCTATCCATCTCTTGGCTGGTCTTCCTCTTGTTCTTCTCCCGTCCATTGGTCTATCTTCTTTAGCTCTTTTTGCAAGCCGGTTTTCTTCTATTCTTTCTATATGACCCTTCCAATATTTTCGTCTATCTATAATAAATTTGGTTATGTCTTGAATATGGCATTTGTCCCTAATTTCTGTGTTGTGTATTTTTTCAAATAATGTTTTCCCCTGAATAGTTCTTAAGATTTTCATTTCACATGTGCTTATTATTTGTTTAGTTTTTGTTGTATTAGCCCTAGTTTGTATTCAATTGAATATAATTTATTATGACGAGTCCACCGCTATGTTCTCGAGGTAACGTGCTGCCTTGTCACACAGCGGGCCCAAGTTCGAATTCCGGTCGGGACAGGATCCTGGGTGAGGCTATTTTTTGGGTTTTTTCCTCACCTGTAAGACAAATGTCAGGAAGCTTAGGGCCAATAGATTTTAAGTTCTATGGCCAATATGAATTCTAAAAAAATACGAATTATATTAACGTGTAAGATCACTTTTTTCTCCCTAAATTTTATATCAATCATTATTACGTCATGGTATGTTGAAATCTGAAGAAAACATTTCTGTAAGTATATACAGTAACCAGACAATAATGCAAGCACTGCCAAACTTGAATAAGCTAACAATGCACCATCAGTAATTATATAATATTGACTATTTAACTCATGCCACAAATGCTAGTCAATGACCAATCAAGTTTCAATGAATTTTGTTTTACAACCAATGACAGTCGTGTTTTACCTCGCTCTTTATCGATTTCTCTTTATCAGCTCCTGCTTTTGTGATAAAGAAAGTTCCTCCTTTTTAATGTTCTGAACAGGTCAAAGCATTATTTTTCTCCAACAAATACATTGAATATAGCAAATAATGAAAAGATTCCATGATTTTACTGAGTTGTTTACTAAAAAATAAATGAATAACCCGTAATGTTGAGTATTATATATAGTTTGATGTGTTTCATTATTTCTCCACTTGGGTGCACTCTTACAATATTGCGATCTTATTTGGCAATAAATAATATGATCAAGCAGCAGTGAATGAACATAACCTCACATTTCTGATTTATTTTCAAACATCGCCGTTTACATTAAATATTTAAATATTTTAAAATAACCATAGTTGAACAATGATTTGTGAGTAAACAGCTTAATTTTATTCGTTAAATAGTCCTAACAAATGCCACTCTTGATTTCCAAATTCTCTAGATAAATTGGAAATCACTCGTGGCGTTACTTATGATAACATATTATTAATTCCAATTTAATTAAGACAGAATTTAATTACATAAACACGTTTTTTCTATTAGATTACAAATCTATGTATAAAATGCACTGTAAATTTTGCTTACAAATCAGTGACTAAGATTAAAATTTTATGCATTTAACTAACTAACTCACTGGTACTATCGAACCCGTAGGTTCATGGCCGCGCAGACATAAGCTCTCCATACATCTCTATCCTGAGCCAATTTTTTCCAGTCATCCCCTGTATAATTTACTTCCCTCAAATCATAGTTAATGTTATTCTCCCACCTCATTCTTGGTTTACCAACTGGGCGTTTTCCCTCTGGTTTTCCTACGAGCAGCTTCCATGCACGTCTTTCATTGCCCATTCGTGCCGCATGTCCCGCCCATCGCAGTCTACGAGACTTAGCTGTTCTCATTATATCCGGCTTCCTATAAAGACCATGTAGTTCACTGTTATGAAGTATTCTCCATTCACCTGTCTCTTCATCTCTCTTTGGTCCAAAATTTTTCCTAAGTACTTTATTCTCAAATACTCGTAATCTCCTTTCCTCCCTTAAAGAAAGAGTCCACGTTTCGCATCCATATAATATAACTGGTAGAATAATAATTTTATATATTTTCAGTTTAACGTTTTTTGAAAGGAGTTGGGACATCAAGAGTCTCTGTAATGCATAATAGCACGCATTTCCAGAATTGAGCCTATGTTTAATTTCTTTGTGCATCTCATTCCTATTTGTGATTATTGTTCCTAGGTATTTGAATTCAGCTACTTCCTCAAAATTCCCCTCATTTGTCATTAGCTGTCCATTTCCATTATATAATGTACTTTTATGTGTGACCATATATTTAGTTTTACTGATATTTACTTCCAGTCCCAATTTCTTAGTGTTACTCAGTAGTGTGTGCGTGTTGGGCTTTAGTATCTCCTCGCTATCGCCCAATAGTACTACATCATCTGCATAAACTAACAGCTTATAATACCATTGAGTTGCAGGCCTTCTTCTTCCTCTAAAGATTTGATGGCATGATTTCATGCATTTTAGTATATCAATTGTACAAGCTAAAAGTTGACCTTAAACTACTGGATATATCATTCTTATTTGGGTTTAATATACTAAACAAGGATGAAAAATACTATATTTTACATTTTTTTAGAATAACACCGCCAAATTCGTAATAACATCAAAATCTAGAAATTTTAAAACGAATTTTCCATAAAAATAAAACCACTTTCACAGATATCTAATAATATTGAATTTGTATGAAATAAGATACATATTCCACTCATCCATTACATTTGTTACTGTAGCCCCTAGCATGTTCACTGCACACGATACATTTCCATGGCCCCCTGCTGTGACAGTTTCTTACAATGTTCTCCTTTACGTAGTTAGACTGATACGTTGAAATATAGGGATTCTGTTACTATCACAATGGTATGTTTAAGGAAAACAAGCTGAACGGAAATCCGTATATCCGTATTTTGAGTCAAGACAAAATCCCCACCAGACGCAAATCACATTATAAACTGCATGATATACGGTATTCTATTTTATGAGTTTCGCGGAGGTTATTTTCATGAAAATAATTGTCACACATGTTTTACAATTATTTATCATAAGTAATGCCACGAGTGATTTCCAAATTTATCTAGAGAATTTGGAAATCAAGAGTGGCATTCGTTAGGACTATTTAACGAATAAAATTAAGCTGTTTACTCAAAAATCATTGTTTAACTATAGCTATTTTAAAATATTTATATATTTAATGTAAACGGCGATGTTTGAAAACAAATCAGAAATGTGTGGTTATGTTCATTCACTGCTGCTTGATCATATGATTTATTGCCAAATAAGATCGCAATATTGTAAGAGTGCACCCAAGTGGAGAAATAATGAAACACATCAAACTATATATCATAATCAACATTACGGGTTATTCATTTATTTTTTTAGTAAACAACTCAGTAAAATCAAGGAATCTTTTCATTATTTGATATATTCAATGTATTTGTTGGAGAAAAATAATGATTTTACCTGTTCAGAACATGAAAAAGGAGGAGCTTTTTTTATCACAAAAGCAGGAGCTGATAAAGAGAAATCGATAGAGAGGGAGGTGAAACACGACTGTCATTGGTTGTAAAAAAACATTCATTGAAACGTGATTGGTCATTGACTAGCATTTGTGGCATGAGTTAAATAGTCGATCTAAAAAATAGGCACCAAAATAACATTGACAAGGATATATTTAAAGGTTGTCTTAGGTGGTCTAATGGTTATGTTCATGATCTCTAGTCCCGATGGTCGAGAGTTCAAACACGGCCGGGGTCAATAGATTCTTAGGATGGAAAAATACAAGGGATACGTGCTATTATGCATTGCAGAGACTCTTGACGTCCCAACTCCTTTGAAAAAACGTTAAACTGAAAATTATATAAAACTGTTATTAATCCAGTTACATTGTTATTATCATCATCATCATCATCATCATCCTGCCAGGTATTAGTCCTAGAAGAACTGTTACGGCCTGAGAAAGCGGTTTTCGTGTTATCTTTTCATAGGTCGACCAAGTGACCGTTTCCCATTTGGACAGTAGTTCATTATTGCCTTGGGGATCCTGGATCTAGCCATTCTTGAGACATGTTCCTTCCAGTTTAGCTGATATCTGGAGATGTAGTCCAGTATTGGTGACACATTAAGTTCTTGAAGGATTTCTACAATTTTCTTTCGATCCCATTTGGTGTAGCCGGCTGTTCTCGGCGCATAAATTTCATTTCACAAGCTGTTAGTCTGCTTTCATCTCTCGTCCTTATAGTCCACGCTTCACTCCCATAACATAGGACTGGTCGAGCCATTATTTGATAAAGACGAGAACGAGTTACATTATATGGATGCGAAACATGGACTCTTACTTTAAGGGAGAAAAGGAGATTACGAGTATTTGAGAATACAGTTGTTAGGACAATCTTTTTTCAATATAATTTATTTCTTAACTTGAGGGTATAAATATACTTGGATAATTATAAAAACAACTTACATTAAATATTTATAACTTTTCTGCTTAAAGAAATACATTTTTTATTCCATATCGCTATTAAAATTTATTTTAAAATGCCACAAATATAAAACATGCATACTTTGTACGCATTTTGTTATAGTAAAAAATGCATTTTTGAGATTTCGTGATAGAAAATGCACGCTGCATGAAAGACAAACAGTAGTGTTTGTGAATTTGGTCGCCAGAGGGAAACGTGGTCAATTTATTGCAGTTGGGACACGCGCTGCTTGCAGCTATATATTTTTAAATGACTCCACCAAATGTTGTACCTGCTCTTTCTAATTGCTACCTTTTGTTCTTTTGATTTACAATGACCTCCAGCGATCCAGGATATCAGCAAACAAACCACGGTCTACAAACTGCACTTAACCCCCAATGTGTCGCTAGAAAAGTGTTAAAGTTCCGAGTATTATTATATTCACTTCTTCACGCATTCAACGGGAAAGACCATATGAGGTATAAAAGCAGTACTAATAACAGCATAATACAACAGGTGAACAATTTTAATTATTTAGGATGCAACGTATCATACTGCCAGAAGGAAGATATTAATATTAAATTAAATAGATTTTACAGAATGTGTGGCACTATAAGACGGACACTGAAAAATAGAACTTTGAGGAGCACACAACTAAAATTTTACAAAATGATGGCAGTGCCTGTGTTAACATATGCAAGTGAAAATTGGACTCTTAACCGTCAGACAGAAGGAAAATATAAACTGCAGAAATCAAGTTCTTACGTTCAGTAGCGGGTGTGACAATTTTGGACAAGAAAAGAAGTGAGGATATTAGGAAGGACTTAAATATTTTCAATTTAACAAATAGAATTGACAACATGAGAAACAACTGGTATGAACATGTCAAGAGAATGCCTACAGATAGAATCCCTCAGCTGTTCTAAAGTACAAACCAATAGGACATAGAAATGTTGGACGCCCATTTACTAGATGGGAGGATTAATTAAATCCCACTTGATGTGAAAACAGGTCAAAAGGCCTAATTTCATGAAGCAGAAGAAGAAGACTTCTTCACGCCGTAGCGTAGTGGTTAAGGCACTGAGCTACAAGCCGGAGGGTCGAGGGTTCTGTCCCGTTGGGGTCAGGATTTTTAAACTGACCCAAACCCTCTGGCGGCACTATGGCCCTGGGGTCGACTCAGCCTCTAACGGAAATGAGTACCAGACGCTTGTTCTGGGGGTAAAGGCGGCCGTCACGCAGGGCTGGCAACCCGGCTGACATCAAGTGCCGATTGTCTAGAAAAAGTGCGAGCCTTAACCTCCCACTACCCCAAGGGTATCCGGGCCTGTTGTGGGATCACTTTACTTTGGGGCACGCCGTAGCTTAGTGGTTAAGGCACTGAGCTATAAGCCGAAAGGTCGAGGGTTCAAGTCCCGGTGGGTCAGGATTTTTAAACTGACCCAGACCTTCTGGCGGCACTATGGCCGTGGGGTCGACTCAGCCTCTAACGGAAATGAGTACCAGACGCTTGTTCTGGGGGTAAAGGCGGCCGTCACGCAGGGCTGACAACCCGGCTGACATCAAGTGCCGATTGTCCAGAAATAGTGGGAGCCTTAACCTCCTACTACCCCAAGGGCCTCCTGAGACCTGTAGTGGGATTACTTTACTTCTTCTTACGGTTGAAATAATTCTCACGCAGCTTAAAAGTACTCAAGTTCGTGTACTAAATTCAAATTGTCATGTTAGTGTCTTATACTCGTATCGACGTTATTCATATTTGATATTATATAAACGATATTAACAGTATATTAGGCACAAAAAACAGGAATTATGATTCCTAGGAAATTGGGACAGAAGATTCAGACTAATATCTCCTTCTTCTTCTTCTTCTTCTTCTTCACTTCACGGGCTAGCCAAAAATTGCCTGATCTGCCTCACAGTTGTTCTGTCCATCTTTTCACTGTAGGAAGCTACATTCCTTGAACCTCTTGGCTTGCAGTTGAATGCTGCTGGGTAATCTTGTTATATTCGTTCTTTCCACATGTATTAACCATTTCTCTCTATATTCTCTGATTTTCTCATTCAATGGATATATATATTTAACTCTGTTCTTATATCTTCATTCTTTATCCGATCCAATCTTGTGCAGCCTTTTATTCTTCTAAGGAGGTTCATTTCAGCGCTTTGTATTCTACATTGCAGGTTTTTTGGTCCTTACCCAAGTTTCGCTCCCATAAAGTAATGCAGGAACTGCCAATGTTTTATAACTTCAATCAGTATCTCTTCTTGTTTTATTCTTTAATGTTTTATGTATAGTTGCGCATATCATTTGAAATTTCGACAGTTTCATATTTATGTCTCTTTCAGTTTTTGTGTTTATAGTAAAATTACAACCCAAATAATTAAAATTTGTTACTTGTTCCAGAGGTTTGTTGACTATTACGATTTTTGATCTTATATGTTCGTTTCCCCAAAATGTCATTATTTTTGTTTTTTCTTTTGATATTTTAAAATTATATTCTTGGCATAACTGATTTAATTGATGTAAAGAGTACTGCAAATTATTTTCATTTTCTACAATAATAACCACATCGTCAGCATACATTAAAATGTTTAATATTTTAAAACGGTTCATTCTTATACCTATATTAACAATCATCATCATTATCATCATCATCATCATCACCATCACTCCAGGGATTAGGCAATTGCCCGTTCCGACATCATAATGCATCAGCCCAACGTCTTCTAGGTCTTCCAACATCACGCCTTCCTCTTGCTTGATAATTTTTTGCTAACAATGGATATCTCTCCTTACTCATTCCATCCATGTGATCAATCCATTTCTGTCTGTAATTCGTGACTTTATCCAATAAAGGCTGTACTTTCAATTCTTCTCTTATATCCTCATTTCTTATTCTATCAAGTCTTGTACATCCTTTTACTTGTCTTAGGAACCGCATCTCTGCCGTCTGTATTCTATCCTTCTGTCTTTTCACTGGAGCCCAAGTTTCACATCCATACAATATTGTGGGAACCGCCATAACATTATACATTTTTATCTTGGTTTCTTTTCAAATTTTTGATGATGTCATTAATATATAGATTAAAAAGGGTAGGTGATAAACTACACCCTTGTCTTACACCTCTATTTATTAAAATAGCTTCGGTCTTTGATGTGCCTATATTTATTATAATTTGAGACTTTACATACAAACTTTTTAACACACAAATAAATTATTATTATTATTATTATTATTATTATTATTATTATTATTATTATTTATTATTATTATTATTATTATTATTATTATTATTATTAAGAAGAGAGAAAAGAATACATTAGTGAGAATTATAAAAGATATAAAAATATTTATATAAAGGAGAATGTTACGGTGATTAAGTGAAGATAATTTAGTTAGAAGATTCTAGACATCCACCTGGTTGCTCTGCTACTCATATTTCTTGGAAATGAGTCTAATCCCTGGATGAGATTCAATGTACGCAGCATTACATTACAGAGATGAGAAATTATCAGAATAAAGGTCATGACAAGGTTGAAAACGTAATCAAGACAGGGGATGTGAGGATGCGGGTCCATAAGAAGGTAATATATTGAAGAGGGTTGGCGTCTCAAAGCTCTAGAAATGAGTCATCAGGCCATTAGCGACAAGGACGATATCATTTCAAGAGCTGATGTTCATGGGATTAATAAAAAAAATTTCCTTCCATTTTACACACCGAGGTTTTTTTTTTCCTCCCCCTCATGGTAGGCGTTAGCAGTTGCTAAATCATTGACTTTCCTCCCACGTTGGATGAAAGATTGGTTATTAATGGTTCGAAATATATATAATTCAAAGTGTATATATTCTATTTTCATAAGTAGTGTGTAGAGTGATTACTAAATCGTGCCTCGTGAATTTTTCTACACGATTTGGAATTCAAGGGTGACATCTGTTAGGACTATTTAACGAATACAATTAAGTTGTTGGCATCTGTTAGGACTATTTAACGAATAAAATTAAGTTATTTACTAAAAAATTATTATTTAAATATAGTTACCGGTATTTAAAAATATTTAGGCTAATTTATATATTTAATGTAAACGGCGATGTTTGAAAACAAATCAGAAATGTGAGGTTCTGTATATTCAATGCAACTTGATCATATTATTTATTGCCAAATATGATCGCAATATTGTAACAATGTTCACCGCTGTGGTCTCGAGGTAGCGTGCTGCCTTGTCACGCAGCGGGTCCGGATTCGATCCCCGGTCGGGGCAGTTTTTCTGGGTGAGGTTTTTATCGGGGTTTTCCCTCACGTAGGGGCACGCCGTAGCGTAGTGGTTAAGGCACTGCGCTACAAGCCGGAAGGTCGAGGGTTCGAGTCCCGGTGAGATCAGGATTTTTAAACTGACCCAAACCTTCTGGCGGCACTATGGCCCTGGGGTCGACTCAGCCTCTAACTGAAATGAGTACCAGACGCTTGTTCTGGGGTAAAGGCGGCCGTCACGCAGGGCTGACAACCCGGCTGACATCAAGTGCCGATTGTCAAGAAAAAGTGGGAGCCTTAACCTCCTACTGCCCCAAAGGCCTCCTGAGGCCTGTAGTGGGATCACTTTACCTTTACCTTCCCTCACCTATAAGACAAATGTCAGGAAAACTTTAAGGCCCAAACGGTCCCCGAAATCATATGGTCATCACCATCATCATCATCATCATCATCCTTCACCGGTGTGGAAAGCAACGGGAAGCTACCACACATACAATTCCCTAGTAAAGCTGCAAACATAGCATGAAAATGCTAAGATTGAAGTGAAGGACCTGCCTTCGGGCAGAATTACTATGGATGGATGGATTGTAAGAATTACCCTAGTGGAGAAATAATGAAATACATCAAACTGTATATTATAAGCAACATTATAGGCTATTCATTCATTTTTTTAGTAAACAACTCAGTAAAATCACGGAATCTGTTCATTTTTGCTATATTCAATGTATTTGTTGGAGAAAAATAAAGCTCTTACCTGTTCAAAATATTAATAAACAATAGTTTTAAAAATCTAAAACAACACGCTTTATTAGAAAACCGAACTAAAAAATGAAAAATAATTTTAATTTCCAATACGCTTGAGATAAAATTAAAGTCGCCAACAAAAAAAAAATCATCTCCAACACATATAGAATAAAACTAGAGTTATCAACAAAAATAAAATAATTTTACCATCAAAAGCGTGGGGTGCTCTATATCAATTCATATATTTGATAATAAACAGATATTGGTAAAAGTAAAGTCTCTAAGAAGAAAATGTAAAAATCATAAAAAGCACCCCACGCTTTTAATGGTACAATGATTTTCCTTTGTTGATAACTCTAGTTTTATTCTATATGTGTTGGAGATGATTTTTTTTGTTGGCCACTTTAATTTTATCCCAAGCATGTTGGGAATTAAAATGTTTTTTTCATTTTTTAGTTCGGTTTTCTAACAAAGCGTGTTGTTTTAGTTTTTTAAAACTATTATTTATTTCTTAGTTTTAATATTTTACAGAATATGATAAAAATGTAAATATCTTTAAATTCGATACTGTTGTAGTATTTTTCTTCTTCTTCTTCTTCACGGTTTAGGCTTATTTACTAGTCTGTTCCGGCTCCAAATTGCTGTTCTTTCCATCTTTTCCTTGGTTTTCCCAAACTTCTTCTTCCTCGTGGTGAATAGTTGTAATACTATTGTAGTATGAGCTAAAAGTAATACTCTTCTAAAAAAATCCCCCCAGCCGGATTTGAACCAGCGACCAATGGATTACTGAAATTACATACCACTAGAATTCACCGCTCTACCAACTGAGCTCTTACAACGACTAACTAAAAAGTCGACAAGTCCGCAACATATTATACCAGTTTTCATTTTTTTTTATTTTCTGATGATTCTGGCCAGGATTTTAGAAAAAAAAATGAAATTATTATATTGTCACGGGTCCCTTACAAGTATACAAAGTCGATCCAATGTTTCTAAGTGGGTGAAAATCGTGTTCAAAGATTCCATTACATAGATACAAAGACACTTTTTTTTATTTTCTGATGATTCTGGCCAGGATTTTAGAAAAAAAAAATAATTATTGTATTGTCACGGGTCCTTTACAAGAGTACAAAGTTTCAAGTCGATCCAATGATTTTAAGTGGGTGAAAATCGCATTGAAAGATTCCGTTACATAGATAGATAGATACAGGTCAAGCTAATATAAAGCGTGTAATAAGTTCTTTCTCCAAAACGCATTATCTCTGACAATCAACATTTACATTAAAATTTCGAACAAAATGATAGAAATGGCCAGGCTGTGTTGCTAGGTCTTATCTAGACAACGTATCAGGATGAAGAATACATGATATTGGTAACTTCTTCAATAGTCTTACCCTATGAATGCACTTGTTTTGTGGTAGCTATATAAATTCCACTAAATTCCAACTACTTACATTGTAGAGCACAAATTCCCAGTAACAGCAAACAATGAGAGAAATAGACAGTACCTGAAACCAAGAAAAATTAAACATTACAAGAATGGCATTTTGTTAGGACTATTTAACGAATAAAATTAAGTTGTTTACTCAAAAATCATTATTTAAATATAGTTACCAGTATTTTAAAGTATTTAATGTAAACTGCGATGTTTAAAAACAGATCAGAAATTTGAGGTTATGTATATTCAATGCAACTTGATCATATTATTTATTACCAAATAGGATCGCAATATTGTAAGAATCACCCTAGTGGAGAAATAATGAAACACATCAAACTGTATGTTATAACAACATTATAGGTTAACCATTTATTTTTTTAGTAAACAACTCAGTAAAATCACGGAATCTGTTCATTATTTGCTATATTCAATGTATTTGTCGGAGAAAAATAATGCTCTGAGCTGTTCAGAATATTAAAAACGAGTTTTCTATATCATAAAAGCAGGAGCTGATAAAGAGAAACCGATAAAGACTGTCATTGGTTGTAAAACAAAATTTGATTGAAGTTTTATTGGCCATTGACTACCATTTGGAGCATGAGTTAAACAGTCAGAAAAAGTCCGTCCGTAGTAATTCTGCCCGAAGGCAGGTCCTTCACTGCAATTACAGCATTTTCATGCTATGCTTACAGCTTTACTAGGGAATTGTGTAGGTGTGGTAGCTTCCCGTTGCTTTCCACACCGGTGAAGGATGATGATGATAATGATAAGGATGATGACCATATGATTTCGGGGACCGTTTGGGCCTTAAAGTTTTCCTGACATTTGTCTTACAGGTGAGGAAAAACCCCGATAAAAACCTCACCCAGAAAAACTGCCCCGACCGGGGATCGAACCCGGGCCCGCTGTGTGACAAGGCAGCACGCTACCTCGAGACCACAGCGGTGGACTCAGAAAAAGTATATAGCCTATATTGCAAACTGACTCAAAAACATTATTTTATTAAATAACCTTATATATTACCGTATTTTATATGGTATATTATCCGTGTAGTAAAATAATACACATGTCTTTATATATTAATGCAGTTTGTGCACCAAAATGGGATGCAGGCCGGAGCGTAATTGTTAAACCAATACGCTTGTAGCGATCGGGTTTCCAATCCCGGTGGCGTCCCAACCCTCTGACGATAACATGGCCCTGGGGTCGGTCGACCTAGCCAGAGTACCATCTCTTAAGGCTGATGGTGCGTCAGGTGTGGTCGGTCGGCACTCTTGTCATTCACAGACCTCAATTAAGGGGTTTCATCTCATCTCATCCCTCGACCAGACCCTGAGTTGATATTATTATAACTATATAGGGTGTGATAGTTTAGGCCTGGTTTTTTTTATTGTATTGCTGCCTTGTCACGCAGAGGGCCCGGTTAGGGATGAGCTTCCTGGGTGAGATTTGTTTTGGTTTTTTCCTCACCTGTAAGATAAATATCAGGGAACTTTAAGGCCCAAAATGTCTCCTAACATCATCTGGCCGTCATCATCCTCACATCATCCCTCGGTGTGGAAAGCATCGGATAGCTACCACACCTATAATTCCCTATAGTCTCTCCAGCCTAAGAAGCACACTTTGACATTTAACTTCCGAATGTATTACTCCGCGCAGCACGTGTAGAAGTACATGTGAACTCTGTCAACTGTTTATTACAAGCCGATAAATTAATGCACAACAACAATTTTAATTTTTAATGTTGCAGATATACAATGGTGTGTCGAAAACTAATAAAATTATAATTGTTTCATTAAACAAATTAATTCAAATCAAATCAGACTTAGATCTGCTGAAATGAGATAACTTCGGAGGACTGCAGGATACACACTACTAGATCACAAAAAAAAATGAAGACATCTTGGAAGAATTACACATGGAATCTTTAGAAAACAAAATTTCTGATTATAAGTCAAGATGGATGCAACATGTTCATCGAATGGAAGATCACAGAATACCGAAACAAATGTTAAGATATCAACCTGCAGGAAGAAGAAGACCAGGACGTCCACTCAAAAGACTTTTGGATGCTGTTTCTCTTGAGGCCGAAACAGGTCAACAAATGGCCTAAATTCGTGAATGTACTATGATGATGATGGATTCAAATCAAACCTTTAAATTAAAATAACTGTACTTACAGCAATAAAATTAAAAAAAACTTAAGCACCTTGTAATGGACTGCACACTTTATTTTCACTCTTAAATCAGGTTTAGGCGTTTTCCTCTTTTTGTTAGGTGTTTTGATATTACCAGTTTCTTTTAATTCCCTGCGAATACGTACAACACAATTCTCCGACACACCAGTATATTCTGCAGTTAATTTAACTATATCATCCACTACAGTGCCAGGATTATGCTCCATAAACTTACAAAATACGTTTAACGCCATCTATTTTTCACCATTTTTAACAATTTACCTTTAGAGAGCTTTTTATACTTTAATAATGCTTACTTACTTACTCACTGGCACTATCGAACCCGTAGGTTCATGGCCGCGCGGACATACGCTCTCCATACATCCCTATCCTGAGCTAATGCTTTCCAATCATTCCCTGTATAATCTACTTCCCTCAAATCATAGTTAATAGTTGTTCTCCCACCTCATTCTTGGTCTACCAACTCGGCGTTTTCCTTCTGGCTTTCCTACAAGAAGTTTCCATGCACGTCTTTCATTCCTATACGCGCAACATGTCCTGCCCATCGCAGTCTACGAGACTTAACTGTTCTTATTATATCTGGCTTCCTATAAAGACCATGTAGTAAATAAGAAGAAAGGTTCGCCCTAATGGGCATTGATTGTCCTTTAGTCTTTGCTGTAGTTATTCAGCGATTTCGTGTTTCTTGGGCATTTCGGTGTATGATATCGGTCGCACTGTCCGCCACACAATTCACAGACGCACTTCTCACTAGGTTCGTTATACTTCTTGATTCTGCACACCTTATGATGAAAGCCGTGTATCGCGTATCGTGTTACAACATGCCTTAGCTCTTGGTTGGTTTTCGTCCAGTTTCTGTCCAGCATAGCTCCTGAGGTGTAGAAATCAGCACCTTAACATTCTCTGTTTTTTCTCTCCTGTTGTTTAAAAGTTCTTGATAAGGGCTAGTATCATTCTCAGTCGTAGATCTTCCATGTAGTTTGTTTCCTTTGTGAGTTCATAGATGAGTCGTGAGGGTGCAATTTTCCCCACTGTGTGCTGTTTTTAGGAAGCGGACTTTCGCATTTTCTATCTTCCTAAGGTCGCTGAGAGTAAGTTTTTCCCATATCAGATCTATTCCATAAGTTATAATCGGCGAAATCGTGGTTTCGAATAGAATCATATAGGTGTAGCAATGATTCCTGAGGAATGAAATTTGTAATGAGAGCTTAGATGCGAGTCCTGTACTAACCAGTTGTAGGTCTCAGCCAATAGGAAGTTTGACCACACGTCATTGCTAACTCCCCCCTCGCTAGCTGCTCGCTAGCGAATATCAAATACAGTCACTGCTAAATATTTTTAAAATCTCGCTACAAAAATTAATTAATATAGGTAATCTTTATCGTAGACTGCGATGGGCAGGACATGTGGCACGAATGGGGAATGAAATACGTGCATGGAAGCTTCTTGTCCGAAAACCAGAGGGAAAACGCCCAGTTGGTAGACCAAGAATGAGGCGGGAGAATAACATTAACTATGAATTGAGGGACTTAGATTTTACAGGGAATGATTGAAAAACATTAGCTCAGGGTAGGGATGTATGGAGAGCTTATGTCCGCGCGGCCATGAACCTACGGGTTCGATAGTGCCCGTGAGTTAGGACATCTTTATACGTGGAGGAAGTATATTCACTATATATATACACACACACACACACACACACACACACTCTATATTTGGTTTATATCTCTCTGTTAATGTTTTAAATAACCACTAAATGTCACTTTAATTTAAACCATCTATAGTCTTCCCCGCGCCTTAGCCATGTGATTAAGACAAGATGTCTTGGCGCAGAGCTACGGGACTTGCACTGGCTCGAGTCTCCATGGGGGAAGAAATGTTCTCAAGGAATTTCTGCCAGTATGGGACCGGTGCCCACCCAGCATCATGAGACATTTGGGTGGCTATAATAAGTAGCGGCTCCACGTTGAGAAGACCCGATATTCACATTGCACTATAATTTTAAGACTTCAGGCAGCAAGTGTACAAAATATTTTAATTATAGTCTACGGTTTAAAATATAAAATCAACACATCCGCGTCTCACTATAATTCTCTATGGACTGTACATGTTTTGTAAGATGAACTGTTTTGTTTGTACGCGTGACAGGCAGAGAATTCACAGCTGAGCAGTCTGGATAGGCTCTCCGATTGGATTTACGGTCAAGGACATTCTTCAAAATCCCTTGCGCGACCTATAGCTGTCGACAGGGATAGTCTCGCTATGTTTTTGATGCTGTAGATAAAATTATTTTAGGGAACCAGGTAGACGAACTCGCAACGTATGGATTACTGACGCCGCGCTCTAACCAACTGAGTTATTGCTTCGAGCTTTTTATACTTTTGATCGCACATGTTATCACCGAGTTAAGTTACCGTAAACTACACGACAGCCGCCATATTTGTAACTTACATTCAACTTCCTCTCAAGAATCGTTCAGTTTCAAACAAATGCGAATTTTTAGTTAGTCTCCGACCTTCGAAGAAAAATGTAGGTGTATACTGTATTCTGATCATCTATAGTTAACGTAAATAGTTTCATATACGTAATTATATTAATCCAGTGCATGATCTACTTTTTCGCTTCCGCTGAACTGTGCTTTGGCCATGAACGAATCGCAGTAACTGCAACAAACATATGCTTCGTGGATTACCCGCCCATTTATTTTCCACAAGTGTGTTTCTTAGGCTGGGCAGAGTATAGTAAAACTCTAAAACATATCATGAAATTGCTATGATTGTAGCGAAGGATCTGCCATAGGGCAGAACACTATAGATGGTAATCTATCCTCAAAATGTAAAATCCTATAATGCTGGAATATTTTTCATATTCGTATGCTTGGAACTATCTAGTTACTTGATGTAAGAAATCCAGTTACAAAAACTGAAACTAATTTGAGGGATTGCATCGCCGACGACAGCAATCTCTTCAATTAGCCTTGATTCTTCGGAGCCCGTCTACTACAGATTTAATATATTGTGTCTACTAACTAAAGCAGTAATTCACATCCTTGGCAAATTGAGAAAATCACGAATGAAGCAGGTGTTTTTAAGTTATACCAGCAAAGTGTTCCTTCCTTGTTAGCAGTTAAAAGGCCCAAAAATAACAGTTCTCGGAGAAAGAGAGTGGGGAAAAAATGAATGACTTTTCATTCTTGTTTATTTTTACTGGTACAAGTTGTCACAACTGTTCCCAGCAGATGGCGCACTTGCCTTCACTTCCGTTTTAGGGAAACAAAAGCTAGAATGAAGGGCTTGAAAAAAAAAAAGGGTTAGTTTCGACCTCAGAACCGCGACCAATCTGAGAATGAGTGACGTCCGTACAAGTAGCTGCAGACACTTGTCAATTTTTTTAAAAACTATTCCCCCTTTTTTGTCTCGAGTTACCCCTTTTCTAACCTAAAACTACCGTTAGCCAGAGAATGAGCTGTGATTTGATCTAATACATCACCACACACAAGTGTCATGTGGAACGTTCCTTGATATCCTTAATTTCAACAACGATGTTTGATAATCAGGTTAGATAAGGTGCATTTCAGTTCACCACTAAAGAAAAAATGAGTCTTGTGTGTAAAAAAAATACAAACAGCCAATTATATCTGATGAAACATAACTAAAAGAAATATATCATATGACATTAAACAAAGATTCTATCAAGTTCATCAAAGTACGTTGATCTTATGATAAATATATTATTTTTGTTTCCATGTCTTAACAGAAAGTCCGCCATGTAGAATCTTTCTAAGCAAATTTAATTTCCCAGCAAGCGAATTTATGGTCCGATTTTGCTGGATTATGCATTTTAAGAGGGAGAAGTTATACAGTATCCTGATGGAGTTCGGAATTCCTAAGAAGTTAGACTTATACGAATGTGTCTAAATGGCACAAAGAGTAGGGTGTGTATAGGCAAACAGTTTTCGGACACTTTTGAAATCCAGAATGGGTTGAAGCAAGGAGATGCACTATCTCCTCTACTATTTAATTTTGTACTAGAGCATGCCATTAAATCTTTAGAGAATGAGGAAGGCTTACAACTCAATGGTATTAATAAGCTGTTAGTTTATGCTGATGACGTAGTATTGTTTGCCGATAGCGAGGAGATACTAAAGGACAACACGCACACACTATTGAGTAACACTAAGAAATTAGGACTGGACGTCCTAGGAAGAGATGGTCTTAGATCTATTAGTGAAGACGGAACAGGCAACTCTTGCCTAAACCAGGAAGTGAAGAAGAAGAAGAGTAAATATCAATAAAACTAAATATATGGTCACACGTAGAAATTCATTAAATAATGGAAATGGACAGCTAATGACAAATGAGGGAAATTTTGAGGAAGTGGCTGAATTCAAATACCTAGGAACAATAATCACAAATAGGAATGAGATGCACAGAGAAATTAAACATAGGCTCAATTCTGGAAATGCGTGCTATTATGCATTGCAGAGACTCTTGATGTCCCAATACCTTTCAAAAAACGTTAAACTGAAAATATATAAAACTATTATTCTACCAGTTATATTATATGGGTGCGAAACATGGACTCTTACTTTAAGGGAGGAAAGGAGATTACAAGTATTTGAGAATAAAGTTATTAGGAAAAATGTTGGACCAAAGAGAGATGAACAGACAGGTGAATGGAGAAGACTTCATAACAATGAATTACATGGTCTTTATAGGAAGCCAGATATAATAAGAACAGTTAAGTCTCGTAGACTGCGATGGGCAGGACATGTTGCACGTATGGGGAATGAAAGACTTGCATGGAAGCTTCTTGTAGGAAAGCCAGAGGGAAAACGGTCAGTTGGTAGATCAAGAATGAGGTGGGAGAATAACATTAACAATGATTTGAGGGAAGTAGATTATACAGGGAATGATTGGAAAGCATTAGCTCAGGATAGGGATGTATGGAGAGCTTATGTCCGCGGGGCCATGAACCTACGGGTTCGATAGTGCCAGTGAGTAAGTAAGTAAGTATGCATTATATCTTTATTTAGATTATTAAGCTGTATTTATACGGTTTCGTTGCGACAAAACAAACGTGGGGCCGCTAGAGCTATTTTCAAATTAAGGTTTTCAGGTAAACCTAATGGTGAATTTCGCTGATTTCTGGAGAATGATTTTCTCATTTTAATGACATATACCTAGTTCGTTACGAAACATCGAAAATAGCGGCCGCTAAAACGATTTTTTTTAAATTTTCGCTTTAAGTTAACACCCATTCCCAATGGTTCGAATTTTTTTGTTAAAGAACTCCAGAATTTCATGGCCGCGCGGACATAAGTTCTCCATACAACACCATTCGGAGCTAAATATTTTCCAATCATTCCCTATGTAATTTATTCTTCTTCTTTTACGTCATGGAGTAAGGCCTAAAGACCAATGTTCACCAAAAGACCGTATCCCTCCAACTAATTTACGGGGCTTCCAATATTTCTTCTTCCTTGGATACATAGTGAAGCAAAATTTGTGGGAACCTATTGGACGTCATTCTTTCTACATAATTTACCTCTGTCTAATCTTGGTTAATGTTATTCTCCCATCTCAATCATGGCCACCTATTAGTTGTTTTCCGACAGGTTTTCCTACAAGAAATTTCCATGCTCCTCTTTGATTCACATTTGTGCCACATGTCCTGCCCATTGCAGTCTACTAGTCTTACAGTTCTTATTACAACAGGATTCCTATAATTATCATGTAGCTACTATTATTTAGTTTTCTCCTTTTGTTTGTTTACTCGTTTCTCTTTCGTTAATTTTTTTCTAAGCACTTTACTCTCAAATAGCAGTGATATATTATCCTCTCTTAAAGCAAAAGATCATATTTGATATCCATATAACTGGCAAAAGTAATCGTTTTGTGTGTTTCCAGTTTATCGTTTCATTAGAGAAGTTGGAACGATAAGAGTCATTTAATCTATAATAGCATGCATTTTCTTTTCATAATTTGGTGTTTTAATAGAATTGGGACTATGTTTAGTCTAGTTCTGCCCCTCAGGGGACAGGACAGACTGAAGTAAGGAAGAACACTAGCAAAATTTGTCTCTCTGTCAATATAAATCTCTTCATGTCATTCTGATTGTATATTTATCATAAGTAAAGCTACGAGTGATTTCCAATTTATCTAGAGAATTTGGAAGTCAATAGCGGCATTTGTTAGGACTATTTAACGAATAGAATTAAGCTGCTTACTCACAAATCATTAATTAAATATAGTTATTTTAAAATATTTATATATTTAATATAATCGGCGATGTTTAAAAACAAATGAGAAATGTTTGTCTATGTTTCACTTGTTCATCATTGGAAATTGATCATATTATTTATCGCCAAATAGGATCGAAATATTGTAAGAATGCACCCTAGTGGAGAAGTAATGAAACACATCAAACTGCTTATAACCAACATAATAGGTTATTAATTAATTTCTGTTGTCCTATAATGTAAATATGTCAATTATATTTTTCTGAAACGTAAATACCTGGGAAATAATACGTTTAAGAAAATGCAAACAGTGTTTTTTTTTGGTATAATCAATTGCTACAAATGTTTTTATATTATATCCCGCAAGCACTATCTGGTTGCTTTCGTGCACTATATATACAATCTGGGAGCCACTTGAATTCTAGGTATAAATTGCTACATGTAGGCCTAACTTATTTCTTAGAGAGTAAGTCGCTGCAAAATAATGCTATGACCTGTTCAGAATATTGTCCCGCGCCGTGGCCGAGTGGTTAAGGCAGGAAGCCTTGGCGCAGAGCTACGGGACTTGCGCTGGTTCGAGTCTCCATGGGGGAAGAAATTTTCTCATGTTATTTCGGCCAGCATGGGACCGGTGCCCACCCAGCATCGTGATGCATTTGGGTAGCTACAATAAGTAGCGGCTCCAGGTTGAGAAAACCAGCTATAACGGCTGGGGGACTCGACATGCTGACCACATGTCACCCCTACACTGGCTGATTATCATCTACCTGTGTTATTGACACATGTGGATGTGAGGCCAGCAGCCGGCTGATAGGCTAAGGGCCTTGTAGGCCTGTCGCGCCAGGAGTCGTTCAGAATATTGAAAAGGAATATCTTTCTTTAAATTAATATGATGATCTTAATTGATAGATATAGGGGTGAAACACGACTGTGATTGGTTGTAAAACAAAATTCATTGAAACGTGATTGGTCATTGCCTATCATTTGGGGCATGAGTTAAATAGTGGAAATACTGTCGGGGTGTAACATAAAAATGAAACCATATGTAAAGAAAACCGTACACCAAATTAGAAGCATCGTGATTCCATCGTCATACATATTTATCAATGTGATTGGCTGTCAGGTGGTTCCAAATCCACATCATTCCCTCATCAGTAATTAGATCCAACTTGAATCCAAGGGTGCGGCGTATCTAACGTTATTCAAGTCAACCCTTCCCTGCAGCCCTCCTGCTGGCAAATTAGTCAAGGAGATTTGTTATTATTGACATCTTCTGCAAAGTTTGACGAACGTTCTCGTGTGAAAGATATGTCTAACTTCTTGATAAATCAGTACAGCCGTTAATACAACAAGTATAATCTAACATAAATGTATTGTAGTTACAACACAGCATGAGATTCATACATCGAATGATACAACAATCATCTGATCAGTAACAATCTGTCAATTAGTGGATCAATCAATCAGATTATACAAAACATCTGACAATATATTACGTTTTTTTGCGCGATAGTGCGTTTTGTTTTACTTATAGCAATGGCGACCATGATTGAAAGTTCAACTTCCAACATTTCGGGATTTCCAACCTAAATAACTATAGTATAATATTACATATCGTCCCGCGCCGTAGCCGAGTGGTTAAGGCAGGAAGCCTTGGCGCAGAGCTAAAGCTGCAAGCATAGTATGAAAATGCTATGATTGCAGTGAAGGACCTGCCTTCGGGCAGAATTACTATGGATGGATTATTATTGTATTGCAAGCCTATATTATCCCTTTACAGAGATTTAGGCGCTCTCCCCCTACAGGGAAGAATTTGAACCATACTAATTTAGTTACACTTGTTTTCGTATAGATGTCATTTTGAGTGGTCCGTGGTCAGCGTTCCGCCTCATACTGACATCTAGGAAACCAAGGTAGGAGGCCTACTAGGACGGGAAAATTCGGTAAATTTTGCTTAGAGGCCTTTTCATTCAGGCTTCTGGATTTTTTACGAGCCTGAAAATCTTCAGACTCGGGACCCACGGCTTAAAGTCCCTCCCGGAGGACTTCTTCCTAAAAAATCCATCGACCCCGGCCGGGTTTGAACCCGCGACCCTCGGGACCAGAGGCAAGGAGCATAACCACTAGTCCACCGCGGCCGACTCGAGTTTATATATAATTCGTTTATTAAAGCCGTAACTTTTCAAAATTTTAAATATATATTTCAGTTTTTTTGTTGATTTTTTGTTTGTTTTGTTTAGAGGCTGTTTCAGCATCCTATCAAACTATTGAATGAATGTGCTAATTTTTGCTGGTAAGGATGTCTTGAGTTATAGTCGATAATAAGCGTTGCTTATTTTATTTCGTCCCGCGCCGTAGCCGAGTGGTTAAGGCAGGAAGCCTTGGCGCAGAGCTACGGGACTTGCGCTGGTTCGAGTCTCCATGGGGGAACAAATTTTCTCATGGTATTTCGGCCAGTATGGGACAGGTGCCCACCCAGCTTCGTGATGCATGTGGGTAGCTACAATAAGTAGCGGCTCCATGTTGAGAAAGCCAGCTATAACGGCTGGGGGACTCGACATGCTGACCACATGTCACCCCTACACTGGCTGACTATCATCTACCTCTGTGATTGACACATGTGGATGTGAGGCCAGCAGCCGGCTGGTCGGCTAAGGGCCTTCTAGGCCTGTCGCGCCAGGAGTTTTTTTTTTATTTTATTTCATTGTTTAGGTGCTTTTGTTACACAATGAGTCAATAAGAAATGAACTGGAAATATTTTCAATACTCGATAAACTAGAAGAGCACAAATACCGATGGAAATGCCATAAGATGGATTCTATAGTCAGTAGAGTGATGAGTGTGGTCTCTGTTTCAGGGGCACCAGGCAAATCTGCTTAGGTAACAAAAACCATTAATAGAATAGAATAGATAATGGACAATACAAGATTACCCTAAACGATCAAAACTTACAAACCACATGGAAAAAGATCTTTGGGACGGCCAAGGAAACGATGGACTTGAGACCGGAACAGGTCGCATTGACCTAATCCTGGAAAGGAAGAACAAGAAGAAGGATTTTTAGTTATTGTTAGATGTATGTAGTATATTTAGTAAGTTAGTAGTTAGTTAGTAACGAGTCAAATGATCTTATACTTGGATGTATACTTACGTACTTAGTTACTCACTGGCACTATCGAACCCGTAGGTTCATGGCCGCGAGGACATAAGCTCTCCATACATCCCTATCCTGAGCTAATGCTTTCCAATCATTCCCTGTATAATCTACTTCCCTCAAATCATAGTTAATGTTGTTCTCCCACCTCATTCTTGGTCTACCAACTGGGCGTTTTCCTTCTGGCTTTCCTACAAGAAGTCTTTCATTCCCCATACGCGCAACATGTCCTGCCCATCGCAGTCTACGAGACTTAACTGTTCTTATTATATATGGCTTCCTATAAAGACCATGTAGTTCATTGTTAGTAGTCTTCTCCATTCGCCTGTCTGTTCATCTCTCTTTGGTCCAAAAATGTTCCTAAGAACTTTATTCTCAAATACTTGTAATCTCCTTTCCTCCCTTAAAGTAAGAGTCCATGTTTCGCACCCATATAATATAACTGGTAGAATAATAGTTTTATATATTTTCAGCTTAACGTTTTTTGAAAGGAGTTGGGACATCAAGAGTCTCTGCAATGCATAATAGCATGCATTTCCAGAATTGAGCCTATGTTTAATTTCTTTGTGCATCTCATTCCTATTTGTGATTATTGTTCCTAGGTATTTAAATTCAGCCACATACTTATAATGATGGTAATTTGAGTAAGGAAGAATATCTACCGCTCCGGTGCTCGGCCAGTCCTTAGTGACACGAGAACTGAAGATACCTCTTCAAATTCTTCATATTTTAACCCTTATGATCAGAGTTGAGGACATCTTTTGTGTGTACACACCTGTGTTAGTCAATTGGTCTTCATTTTACAAAAGTTAAGTAACATTTTTCTCTCGAAAAGTGAATAGTGCCACTTGGCCACACCTTAAGATTGTTCGCATAGTGCACCAGTGAAGGAAGTCATTACCAAGTATAAATGACTTCCTGTATTGAAGGGTTGACAAATGACAAGGCCCGTCTAGCAGCTGTTAATGTAGGTTATGGGGGAGACTTTTTTCTTTCTTTTTTTTTCCCCAACAACAAATGAGACTTGATTTCAATTCCTACGCTTCGGACTCATTATCAAGTATTCATATGCAAGACATCACGGTTACGGTTATCAAATTGTGACACTCAGTCCATGTCTGGGGAGATCTCATATTAGTAATCCATAAATAATTCGGACGTCTGATTCGTCTAACGTTTCAAAGGGGCCTTAATAGTGTACGGTGTTACCTAAATATATCTCGCTGAGCCGAATAAAGTAATATTGTTAACATTTTTTACTTCTCACTATGTACTCATTACTTTTTTTTTTTTTGATTGCGGGTGAGCCCATGTAGAACAACGCAAAGTACTTAGAGGCGTTTCCTTTGAGCCCAAAATTCTTTTGCAATGAGCTTGTTTTCTATCATCTGTCCAAGTTGTTCCAGTTTTTTTCTTCCGTTTTTCCTCTTGGTCAACTTTTCGCTTATTCACCTTAATTCTAAATATATCTCTGTTTGGGATATCTTCTTTAGTAATTCCTGCCAATTGTAAGTCCTTTTTGATTTCATTAATCCACTTTATAGTATCCACTGGAGCTTTACTTCTGTTTTCGTAGAATTCCATGATCTGTTTTGTAAGCCTATTTGAGTTCATTCGTGAATAGGCCATTTTATCCATAAAATGTTAACCTTCGTTTTCTAATATCACTATGAATGTCTGTATATATTTTTATCTCCTTTTTACTTCTGAGTCTAAATGCTTTATCTATGACTTGTGGACCTAAAACTTTTCTTATAAATTTGCATTCTTTTTTCCACTAATTTTTCGATATATTTTTTTTTGTTTAAAATTATATGTTTCTGACTCAATAGAGGCACTCTGGTTTAATTACAATGTTATAGTATCGAAATTTTGTATGTAAAGATATGCATTTATTATTATAAGTGTTGTAAGTAAGCCGAAATGCTCTTTCCATTTTTTGGCATCTACTTTTATTGGCTTTGGTTTCAGTAATAATAATAATAATAATAACAATATTATTATTATTATTATTATTATTATTATTGGAATGAGAGCAAGAGGACTGGAAGGACATGGATTGGATGGAGCAGCGCCGCCTGGCCGAAGAAAAATAAAACTTTAGGCACAGATAGCTGATGTACAACAGTAAAATTCTTGTCTATACCATCAAATTCTTCTTCTTCTTCTTATTCTTAGTCATTATTATTCTTCTTATTATTATTATTCTTATATCAATGGCATCCGACCAGAAAGAAGAAAAGAGGGAGACCAAAGTTAACATGGAAGGAAAACATAAAGACATTATTGCAAGCAAGAGGGCTAAGCATTGAAGATGCCCAAGATCGTAGGCTTTGGAGCAATAACAACAATGATGAATAGAGTCTTATGGAACAGACATATAACCAGAAAAAAAAGTTACAAATATATAATTCAATAGTGCAAAGTACTGTCACACATGGAGCTGAAGTTTGGAAATTCAACAACAATTAGAACAAAAACTTATCTCGATGGAAATGGATTTCACGAGAGCAGCAAGATGTTCAAAATTTGAAAAAAAAAAAAAAAAAAAATCTGTCGTACGAGAAAAAATGAATATTAGATATTCAATAGCAGATTATATAAGATATAAGCAATTAAATTGGTATGGACGTGTACGACGAATGCAACAAGAAAGGTTACCCAGAAGAACATTGGAAAGGTGTCCATCTGGCAGAAGAAGGAAAGGAAGACCTCGAAACCCCCGGATGCAAGATATAAAAACTGGAATGAGGATAAGAGGACTGGAGGTCATGGAGTGGGTGGATAGAGACGAGTGGAAAAGGAAAATAAAATTTTGGGCTCAGAAAGATATGTAAACATTAAATATCTGTATACAAATAAAATTATTATTAAGCTATATTTGCCCTAAATGGAATAGTATGGGACTAACATATCTTCAAAGAAACAAAAAAAAAACTATTTTTAATACAATAATCAGAATCATTATTACCTATGCAGCTGATGTGTGGGCTTTAAATGCACAAATGAAAAAAAAATTACTCGCCACTGAAATGGACTACTGGAGACGTGCTTCAAGAATATCCAGGAAGGATAAAATCCGAAATTCATATATAAAAGAAAAAATGCAGGTACAATATTCAATATTAGATTTTATGAAGAAGAAACAATTAAATTGGTACGGACACATTAGAAGGATGGAAGAAGGAAGACTACCTAAGATAATCATGGATTGGGAACCACAGGAAGAAAAAAGAAGGGTAGACCAAATATTACGTGGATTCAGGGAATCAATGAAGCTAAGAGGGAATGGGAAATAGAAGAAGATATATGGATGAACAGACAAGAATGGAAAAATGTGTTGAATCAAATGTGTTGTTAACTGTGAACATGGGTACCGGAAAAATGTATATTCATTGTAAAAGCCGGAATAATAATAAATTATTATTATTATTATTATTATTATTATTATTATTATTATTATTCAGAAAAACAGCTAGGCATTCCTGATCGCTAATCAGGCGGAAATTAAGGTCCTTAGACTTAATTAAATATAAACAATTAGAATAGTACGGTAGTATGGTCATGTCAGAAAAATACAGGTGTAGAGATTACGCAAAAAAAAGTGTTTGATTGAACTCCTCAGGAAGAAAGAAGAATGGATTTGAGGAAGGATATTGGACACATATAAATGAATGGAGGGGAAACTATATAACTGTGGATACAGGAAGATGTTTTTAGAATATAATATAACCCTGTTCATTATAAAGACCTATTACTATTACTAGAAAAGCAAAACTAATCTCCTTAACCAATACGAGTGGGGGAAGGGTTAACCCGAAGGAAAAATAAATCAATAAATAAATAAAGGTAACTATTTCTTGTAAGTGAAACGCAGTTTGTGCAATTGAAATAAATTGAAAAAGGCTTTCTAAAAAATCAATAAAGTCGGACCATTTGAAATGGCGATACAGTATACTTGAAAGCCGAAATTTAATAATCGCTCTAACAGTCGCCATTGTTTTTTTACAATAAAACTCGGGATGTAACGTTGAACAAGAAAAATGAAATCGAGTGCATTAATCAGCAAAACAGGGTCATTAGGAGCGAGGATTAACTGGAAAGATGATATTTAATGGAAACGTTTTAAACTCTCTAGCGGCTGTAAGTTTTCTTTTCTTGCAATTAGACTTTGTATATACGATTTAATTATCAAAAAGGCTGCTGAAATGAAGATGTTGACAGCAATAGCAGGAAACCAAAGGACCGATAAAAAGAAAAACGAAGATGTAAGAACAGAACTTAATATATTTAATCTCTGTGAAAGAATAAAATATTATCAAAATGCTTATCTTCAGCACGTATTACGAATGAATGAACAGTGCATACCAAGAAGAATGTATAATTATAAACCAAAAGGGAGAAGAATGTTGGGAAGACCATTGAAGAGATGGAAGGACCAATTCGACCTATAATGAGATCTGAACAGGCCATTGCGCTTAATAATTGTTGTTGATGATGATTATCAGATACCTACCAACTATACCCGCATACATATGGAGGGGTTAAAGTTACTTACTTACTTACTTACTTACTTGCTTACTTACTTACTTACTCACTGGCACTATCGAACCCGTAGGTTCATGGCCGCGCGGACATAAGCTTTCCCTATATCCCTATCCTGAGATAATCCTTTCCAATCATTCCCTGTATAATCTACTTCCCTCAAATCACAGTTAATATTATTCTCCCATCTCATTACTATTTGGCCTCCGGATAATTTTACCCCAGTTGAACCCATGTCCGCATTTCTTGACAGTTGTATTTTTACGGTGAAAGATCGTCACTCTTTCGACCAAGGTACTTTTTTCGTCTGGCTTATCATATTCGACCAGTCCGGCATGGGTAACCCTATCGGCAGCAATGCTACCGCCGGCATAGCTCTCAGGATCATTTAAGCACGCAAGGCACTCCACCACGACAAGTTAAAGATACCATGGAGGGGGGGTTACAGTTACAGAAAATAATAATTGCAAAGTTTTATATATATATATATATATATATATATAATTTTTAAAAAAATATGGGTGTAATGGAATTTTATCATTTTTTTATTTTATCTGAGTGGATTTGGATAAGCCACATTTTTTACATAAGGCTCCTGGGTGAGGTTTTTTGGGGGGTTTATCCTTACCTGTAAGACAAATGTCAGGAAGCTTAGGGCCCAATGGTCCCCGAAAATCATCCGGCCATCATCATCATCTTTATCATTATCATTATCCTTCACCGGTGTGGAAAGCAACGCGAAGCTACCACACCTATAATTCCCTAGTAAAGCTGCAAAGCATAGCATGAAAATGCTATGATTGCAATGAAAAACCTGCCCTCGGGCAGAATTGCTATAGATGGATGGAGTTGTTAAGCATGCTTTCCTTTAATTCAGTATTGTATTTCTATGTGTCACCACATACTTAGATTTATAAAAAATAGAAACGAAAACAATCCTATATGATACAAAAATTCTTTTCATTCAAGAATGTCTTGTAATTCGATATGAAGATGGTCTGTTCATTTTCATTTTATTTTGAAAGCGAAAGTAAGAACTTCCAAACTGCCTCGTCAATACAACAGAGGAAATTTGATCTTGTACAGGCACAAAAAGGGAAAGTTTTTTTCTTCTTCTTTCGTCCTTCACCAATCAAACTACAATAATCTCTTTCAGTGGCCAATCAAAATGATCAATATTGTCTGGGACGAGTGGACGTTTCAACAATGGTTGCCATAGCAATGAATTCTCATCCTTCTTATTTGTCAGTCTACATAAAAAACATTTCAACATCGAATTGAATTTAAAAAAAGTTTTTATTATAAAGGGCAATGAACTGTAGAGGGGGTGTTTTTGTGACACAAGTAAGGAGATATATTGCACACATAATAGATATATCTCCAACTAACTTGATCAAAATTTCACGTAATTTAACAACGCACATTTTCACATGTAATGTCACCAGTGATTTCCAATTTATCTAGAGAATTTGGAAATCAAGAGTGGCAATTGTTAGGACTATTTAGCGAATAAAATTAAGCTGTTTACTCACAAATCATTGTTTAACTGTTATTTTAAAATATTTATATATTTAATTTAAACGGCGATGTTTGAAAATAAATCAGAAATGTGAGGTTATGTTCATTCACTGCTGCTTGATCATATTATTTATTGCCAAATAAGATCGCAATATTGTAAGAGTGCACTCAAGTGGAGAAATAATGAAACACATCAAACTATATATCATAATCAACATTACGGATTATTCATTTATTTTTTTAGTAAAAAACTCAGTAAAATCAAGGAATCTTTTCATTATTTGCTATATTCAATGTATTTGTTGGAGAAAAATAATGCTTTGACCTGTTCAGAACATTAAAAAGGAGGAGCTGCCGCCGTCTTCCGGAAACCAAACGCCATTCCTCTCTGTCCATCCATTGATCTTCCTCCAATGCTCTGATATTCATGGCCGCTTGTACCCCATCTATCCAAGTTTTCTTCGGTCTTCCTCCTTTCCATTGGGATCCATTCCATAACAATTTTAGGCAATCTTTGCTCTGGCATTCTTTTCACATGGCCATACCACTGTAATCTTTTCTTTTCTATAATGTACATTATGTCCGGCTCCTCTTGTACACCCATAATTTCCCTTATTTCTTTATTTCGTATTCTATCCATTCTAGATTTTCCAGCTGATCTTCTTAAAACATCCATTTCTATACTTAATTTTTTTTTTCATTTCCCTGGTAGGAATTTGCCAAACTTCAGCACCATATGTTAAAATGCTCAAAATACTCGTTTGAGTGCGTGTGTATGTTAAGGATCTAGCGTCCGCAATTTCTATTTTCTTTCGGAGCCAAACTCGGCATACAGAAAAAATTAAAGAAAAACGTAAAATCGTGTTTGTTAATAAAATATAGCCAATTAGGAGAATAGGTTAGGTTAACCTAAAACAAAAAAATAAGTAAATAAAAATTGCTCCACCGACCGCATTTTTCAATTTTTCGTAACGAAACTCCGTATATTCCATTAACATTAAACGAGAAGATATTTTCCAGGAATCAGCTAAATCCGACCTTTGTAAGTCTCCCAGCCGTTATATATGGTTTTCTCAATCTGGAGCCGCTACTTATTATAGCTACCCAAATTCCTCTCACCCCATATGAACTCCGAAACAGTGCTAGTCCCGTAGCTCCGCACCAAGACAGCCTTAAATCGCACAACTAAGGGGCAGTTTCTCTCTCTAGTTATGTTAATTCCAGAGGCTGTCCTGCACAAATGATAACGAAACAACGAGGAACAATAACACTGGTCAACATGATTTTTGTCTCATGAGTACCAATAGTTGTACTTCATGCAGTTTTTCTTATCGTGTTTTCAAATATGTATTACGAATTTCTCCATCACCCATATTTTTTTTATTTCAATTTCAATTACTGGATTTAAATAATTATTTTTTAATAAACTTTTTTCGTTCATTTGTCCATTGAAAAATAAAACCAAATGAGCTAACTCAGGATATTTCAGCTATGGAAATGAGATATCAAGGCAAATGGAATCCTAATATGCTTGCCGATTATTGTTGGACCATCAAGAGGGATGCTCCACACGCGAAATAGCAGAAAATCGCAATTTCTTACTTTCTAGGTGAGTCCGGATGTTCGAATATTGTGTAGTTACGAATGTAGAAAATATTAAAGTGTTTGAAATTATAAATGCCTGTCTCTCGGAAACCTTGCATGATGGAGAAAAACCGATATCATATTTGAATTCAGGAGAAAAATACTATCAGAATCACATATTTTTCTTTCTGTGACAAAAAAAAAAGTTTATTTTTTGTTGCTCAGTGTAATCTAAGAATTGAGGAATATCTCAGCTTTTTAAGAATAACTTATTAAGCCCATTGCCTTTAGGTCTAAATCTGAATGCATAACCCTGCGTGGGAAAGCGTTCTTCTTTTCTGGAGATAATTAACCAACCAAATTTAATGAAGCTTATTTTCCCTACAGAGTAACAAGTGTTTAGCACATCAGCACAAAGATTAATAATTAAGTTATTAATTGGATGAGAGAGAGAGAGAGAGAGAGAGAGAGAGAGAGAGGACAGAGAGAGAGAGAGAGAGAGAGAGAGAGAGAGAGAGAGAGAGAGAGAGAGAGATTAAATTTTGATCAGAACTGTAAGATAGGCTGGAGGGTATAGTACGAGCACGAAACTATTCTAACACCAGACCCACGGCTTGAATTATTTCCTCCCGCGCCGTAGCCGAGTTGTTAAGGCAAAATGCTTTGGCGCAGAGCTACAGGATTAGCGCTGATTCGAGCCCCCGTGAGGAATAAATTTCCTGATGAATTTCGCCCAGTATGGGACTGATGCCCACGCAGCATCGTGAGGAATTTGGGTAGCTACAATAAGTAGCGGCTCCAGGTTGAGAAAATCAGCTATAGTGGCTGGAGTACCTTATATGTTGATCACATGTCACCCCTACATTGGCAGAATGATCGTGCTGAAATGAAGATGTTGAGAGCAACAGCAGGATACCAAAGGACCATAAAAAGAAAAACGAAGATATAAGAACAGAACTTAATATATTTAATATCTGTGAAAGAATAAAATACTATCAAAATGCTTATCTTCAGCACGTATTATGAATGAATGAACAGCGCATACCAAGAATAATGTATAATTATAAACCAAAAGGGAGACGGATGTTGGGAAGACCATTGAAGGGATGGAAGGACCAATTCGACCTATAATGAGATCGGAACAGGCCATTGGGCTTAATCCTTGTTGATGATGATGATGATGATCGTCTACCTCTGTGATTAACACATGTAGATGTGAGGTCAGCAGCCGGCTGGTAGGCCAAGGGTCTTCAAGGCCTGTCGCACCATGGCGTTATTTTGAACTCTCTCACAGGATAAATGGATTTTGCACCTTAAGATATACATCGACCACGAGCGGGTTTTAACTCGTGATTTTCGAGATCGATGCGTTTGGAATGAAAAATTACAACTTATGCCACTGATGCACTATACAAATTTATTTAATAATCCCATTTTCTTCTGAAAACGAATAAAGAAAGCATGATGATAATACCACGATGGTTTCTACCTTTTTCTTATAAAAAGCAAATCCTAAAACGGAAATATCTAAAAGTACAGGAATGAAATCCTAAAGTATTGTGATGAAAGATGAGAGAAATTTGTCATCCATCTTCTTGTAAAAAGTCCACGTGGCGTTTTTATTATTCTATTCAATAGGAAAAAAAGAAGGTTCTTTCATTTATTTTCAAATAACATTTATATTCACAAAAAGAACTGCTATTTCCTTGTAAAACATATCATAGCTTATTCCATGAAAACATCTGGACAGCTGGGGGTGTTTTTCGATATTAAAACTATTACTTTATCAGAATTAAAAAAAAAAGGGACAATGCATGTTAGGTAAAACAAATTCTGTTATTGACAGATAAGTTTACATAAACACGGCTTCCTTAACAGCAATCCAGGGGAAAACAGAAGTGGCAGAATTCATGTTTATATGCGCAAAAAAATTAAACATAGGCTCAATTCTGGAAATGCATTCTGAAAATGCAATTCTATTATGCATTACAGGGACTCTTGTCACCTCAACTGCTTTCAAAAAACGTTAAACTGAAAATATATAAAACACTTATTCTCCCAGTTATATTATATGATTCGAAACTAGGACTCTTACTTTAAGGGAGGAAAGAAGATTAAGAGTATTTGAGAATAAAGTTCTTAGGAAATTTTTTGGGCCAAAGAGAGATGAACAGACAGGTGAATGGAGAAGACTGCATAACAATGAACTACATGGTCTTTATAGGAAGCCAGATATAATAAGAACAGTTAAGTCTAGTAGACTATGATAGGCAGGACATGTGGCACGTATGGGGGATGAAAGAGGTGCATGGAAGCTTCTTGTAGGAAAGCCAGAGGAAAAACGCCCAATTGGTAGAACGAGAATGAGGTGGGAGAATAAAATTATTCATGATTTGAGGGAAGTAGATTATACAGGGGATGATTGGAAAACATTTACTCAGGATAAGGATGTATGGGGAGATTATGCCCGCGCGGTCATGAATCTAAGGGTTCGATAGAGCCAGTGAGTGAGTTAGTTAGGAACAATAATATTATAAACAGGATTGAGATGACCGTCCGTCGCCGTGGCGAAGTCGGTAGAGCCCCTACCTTCCACTCCGGCGACCCGGCTTCAATTCCCGGCGGGGTAGGGGATTTTAAATATCCACCTTGGGTCTGGGTGTGTGTCCTGTCGTGTGTTTGTATGTGTAAATAAGATAAAAAGGTTAACAAAAAGGAATAACCAGTGTAAACGAAATAAAACGAGAAAAGAAAAAAAAAAGATGCAAGATAAAACTAAACATTGACTTAACTCGGGAAACGCATGCTATTTTGCAAAACAGAAACTACTCTCATCTCAACATCTCTCAATAATGTTAAAATAGATAAAACTGCTGTTATTCCATTTATTGGGTAGAAATAGGCAACTTTACGACACAGGTTACTTCAAGGTGTACCGAAATCGAGATTTCGATACAGGGATTACGTCATACTGCGCAACCAATACGTCAACGCGTCTCCATGTGTGATATTTGTGAACAGTGCCAAATGCTCCCCTACCTATCCCTTCCTTTCCTAGTAGCGCCGTGTGCTATCGCGCATACTCCCCTCTCCTTGTGAACTCTCATAAAGAGCTGTGTTTTATAACATCGGATCATCATCTGTTTATCTACAGTACGAGTCTGGTCGATATAGCTCAGAAGAGCTAGTTTGGTTTATTAGTCCTTCAGGCCAGGGTGGGTTCACAAGGACCGTGTACCCCGACCCTAGGCTGGACTAGTGTGAATGTCATGTACGTATGTTTGTTTATATTATTTCTGTATAGATGATCAATGATAGTATTATTTTCTTTGTCAAATTAATTATTTATTCATTTATTTCAATGTTATATCTATCTTTTTGACTCGCATTAAAACTTTAGTTGTCTATTTTACTTACTTCTGCCTATTCATTTAGTAGCTAGCCTATGTCAGATATGAAGATAAAATTCCAAAGCTTACTCAAGCGTGTGTGAGTTCCTCTTTCCTTAAAGCTTCCACGATTATAGCTTGTATCTTACTACACATTACATGTTTGATAATTTATTAAGGAAAGTTGAATTAATCTTTGCCTTTTATGGGCCCGGGCAAAGATATCTTAATTTGAGCAGTCTATGTTTTCTATTCAAAATATTTATCAACAACATTGGTTTGATCCAGCACCAACACGCGGAGCAAACTTTGGTAGCAGTTCGCGTGGTTAAGGGTTCAAGTCCCGGTGGTATATTTACCTTGTCGTTCTGGACTAACTTGCATGTTTAAACGACCCGAGAGCTATGTCAGCGATAGCATTGCTGACGAAAGGGTTGCCCTTGCCGGATAGGTCGAAGGTGATGAGCCAGACGAAAAAAGACCTTGGTTGAAAAAGTGGTGATGTTTCACCGTAAAAATACAATCGTCAAGAGACGTGGACATGGGTTCCATTGGGGTAAATTTTTGGAGGAATAATTATTGGATACATTTTTTAAAAATTATAAACACACGAATCCATTTCTTTATAATTTAAAAAATATACGAGAGCTCTCCCTCCCTGAGTAGGGAACTAAGCATAAAATTCCATCACGATTCTTAGCTGCCACCAAAAATCTCAGTAGCAAATGGATAATACTCAGCTTCCGCTCTTCTTTTTTTAACAGGAAAATGGAAACGGGAACAGAAGGATCTTTGTTAGATGTCATTTTTTTCACAAAGCTGTGGGAGGTTTTGTTAAGCCGCCTTCATTGTGTAACATCTATTCGTGACTGGATTTTCTGTTTTCTATTTCATTTCTTTTACTTTTTCCACCCTCCCTGTCATAGATATATCCCAGGGATCTCCAATTCATTTTCACTAAGTAATTAACTCGGTAAAATATGATACTGTAAATACCTCGAAAAAAGACGTAACCAATCATTTTATAAGATATTAATATAGAAACTAACTCAATCCATACCACTTAACAATGTGTTAGATAATGATGTCCATTATTTACAACTGTTCTATATATATATATATGATCGGTTAATTAATGTCTTTGACATCGTCCGATTCCCAATAGCCAATTTTGTCGGACAACCCAAATCTTCTGTTTGTAGACGTTTCTCCTTCATATATAAACATATTCCCTGACTCCAGGAGGTTTTAGGTCTTCCTCTGCCTCGTCTTCCCTCAGGTTTCCATTCCAAAATAGTTTGATAGCCGATCCTCTTCCATTCGCTGGACATGTCCGTACCATCTTAATTGCTGAGTTTTAATATAATCTAAAATAGTGTCTTCAATGTTCATTTTCTACCTTACAACTGAGTTCCTAATTGTTTCTCTTCTTGAAATTCTTGCTGTCCCAGTGGTCAGCATGGTGAGATATTGACCGATATGATATTATTTCAACTTCCATACCATATATTTTTTTATCTTTCCTATCCAGTCTCTCTGGACTGAACACTTCTTGTTTTCCGACCCCGATGGTATTAGAGAATTCGAGGCCTAGGGTATCATTTCATCTTATATTTTCTCTCAAATTCCTTCTTATTAAGGGCAGATCATGCTCTTAGCTGTAGTGAAAGCAACTGATCTAAGGATGGACACCTGAAAAAAATCCCTGGCCCTCCAGGTCGCGGGTTTATGCGGTAGGCCAACTCCCTCCCATCACAAAAAAATGCAATGCTAAAAAACCTAATAGGCCTATATGTATGACATGAAAAGAAAAATAAATGCCTGAGTCGGGATTTGAACCCGAGTTTCTAAACTCGGTACGTTTAGCGCTCGAACCATCTGAGCTACTCAGAAATTATATATATAGTACTCTCAATTTACACAAGAGGTAGCGGGATATCGTTCCAACTGCCATCTATTGGCCACTATAACAAGTAAGCATAGGCCTATTTAAAGAGAATATTTACTTTATAGCAGTAGCGCTTGTATATTTAGATGTTATAACTATATTTTTTGACATTTGGCAATGAAGGCAAATATGATACGAAAAGAAAAAAAAACATATACACACAGACACACACACCTATATTAATGAAATGATTTCAGATTGGAAACTATAAAATATGAAAGGAGTAAACATTCCAAGAGTAAAAGAAATCCAAAAAGGCCTACTTCTTTCTGCAGATGATCGAGTGGTTAGAGTCGATTCAGAAGACGAATTTTAGAAATAAACTTAAAAATTACAATAATAAGTAGCAGATAAATATGGCTTAAAATCTCAACAAAAAAACTGCCTTCAAAGGAACAAATTCAATTAGAAGTAAAATAATAATATTATTAAAATTATTTTTCATTTTTTAGTTTGGTTTTCTAATACAGCGTGTTTTTTAGTTTTTTAAACTATTTTTTTTTATTTTTTAGTTTGGTTTTCTAATAAAGCGTGTTGTTTTAGTTATTTTAAACTATTATTTATTGTTTTTAGTTTAATTGATTGTCATAAACCGGAATCCCATGAAAATTTAATTGCTTATGATATTTTTAGTGTCTAGGCACGAATATAATTATATATTTTTAAAATTATTATCAAACATTACAATAATATTTTTGAATATTTTAATATAGATAAATAGTTACAGTTAATCGTATCCTTCACATATTTTTAGGATAAATTACAATGAGGTAAGATTACAAAATTGTCATTGATATTTTACTGAATAAGATCATCATCATCATCATCCGGTATCATGGCAGCTGCCGCCGTCTTCCGGAAACCAAACGCCATTCCTCTCTATCCATCCATTGAACTTCCTCCATTCCTCTGATATTCATAGCTGCTTGTACCCCTTCTATCCAAGTCTTCTTCAGTCTTCCTGTCTTCCACCTTTCCATTGGGATCCATTCCATAACAATTTTTGGCAATCTTTGCTCTGGCATTCGTTTAACATGACCGTACCACTGCAATCTTTTCTTTTCTATGATGTCTATAATGTCCGGCTCCTCTTGTACACCCATAATTTCCCTTATTTCTTTATTTCGTATTCTATCCATTCTAGATTTTCCAGCTGATCTTCTTAAAACATCCATTTCTGTATTTAAAATTCTTTTCATTTCCCTGGTAGGAATTTGCCAGACTTCAGCACCATATGTTAAAATGCTCTGAATTATGGTTTGATATATTTGTAATTTTCTATTTTTTGTAATATTTTTGCTCCACCAAATACTGAATAAGATACAAATGTAAATATCTTTAAATTCGATACTATTGTAGTATGAGCTAAAAGTAATACTCTTCTAAAAAATCAACTGGGCCGGATTTGAACCAGCGACCTATGGATTACTGAAATTATATACCACTACAGGCCACCGCTCTACCAACTGAGCTACGAGAAGATATAATATTATTTTTTTTAAAACGATGGACTAAAAAGTCGATAAATCCGCAACCTAGTATATATTATATGCTATATATTATTTATTAAATTATTGTATTGCCATTGGTCCTTTACAAGTATACAAAGTTTCAAGTCGATCCAATGTTTTTAAGTGGGTGAAAATCGTGTTGAATGATTCCATTACATAGATAGATACAGGTGAAGCTAATATAAAGCGTGTAAAAAAATATTTTTACGAGATCTTCAACAGCTTCTGAATTCACTAAATATGAGAAAAAGGCACACAATCCAGATAGGACTAAGATTGTCTAGATAGGACAGATTAGTCCAGATAGGATTAAGACTGTCCAGATTGTGGACACCCCTGAAATTAATCCTCCTCCATTATTTTTATAACTAATTTTGAAGGGGCCGATGATTCAAAAGGGACACAAGAGAATGTTTACTTAAGGATTGGTCGCATGGACAAGCGGGTGGATGTTTTCAGACCACGACTTTGCCTTGAATCGTAATGAGATGAGAGTGGAAGGGGGCAAAGACAAGAATATAAATAAATTCTCTCAGTGGGCAAGCAAAGAGCCTCGTTAAGTGAAACTGGATGACTCCTGTGTATTATGCATAAAGAGTACCTTCGAGACACGTCGCATTAAAATGCATTGGTAAAATAATGAGCCTCATTGAAGCGGGGACAATTTTTTTAATTGCGTGTACTGACTATAACAAATGACATTCTGAAGGAAATTCACTGTTATTACAGTCCGGCTTCAGATAAAGATAACTGTTAAACGCTTCACACTACAATAATATTCCTTTATTAGCAATTATTTTGAAATAATGTATCATTTTGTACATTCATTCCAAATCAATAATTTAATATAAAGTATTAGATAATACTATTAATAGTAATAATACATTATTATTGTTATTATTACTAGGACAATTTTTGGACCAAAGAGAGACAAACAAAGAGGTGAATGGAGAAGACTTCATAACAGTGAACCACAAGGCTTTTATAAGAAGCCAGTTATCATGTCAGAAGAAGGTACGAGTACAAAGTACGGAAACAGCTGTAACTAAATTAACATCATAGTACATTCACGAATTTAGGCCATTTGTTGACCTGTTTCGGCCTCAAGAGAAACACCATTCAAAAGTC